>OZ010593.1:105559935-105709935 GCA_963932145.1 Acanthosepion lycidas | reverse complement strand
CTGGGCTTATGGTTGGAAAGTGAAAGATTTAACACCTTGGCCGCGCAAATTTACTATATTTATAAAAGAGTGTGCATTATCGGAGATCGAGCGTTTATACATTTAAACAGTGTAGACATAGGAATAAACAGTCATAATGACTGCCAGTTTCACACATCAGTGCGGTCTTCAGACATAGATACAAAAAGCTCTCAGCTTAATGAAGGAGAAAGCATTTATTTTCCAAAAGTTTTTTAATGTAATCTACCAATCAATGCACTTAATTCAATGGTGAATATGAATAAGACTGAGTATTGTATAGTTAAACTTTCACTAATATCTATACGTCAGTCTGTGAACTTATTGCTCTACACTCGCAATATATATATCAAAATAAAAAGAAAGAACAGTCAGATTTATAATCCAGGGTTTTTTAGCATTTATTTAAAAAAAAAAAAACAGTGCTGGAGACATTTTTGAGTATAATATTATAATTATTATTTAAAAATATGTATTCATCGCGACACAGAAATTACCATGTTTCGAAACCAAAACCTAATTTTTAAATTAAACTTGAAGTTCGATTCCATTTTCAAGCGATGCAGCATAATTTCCGAAAAAAATGATTTACTGTATTTATAAACTAAATAGTATTACATAGTTTAAGTTGATGAGGGAATGATAATTCAATTTTTTTATTAAGAGGGGTGTTGGTATTTTTTGACGAATCAAGATACAAGTATAATTTTATGTGGCAAAGTGAAAATCGTTTAAGGTTAGGCGTAGGTTTGAGATTTCCTCTGTTCATACTGACGTCCTTTTATGCAAACGTGTCATCACAGCCTGTTTTTTTGTTTTTGTTTTTTTTTGTTTTTGTTTTTTTTTGTTTTTGTTTTTTTTTTGTTTTGGGGTTTTTTTTTGGATTACACTACAATACAGTTGGCATTTTTATTTATTTTTTTTAATTATTTTTGTTATTTTGTAAAATACGTGAAGATTTTCAAAGATGATTAAGTCATAGTATTTATATTTATATTTTTATCTATAAAGCTTTAAAATACTATATTTATTATATTTACTAAGAAACTATAAACTTTAAAATTAAAAAAATAGAATTTACTTACGCATTTTTAAACTATTTTATTTAAGATCAAATAATAGATTACCTAATTATGCAAATTATTTTTATAATTAATTATTTTTTAAGGAAAATATAAGACAATGTCTATAAAATACTGCTATTTAATTTCTCTGATTTAATTTTCATTTTACTGAAACTTAATAATATATAATTTTTCATGTAGGCACAAAGGACATGGGTCATTTAAAGATCTACATGCTCTCGTTTTTTTTATTAGTAATTTTCATTTTACTGTAGCTGTTTTATTTATTTCTTTTCGATATTTAATATTATTGAAGGAAGTTAGTTTGCTCCATCTTAATTTAAATTCATTTTTAGTACATCCATTATAAAATTTCACAATATTAGGATTCTCAATAGATGAGATAGTGAATTTCAAATTTAGGTTTTAGTTTCGAAACATGGTAATTTCTGTGTCGCGAAGAATACATATTTTTGAATAATACACACACACACACATACATATATATATATATATATATACATATATACATATGTTATTTATTTTTGGATATTAAAACAATAACATGTTAAAAATCGCTACACAATTAAAATTATTTTTCAGCACTACAAATATGTCTCCTCGGGCGATGTTAAAATACTGGCGAGTGAACGATTAATTTAATTTCAAAAGCAGAATACTTCCTCTTTTTTTTGAGAAAAACAAAAATTTAAAAAAAAATAGGCTATGTGAACTTTGCCATCATTAATCAATCGAAGGTGACCTACGATTCAAACTCACCGAATTTTTTTTTTAATATAAGTCATGACAGGAAATTGTCTGCATATAAATCCTAGATAATTGCCTTATGGACAGATACAAGTTGTTAACATTATTTCGTAAGATATATAGAAGTCTGACGTTCACCTTTCCTAATAAGTAAAAGCTAATTTGTTGATTTAAATTCTTCAAAGAAATTCTGCTTTTAACTAAAATAATCACTAATAATTATTTCGTTGAATTCCTCAAGTTTTTCTAAAACTAGGTAAGGGTTGAAACATGTAAAAAAATATTTTTACCAAGATTTTCTAAAAAAAATTCAAAAATAATTTAATTTATTTGTGAATAAGTCCTCAAAATTTCCTGAAAACCGACAGTTATTTGATTTTTACAAGAATTTCCTAATTATTGTGTCTGTCACCACAAAAAGAGGCTAAATTTTGCTATTTTAAAAGTTAAGACATCCGTTGACGCAAGAAGATTTAATCAAAATTTTGAATGTTCTAAAAAGGAGGAAAAATTCATTAAATAATTAAAAAAAAACTTTCCTCTTAATAACAAAGATTTTGACGATAAAAATGTTTTCATTACCTTTTGAGCATGTTTTCATCAAGGTATGCTGGTTATTTAACGATTTTATGGTGGTACCTAAATTAAAGGCTAATTTTGAATGCTGAGAAATTGGGTTAAATGTTAACCGCTCAAAAGTTTAAATAATGTATACCATATATATACGAAGATTTAATTAGTAAACATGCAACAAAATTTAGTCATTTGTGTTAGCGCCATCAACATCCCACACAAACTGATTTGCTAAAAATTTACACACCGTAATGAAAATTGCTCCAAACTTAATAAAAACCAAGTTTTATCGTCAAAGGACACATTTTGTTGGTTTCCAGAATGGAGATCAATAAATTCCTTTGTCAAATTTTTTCGGTATTTCAAAGAAAATAAGCTTTGGTTTCTGTGCTTGTGAAAATAGTAATGCTTTTGTTATTTTTAACTTTTTAGAAGACAGTCGGTATATTTTTCGTTTAATGAAAAAATTCCAACGTGCCCAGTCAAGTTTTGTTTTCATTGATGAGGTGTTGTTTGACAAAATTTTCCACGTGGTCACTCAAATCGTGCTTTCCGTTGTTGAAATATATTAGAGCGACTCGTTTCATTTAAAAACGTTGTGTGCATTTTATCCTTTTTTAATGGTTAAATATTGAGGCAGTATCGTTTGCTTAGTGACCGAGACAAAACAGTTAAGTAGCAATAGTTTTAGTCGTAGTAATATCTGTATGTTTTTCCGCACATGTTGAAAATTACGAGGAATTTTGCTGATTTGGTGTTCCATTTTGCATGGTAGTTTAGTATGTCGTATGGACACGCTTCTTTTAAACATTGGGGTTACTAATTATGGAGTTTAACAGGTTGACTGTCTGTGTGTATTTTAGATAAAGGTGAAATAAGCCTGACTTACTTATAGTCAGAGATTTTGCAAGAAACGTGCGGGGGTCACACGTCGGAAAGCGGGAAGAGAGTTCAGTCGTCAGCAGACCGCGGAAAGTAACGTACACTAGTGGGAACGTAATTACCACGTCGTGCTACATCATGGAGAAAAGAAAAGAGTGAGGCAGAAAATGTTTGCCCTTTTATAGGCTTCTACAACGCCACCTAACGGCATTTGGGGAAACCAAGTTAGGCAATCATATTTCCGGTTCTTTTTATTCGTAGCATCATTGGAAATTGTGTTTCTTTTTATTATTACTTATTATTTTTATTATTGTTATTTTATCGCTTTTATTTATTCTTCCTACAGTATTTATTGTCAAAGTTTCCAATTAAGTGCTTCTTCTTTAATCGATCCGTTTGTTTCGCGTTTGGAACTAAGATTTTATGGTGGCTCGCTGTGATTTCAGAACTTCACTATGGAGATTTAACCAGTTAGGTAGGGCCTAAAATTTAATATAGCAAGTTTCGGCACTTAATTTGTGCGTTGTGCAGCGAAATGATTTTAATAGGAAGAAAAGTAATTTGTTATAGAAGATATGCGGGTAGTATAACGGATATCGGCTTAGAAACCGAATCGGCGAGGTGAGTTCAAAGTTCAGGCTGTCCTGTTGCGTTTACTTTCGCAAAAGTGCCCTTGGAAAAAACATTAATCCATCTTCTCTATGCTCCCAGTAAACCTATAGACAAAATATAACGGAAGATCGGGTTTTTATCCATGGTTGGCGGCTAGTCTAAGAGAAGAAATCTATGAATTCCAAACAGCGGAAAAGGCAACGGGAAATCAGACCTACTTTCTTTCCTATATTTATGTCAATTGATAGAATAAAGAAAAGCAATGTGTGGAGAGCCATGATCGCCAACATTCTGAAGGGACATGGTTTTCTATTATATTGTTGGACTATTATTACATGAGTACATAGGAAATCAAAGAGAAATTTGTAATTTATCAGAAATCAATTGAGTCTTTGCTGATAGAATTAAGTTTTTATATGAATAATTGAAATAGATTGAAAAACAGGAAGAAGTTGTCAGCAATCAGAAATTAATCGACATTTTACTGACGGATTATTCAATATTTTAGGACTGATTACTGACATTATCTTTTCTCTCACACCGCGAAGTCGCTCAACTTAGAATAAAAATATTTTAACAGCAAATCGTAAATTTAATTTTATTATAAACAATCAAGTAGAAAAAAAAACAACTTACCTAAAGGTACATTGGAAATAGAGTCTATTTCAATGTATCGCGAGGCTGAAACACAGATTCCCGTAGGATCACCAAGGTTAAGCAACATCAAGCCTGGTTAGTACTTGTATGGGGATACTAGGTGCTGTAAGTTTGGGTTTACGGGTGGTGTAATGGATAATGGCTCGGAATTATTAACCGGAGAGCAAAGTTCCGATTCCCGTTAGGTTCGTTATATTCACTTACGTTCAAGTACCCTTTGGAAAGATATGAATCTGCCTTTTGTCCCCCGGCCATGGGTTAATCGGTAGGACTTGTATCACTAAACCATTATTATCTCCCCTTCACAAAAATTATTACAATCAGGTTTAAAATAACCTACAAAGGGTTGATATCTGTCTGTATTTCTGAGATGAGGTAAATGTACATTATTCTTCATCTTTGTTGCCATACGTTTCTTTTGCTCTTTAATGGATGTTACCTTCTGCTAATTTCCCTCTGAAAGTTCTCCACTGCCTTAACCGGATATTGAACTCACACTCTTTGGGTCCTGTTACTGGATTTAACTAACGCCTTTATCCACTGTGCCATATGTCCTTGAGGACATCTGTGTATAAATTTCTGGGTATTATAAACCTAATGTCTTCAACAACCATTTTTTACCAGTGCTCATATTGCAATTTTTGCTGCTATCAATCTATGTTTTTACCAGAGCTCATATTACAATTCTTGTTCTTATCGCTTTTCTCTGGCACTCCTTATTACTGGTTCCCATATTGTATTCATTTCTATGCTTGGTCGGCTCAGGAGATTTTTGTGGCCTAGCATATGTGCTGATTCCTTAAGTTTACGAATTTTCCAATGGTGTTCCCTGTCTATGATCTCAACATGATCCCACAGGGAACGGTGTTCTCCCTTCTCTCTCCATATGTGGTCAGCCACGCCTGATTTTTCCACTTCTCCTCGTGTTTTAGCTTTCTGGTGTTCTTGAAACCTTACCTTAAGGGCTAACTATCTACCCTTTATATTTCTTTCCGCAGCTGCACGAGATAGTGTACACACAGTCTTTAGTCATGTTTTCCTATGTGAGGGCTCTTACTCGGGAGAGATATCTGCGAAGTGTCGTCAAGCTTTTGAAGGTTGTCCTGTTATATGGACCGCAGATCCTTTGTATTTTCTCTAATAACCCCTTCACATAAGGCAGGCAGACTGTTTCCTGAGTGTTGTTGTTCTCTTGTACTCACCTATCCCAGTTTTATTTGGGCTGCTACCATGTACCCAGAGTAGTTGTAGAGTACTACTTATACTGACCAATTCTTTATCTAATGTCTCTGGGTCGCCACTCATGAGTTTTGCTCGGTGTTATAAACAGCAGACGATCCCTTTCTTTACGCTGTATGGATGGTGGGAGTTGAAATTGAGGTACTGTCCGGTGAATGTCGGTTTACGGTATACGGATGTCTTGCACCCCTCCTTTGTACGAGATATCAGAACATCCAGGAATGGGAGTGTGTTGTTACTCTCTTTCTCCATTGTGAACTGTATCGAAGGTCTTATTGAGTTCACAAGGGTTGATAAGCCGTAAAAATGAAGTAATCAATGAAGGCATCATAGATTCAGCCAGCTGTTTTTCCATTGTGTTTAGTCAATTTCAGTTAATGTTGACAAAAGTTTTAAGATAAAATAAATGAAAGATGTTCATAAAGAAGACATTTTTCAGTTTGGATGGGATCAGAAGAATCAATGAAATATCGATGACTTTTGGGGCATGGAGAATTTGACACTCACAAAATCCTAACAGTAAAACAATATTGCATTTTTATTAAGTAAGTATTTGTTATCTTAATCATTAAATTGTTTTTAAAATAATGAAAATATTTTGTATGTTAAATAATAAAATTTGTCATTTCTCCAAAAAATTAATGAAAATTTATTGTCCTAAGCTACGCACCCGAATAAAACCAACTGTACTTTGTATCCACTTGCCTATTTGCACTTCTCCCTAAAATCTGGTCTCGATCGTTTAATGTATGGCTATGGTTAAAGGGTGTGACGGACGGACTAACGGAAGTGACAGAATTTTATATATAGATTATTTCGTCTATTGGTCGATCCTTATTTAATTCAAATAACAGGAGTCGAATTATTTGAGCTAAATTATAAGAATTCAAATAATATCCAGTTGTTTGGGGTTGACGTTTTTCTAATTCAAATATTAGTGCAATAAATATTAAATCATTTGAAATTAAGATAGACTTCTGAAACGTTCTCGGACCAAACAAGTAACGACTACTCACAAAAAAAAAAAATTCCTTGGAAATGGGACGCAGGTTGAGAACACTTCACCAGTCCCATGTAATATTAAATAATTTTGACTTTTCACATTTTATTTCAAATTAATTTAATTAATACTTATATTTATAATTATTTTCAGTATTATTAATTCATATACAGTAAATGGCTTTCGAACAGAAACACACCTTTTTTTAGAAGAAACACTCCTTTCGAAGTCTTTTCTTTCAAATTATTTTTTATATTATTATGAAATAAGCACGCCAGATCACAGATATAATAAAAGGTGTTAAATTTGGCCTATAGAGTTATTTTAAATTAACATCCCCACCCCTATGCAAGCAAACAAAAAAAATGCTCACTTGATAAAACATATCCTTACTTAAAAAATTGAAATAATTTCAAGTGTAGCACTATGAAGAGGAAGATTTATATTGGCGGATGGAACTTTTAACAGCAAAGATGAATTTTTCGAATTATATTCTGGATGATTCACAGAGAGTTTCATATGAAGAGATATTACAATGTTTGAAAAGTAAATACGAATTCACCGCTAGAAAACGGAAAATACTGTGATTATCACAAAATGAAAACCAGTAGCGATACTAAAACCAGTTCATTCAAAGAAGTCTTTGCTTCGTGCATGGTGTGAGATGAAATGTGTCGTCCATTACGAGCTGATGGAACATGGAAGAACCATCATTGCTGCAGTTCATTGCCAGTAATTTGATCGGGTAATCGAAACAGTATATCGGTAAATAATAAAAGTTAGAATAGAGAGGTTTTTACCCATCCTCCATAATTAGCAGGTTTTACATGTGTAGATTTCCATTTGCTAAAATAAAAATATTTCATAGGTCACAGAAATTTAAGAAACAAAGAAAAAGTTGAAAGGAAGTTCCATGTAGCAATGAATATTGAATAATGGCTTCCAAATTCCAAATCGTTATGACATCCGGTAGCAATGCATCTGATCGGGAGATTTGAGGTTTGAGGAGCGTGGAACCATTTCTTAACTTCTGTTGTTCCCAGGTTCACCCTCACTCGGTGTGGTAGTATCTTTTAGAGTCCTATCAATGAGCAAATAGTAAACCCACAATGAAAATCAAAACACTTTGAAAGTATAAAAATAAATTTTTATAGTAAAAATACCAGTAATACATTTTATATAATAAAATTACCAACAATATATATTTATAGCAAAATGACCAACAATATATTTTATAGCAAAATTACCAACAATACATAATATTTGTTGTTGAAGGCATAAAATTGCGTTCAAAACATTTAGATTTCAGCATTAAATAAAACATAGAGGTTGAATTGCCGATAAACAAAACAAGCAGCCAACAAACGTCTTTCGGCGGGTAAGCAGTTTTTATCGCAAAGGAAGTGACTCTTCCAATATAAGTGCTCCCCCACCGCTTCCCGAAATACCTACAACTTTCCTCCAACATTCGAAATAGCGTAAAGTGAAGGAGGTTAAGAGAGTAGCGTAGATGTAGCCACTGTAAAAATAATTGTCACTAGATGGGATTCTAAAGAACTGAAAATAATTGTGGAGCAGCAAGATGACAGTCATGCCTATCATTAGTGGAGAACTTGGAACAGTCCCCAAAAATGTTGTCAGAAATGAAAACTTATAGTAGAATCGAAATCGCCCAAAATGATATCATAATTAAAAATCAGTAAGAATTGTGATGAGAACATTGGGATATCAATAGACTTGCTGTCACTTGATTCCCAATGAAAGTCATAACACCTACTGTTAGCAAAACAATCATGAAAATCGAGGTGCCCACTGTTTGAGTAGATGGGACTCGTAAATCCAGTCTTAAATTTTAACTTCTGGACGTCATAAAATATCGGGTGATGCTGAGACGTGACATTTTGTTAGAAAAAGTTTGCTTTTAATTCAAATGGTCACTTGACTTTGCGCTGTGCAAACCCCCTGCCGCTTACCAAAGCGTGACGACTTTGTACGTGTATCACCAACGGCCAGTTAATGTCAAGAAAAACATGATAAAGTGTTGCGGCGTCAAAAGACGTCGTTCATGACACCCACTGCCATCATTAAGACATTAATTCTACCAGATGTGAAAGAAATGTAATTAAATTTGAAAAAAAGAACCCAGTCAGCAACAAGATCAGTTATTCTATATAGGGAATTCTCACTCCTCTAGTATCCCGAAAGTTGTAAAGAATATATGCCAACTTGAAGGAGAGTTATAATCAGAAATAGACAGTTAACATTTCTGAGAAACATTATGAAGAAAAAAGGTTTGGAAAATGTAACACTCACAAGGCGTACTGAAAAACAAAGGCATACAATGAGTAACCTACCTAATGTGTGAATGAATGGAAGAGTGAGTAAAAGAAAATATAGTAAAGAGTGAAAAGTTGCTTAGCGCTATAAGGGAAAGAAAGTTATGTTGGGCTGTGATCGCCACTGTTCTGAAGCCACAAGACACATAAAAAGAAGTATATTATGCATATGGTTTTATTATTGTGACTTAAAAAAATGCTTACTCAACCTCAGATATCAGAGTGTAACATTAGCATTTATATCTCTTTTTGTTTAGGTCAAGGTACTGACTGAGATTCGACTCCGGAAAACCAGGTTATTTGTTTGTTTTGAAATTACTCACTCAAAGAGAAAAAAGAGAGTCTACTGATAATATAAGATGAGAGATCCGCACTAGGTGAACAACACTTTAGCTTTTTGCCAGACTAAGCCGAACTTTATCGTTCAAGAAAATTGAACAGCGCAAGGAAATCTATTGCAGTACGGACTTCTGTCACTATCATTTGTGAGCGGTACACTAAAATACTTGTTGCAAAATAGAACCCTTATATTTGCATATCGTAACCGACGGGTTTCGTCTTCTGATGGACATAAACACCATCATAGGATGAAACTCGTCGGTTAAGATAAGTTTGTCTTTATTCATATTCTGAAGCTCCATTATAATCTGAAGCTCCATTTTTCCTTGGAAGAAGATAGCATCTCAGATCATAATGGAACCTCCTCCACTGTGTCATGTAGAAATGTCTCCAGTGGGAGATCCTTATCGTGCCAGTAACATTGGAAGCCATCTGGACCATCCAGGTTCATTTTTTTCTACTCAGAGAAAATCCTCTACTTTTCTATGTCCCATGTTTGACGCTTCTCAGTAAAGTTTAACCGAGCTATTTTCTACTGTGGACGGAGGCGTGGATATTGCATTTACGGTTTTTAAAACCTTTCTCTTGGAGTTGTGGTCTTATTGATCTTAAGCTGCATTCTGCGTCCGTAAGTGCCTCTTAATCTGGTTCAATGATCGGGGGTTGCTGTCTTACGGAATCCTCGAATCTTCCTAAATTTTTTTGGGTCGTTCACTTGAAATTCTCGTTCCGTATCCCTCCAGATCTTTTAAGAAATTTATAATAGCAGTTTACTTACCTGCGATCTCACCAGCGATGGCACGTTGAGAAAGGCAATTTGTAGCTCGACAATTCTGCCACGTTCAACTTTTTTTGTCTTTGTCATGTTCTTACCGAATGTAACGCAGGGAATACCATTGCAAACCACTGATTGCACTAATGCCTCAACACAAATGAATAAATTTCGTTACGTGTTTACAAATTAAAGTTTCGTTTAAATATCGTCTTCTAATATTTAACCTAATTATCCAGTATTTAAATTTTCCTTATTAAATGCTAAAAATAGTTTTTAATTTTAATTTTTTGTTTTCATATTTTCATTTTTCGAAGCTCTACTCAAATAGGTAGTTATTTTCATTTTGGCCAGCAATATATATATATATATATATATATATATATATATATATATATATATATATGTAATTTGTTATTGTTAGATACCATTTGGCTTGCTTGTACATTATTCGAAAAGATCACATTTATTTGACTTATGACAGCTGTCATATCAGCGTGAAATTTCTTTCTTCAGTTGTCAGATTGGCCAAGATTTTGTTTATTGATACTAACAAAAATTAACATTTTCGGCGTATTATGCTTTCTTACTTTAACGAAATATCATCAAAAATAGGTTTTAATTTATGGAGAAGGTACTCCAAAACTTCGAACGTATCAATTTTTTTTTTCTTTTTTTGTACTAATGTATCCTAATACATTTTAAAAACAACTCCAGATTGATGATTACTGAATGAAGTGCGTTGTATAAACCTAATAGGTGGAAACAAAGATTACAAGAATATGGCTCTAGACTTGAACATTGTAATATGCTGACTCTAGACTTGAACATTTTAATGACTGGGTAAACATCCACGTAGGACTTTGTTCCACAAAGTAGCGGTTACTAGGGAAAAGTGATAGACTTGTAATGTTATTTTGTGCTTTGTAACTTCTTGATGAACAATGCCTAACGAACGAGTAGACTATTTAAGATTGATAGTGATCAAGATATTACTTGAAAATGAACAACATTATATAATGCGAGATGTAGGCATATAGCCAACATACTAAAAATAACGACATCAAGAACTAAAAAGCATATGTAGCATTTTGGTTATGTTAGACACATTGATCTGCAATTTTCATACAACAAAGTAAAAAAAAAAACTTCTTTGTAGCATGTCGTTCAGAATTTGGTAATTTTGGCTCTCCACAATTTCTAAGTCCCTTGTAACTCTTAGTAAATTTTTCCTTTCTGCTATCTCTCCTAAACCCTTTTCTTAAAATCATTTACATAAGCCTGTTAGGTAGGTTATGCACTGCTTTACCCTGCCACTCTAGTCTTCAATATTTCCTGTGAGTGTCAAATTTTTCAATCCCTCTTTCCTCATTACGCGCCCTTGACATTGCAGCTCTCTCTTTCTCATATAAAGTAGAAGTGTCCTTTTTGTTTTTATTTTCTCTAAAACATTTGTCACGCTCTACATATTTTACTGTTTTACTCTGTCATAAGAAAATATTTCCATATTAGATATGGAACATTGTTTCTTAGGATAAGAGTAACTCTGAAAGCTAGAAAAATATATAGAGTGTGACAGAACTGAAGAAATTTCATAGCATAAATGTATCGTGACTGAAAGATTTCTGAATAGATTTGAAAAGAGGCCATGAGTCAGATGCTATTGTCTTTGGAGGAATCAAGGTGTTTCATCGAATACGATTACCAAACAGCCTTTTGGTGTCATTCAACCATCCTTTAACTAATCAGGGATCCCTTTCTAATATTTGGGACCAGCAATCTTGAGCGGCCATCCATTTCTCTTGCGTATTGGCATCAATTTAACTGATTGATATGTAGGTTTTCTTGTGAGGAAACTCAAGACATCATTCAGCAGAGGCGTTGTTTGCAAATAATGGCTGGCACTGAGAGCTGATTCTATTTGTCCCTAATCTCTTCATCTCGCATACAATCATTTCATCTGATTGATTTCCCAAGGTTTTTTCCATTAGCATCTAATGTCAAACGTGTCTAATGTCTTCACCTGGGTTAGTTAAGTTGCCAACTTTCTCAATCATACAAGAGCGTGGATATCACATTCGAATTATGGAATCTAATTTCGGTTTATTCTTAACTTTCTAATCCGGCGTTTCTGTTTGTGGTCAATGCCATCTGTGTAGACATCTGCACAAAGATCAAAGCTATTAACACAATATTCCTGTGATCTGATAGAAAACGGTGAGTAGTTGAAAAGGATTGAATACAGTTGTTATCACTTAATCCTTTTATCAGTAATATCTTATGGTTTTTAAGCCGTCAGAGATTACTTGTATTAAAACTGAATAAGTAGAAATTGTGTATTTAGTAATTATAATAAAAATCTACATCTCGAAGGATGTTGATAGTTAGGAATTGAAAAATGCTTAAGGAAAATCTTGCAATTTGAAAAATTGATGAATACAGCGATTAACTGAGAACTTATCTGAAACTGCATGTGATTACCGAGAGAAGTGAAAAGAGGAAAAAAAAAAGGAGATTTTATGGCCGGGTAAACAGAGACGTGAAGTCCAGTTTTAATGTTTATGACTTCCTAACAAAAATGATAATGAAACTGATTCGAGCTCGTTCACCAAATCCTAGATAAAGAAAAGAATGTTTTGTGAGACACACAGCTGAAATCTATACACTGATTATATGCCTGTGTCTTTGTGTATGCTTGTGTTTGTGTGTGTGCCTGTGTAACCTTTCTCATATTGCATTGACAAAGCTAAAAATCAAAATAGTGTCAACTACTAAATCTTCATAAAAATCTTCTATTTAAATAACCCCCGATTTTTTGACACAATGATGAAAAAAATTTGGTTGGTACAACGTTAGAGTAATTAATGCGAAAACTCATTAAGATTGGGAATTGCTTATTATCGACCTGTAGTATACACCTTGGCACAAGGCTGTATTCATGGAGCACTCAGTGATTATCAAATTTTTACAATAACAAATTGATATTCAAGAAAAACCTGTTAATCATTGCGCTATGGTAAGCCGTAGGATATTTACAATGGTTAGTTTAATCTGCTGTAGAGCATTATGTATTATGCAAGGCATTATGTATTATGTAAGGCATTATGCATATAATCCCCTGTGAGGATTAAACTCACTATTAGTCCGTCTCGAAATTTGGAAATGTTTAGGGATTTTAGCGTTCATGGCTCTTCACATCTTCCTGACTTTTGTTGCTCTAGGCAATGTTTATCTTCTTACTATCCTTTCCAAGGGTTGATAAACCGTAAAAATTAATCACCCAACTAAAAATAACTCTTCTAGTCCATATTTTCTCATCTATTTACATAAAATCATTTGGTAGTTTATTCTCAGCCCTTTTCGTTGCAATATAAATAATCGTCCAGAATATAATTCGAAAAATTCATCTTTGCTGTTAAAGTTCCATCAGCCAATATAAACCTTCCTCTTCATAGTGCCACATTGAAACTATTTCAGTTTTTTAAGTAAGGATATTTTTTATCAAGTGAGCATTTTCTTTTTTCTGTTTTTTTTTTTTTTTTTTTGCGATATTGTTTTACTGTAAGGATTTGAACACGAGTCAGTGTGTTGCTGAAAGACAGTTTCTAGTTGAACAAAAAAGTGTAGAAAAGAAAAGTAATTATAATGAAAATTAAAGGTGAAATATAAAAGAATTAAAACAGTTAAAAATTAATTCGGGTATGTTTTTTTATTCTACGGGCCACAGACAGTATTTAACCACCAACAACTTTCTGTTGCTTTTCCCCAAAACATATCATTGTCAAAGACAACATTAAAAAAATAAAAACGGAAGGAATATTTTTATATATGGAATATTGTTTCAATTTTTTAATAGAGGTAATGCAATTTTTTTTTATTTTACGACTGAAGTTTGTATTACTTTCTTTATGTACAGGCTCAGATCAAGTGAATTCCTAAAATTGATTAAAATGAATTAAATTTCCTTTCAAAAGAAAAAAAGACAACAATTAGCGGAAGTAAAAAAAGAGCAGAACGAATAATACGTGAAAATCACCGAAAAGAAAGAAAGAAAGAAAGAAAAGTGATAGAAGAAATATAGAAAAATAAATGAGAAAAAGAATGAAGAAGACGTGTGAAAAAAGAAAAAGAAACAAAAAGAAATAGAATAGAAAGAAAGAAGAAAGAAAAATAAATGATTAACGAAAGAAAACCAAGAGAAGAAAGAAAAGCAAAAAAAAAAGGCATATGAATAAAAAGAAAAGTAGAAGAAAATAAGATAAGCGAAGAGGGAGAGGTGTAAGAAATAAAGAGAGAAAATAACTGAAAAAGAAAGAATAAGAAGAAGTAAAAGAGAAAGAGATTCCAATGGTAATCATCCAAATCCAATATTATGAATCATTTCGAATGAGTCTTATTTCCGAGTTTTTGTCTGTGTTTGGGTGTGCGTCAAATGAGAATATTTAAACAAAATTAATGAGTCATTTTTTAAAAGTCTTATTAGAAAATGATCTTTTTTCTATTTACTTCCGGGTGAGGTGGGAAGGCAATTAACAACAGACAAAATTCGTAGTAATTTGAATGAAAATAAAATAAAAATGTAAATATTAAAAGAGTAGAATCAAGTGCACTTTTCATGTAAATTAATTAAAACAAATTTCGACGCGTATAAGTCGGCGAGAAACGTTAGTTGTGAGCACAAATGCCTACCGCTTCCGCTTAAAAAAAAGAGACTCACTCGACAGTTGTAAAGCAATTTTCCGATGAAACGTATTGCGTATACACATACGAATTTTAGAATAAAATAAAAAGAATAAATTATTATTTTTAAGGGCAATTTGCAATGACTTGCGATCGTTTTCTCTTCTTTTTTTTAATACAATTTCTTTGGATATGAAAAAGTGTGGATCTTTTTTTGTCACTTCACCCCAAATAATGTAAAGTTACTTATCGCAAATATTAATTCACCCCAAGAAATTATAAATCAAAGTTTGTTTTTTTATTAACTTTTTAGCACTCTTTTGAAATTATAATTTTAAATCAAAATTTGTTGAGCTTGCCTCGCAACAATCCTAGAATACACATTTAACGACAAAGGGCATTTGTCAATGATGTAAAGACATCAGGGTTGGATGTATGGGGGAAAACAGTTACGGCATGCTTTCATCGAACAGGACTTAAAACTCCCTTACTTAAGGATAACCACCTAAAATGCAGATTAGCTTATTCTAGAACATGGGGGTAAATATTGAAATTCTGTTTTATGATCAGATGAAACCAAACGGGAATTATTTGGTCATATGAACTTCCGTTATGTATGGAGGAAAGTGAATGAAACAAACCCAAAAATACCCTCCCTACAATTAAGCAATGTAGTGGGATCATTCTGTTCTGGGGACGTTTTGCTGCTTCTGGACCAGGAAAACTATTGGGAGAAGAGGGTATCATGGATAATGAGTAGTATTTGACTATTCTTAAAAAATAATATAAAACAAAATTCATGGAAGCTGTCTTTGAAGTGTCACTGACGTGACAATAACCTGAACACACACACAGCACGAATTGTTACAAAATACTTAAATGACACAAATTTAAGGTATTGAAGTCCTGACATAAACCCCACTGAAAATTTTTGAAGAAAAATAGTAAGAAAAAGAAGTCCTTCTAATTTGGAGGGACTAGAAGCTATTGCGAAAGAAGAATGGAACAGAATATCTATCAGTGTATGTAGTGATATTGTAAGAAACTATCAAAAATGATTAAAGGTAATAATCAAGAATAAAAGGTACATAATTGATTATTGAAGCAAGAGAGCCAATAATTTTGTCCTACGTTAAATGTTTTTTGATCTTTTTTTTTTGTATTATTGTTTGACATCAAAATAAAAAAAAATTGTTGTGGACATTACTGCATATTCTTTTAAATACATTACTTCATCATTTGTGAAAAAATGCACTTGAAGTTTCCATGAATATTTGAGTTATTACAACATTATTTGTAATTATGGAAGGGGGTGAATAATTCTGTCTACAGCTACATATATATATATATATATATATATATATATATATATATATATATATATATATTAACAGTAAAGTTCACACTGTACAAAGCCCGATGTAGAAGGTTACGTTAAGGGGCAGTTTTTAAGGATAGAAGGGGAAGATAACCGTTAACTCTTAATAACGGTTAGACTTGAACAGTAATGATTCGGAAAACATCTTCTTGGGAGTCTGTTCCAAATAGCAGTGGTTCGCGGAAAAAACTATTCGAGTGGAACTTTTTTCTCGCCAATGGAATACGAAATAGTATGGCTGGTCTTAGCTGTAAAGATTAGACATGGCGGAAGCAACAAATGTACTTTCTGTGGAAGTAGCAATAGAGAGCAGTGAGAAGCTGTTTTAAGGTATGCTGCATTTATGAGTTAAAGTAATGAATCTAAATATAAAAGTGGACACCAAATTTAAAACCCGGTGGCGGCAGTTTAATGCTTAAACGCAATTGTCAGGTCTGACGATTGCGTTTGTGCATAATGTCGCCGCTGGATGTTGGTCTCAATGTCCATTTTATATATATATATATATATATATATATATGTGTGTGTGTGTGTGTGTGTGTGTGTGTGTGTGTGTATAAACTTGAAAATAATGAAAGTTCACTACTTAAGACTTCTTTATTTGAAGGTCTTAAAATTCAGGTTTCCATGTAGAATTTGACTACAAATTGTCCAATGCATTTTGAGCAATTTCAACTTTCTAAGCACCCTGAAAAGAGACGTACAATTTCTATTTAAATTGTCCCTGAAACCGATAAAAATGATAAGATTCGTAAAAAAATGAAATGAAAATCTTAAACAAAGAATCTTTAAAGTTAAATGAAAAGTGACTGCCCAAATATAGACAATATAGTTGTCTTTCAAACCATGAGTGATGAGTTCGAATCTCACTATGGTTAATTTTATGAGGAAGTAGATTCCCAGTTAGACAGGTGACAAAACAGTTTGGAAGCCATCGATAGTTGTGTTAGCACGAAGTCATCAGGACCCAGGTGTAAGCGTACTGGCCTTGTACAAACTGCTGATCATGCCAGATTGTAAACTCACACTCAAAGACTTTAATTAAGCTCCGCTCAGCATAATTACTGTATATGCCACATGTGGGCTCTGTAGGTGCTGACGAAAAAACACAAATATGCTTGAGAAGAGATTGCCTAGTAATTAAGTTCAAAGGTGATTAAATAAGAAACAAATAGGAAATCTTTATAAATTTGACGTTTCGCTATTTATGTAGCCTCAGAAATTTGGGGAGTGGAAGGATTCAAAATTCTTATGTAGTTAAATCATTAAATTTTATTAAATAAATACGAAAGCGAGTCTAACTTAAAAAATATATCGTACTCGTTCGGATATTTTTGCAATCCGTCACACATGCATAATACAAGTAAAAACGGAAATACTGCAATGCAAAATAATATCTAATTACCAAACGCGATTAAAATACTTTAACAACAAAGAAGTAAAGTGTCAACGGTGTAGAGCTGCTAAATGTTCTAATTCGTCTTGAAACACGTGACACTCGACTTTAACGTCCGGGTTAACACACTAGTCCACACGTAATTGTAATCATACAGTCAGTGGCATGATATCTCTATTTATAGTAAATGGCGGTCTATATTTTCATTGTTTAGAGATACACATTCAAACTCCGGTGTCAGCATGATACTTTTGTCATATATGACAGATATCATCCATGTTTTCAACACACACATACACATATGTGTATATATATATATATATATATATATATATATATATATATATATATATATATATGTGTGTGTGTGTGTGTGTGTGTGTGTGTGCGCGCGTGTGTGTGGTTTGGTGTGACAGCTGAAAGAGGGAATAGAAAAGAAGAAAAACGCTCATATAGATGACAGATTCAGAAGGGTAAACTAAGAGAAAAGAGGGGAGATGTGAAGCTTCCAAAACTAAATGAAGCTTCAATTCATGAGAGGGTAGGCCTTAAAGATCTGCTTAATGATATTAAAGAAATAATCTTAGTGATCTCTAGAGTTGAAAACCAAAGAAAAACGTCAGAAGAAAAAGCGACTGTGTCAGAGATCATTTTACAATAATTCTTACGCTTTTTTTTAAAAAGCTCTTCACCGACATTAAAGAGCTTCAAACTCGTCGTACCGCAGGAGGAACCCGAGTACCACGTGAAGATGACATATTCTGATACTTGGAAAGATGTTGCAATCGATGATTTTATCAGACCCCAAGATTCAGAGATCATGACAGCGGATTAAAGCTGAGGGAAATTAGGGAATTCGTCCGCAAATCCCGTGACGGTATTGCACCTGGAATAGATTGAATATCCTACAAATTATATATATATATAATACAAATTATTTGTCCAAACGTCCTCAAGCAACTCACCATCCTCCTCCAGCGGGCATAGAAACAAGGTACTGTGCTGAATGGTGCCAGGCGCATGTCATTTGGATGGCTAAGGAAAAGAATTCAAAAAGGCATTTTAAAATTCTGCCCCATCTCTTTCTTGAATATAGAGGGGAAAATATTTTTGGGGACCTTGCCGTCGTATGACGGACATCCTGTCGCTCGAATTTTTCAGTTTCCCTAGTAAGGTTAGGGAAATTATAATGAAATATTTCAGAGCAGCGTTTATGTAGCTCACCGTCAGTAACTACACCAGCAAGTGGCAAGTCCTCGAGGTCGGCATTATGATGGGGCGTGTGATTTCAGCACTACTTTTCATTATGACCATGGAACTCATGTTATGAGGTGCAGTGGACACAGCAAATGGAGTGATGACTAAGGAACATATGCTCTTCCTCCTTCCAGAGCATGCATGGATGGCACCAACATTCTGATCCCGTCTAAGGTCGCTTCTGATGAATTTCTCCAGTGCTACCATAAGCTCTTCATGTCGGCGAGAATGAAGGCTAAACCCAAGAGAGATTCACTTTGTATTGGCAGTGATATGATCCGAACAGTCAAAGAGAAGAGCCTCGGACAAATGTATGAAACTCCAATGACTGATTGGCACCAAGGTAAAGAGGTGCAGAAAGTGGCACAAAGTGGACTTGAATCCATTGACAGAACCTATCTTTTTGACAAACTGAAAATTTCGTGCTACCAACATAATTTGCTGCTTCGGCTTCTGTGGCCGTTGCAGGTGTGTATGATATTAGTCTGTTTCGCGTTCAGTAGACGCAACAGTGTATCAACAAATACCTTCGCAAGTGGCTTTGAGTTCTCCCCTGATTCTCCACAGTGGGATTTTATACCAATGACGGAACTTCCTATCTCCTCATTGATGGAGGAGTTCAACGTCGAAAGGATACGGTTTCACATGATGGTGAGCGACTTGGCCAATGAGCTCGGTCGCAGGTTAATGCCAGATAGGAAAACTTGCACTAAATGGTCGGCAGTAAAAACTACCCAAGAAGCAGAATCCAGTCTGCGAACCAAGGAGATTATTGGGGTGACCTAAAGCAATCGAGCTGGCCTAGGTAACACAAGCAACCAATTTTTCTCTAAACAGGGCTCAAAGGGAAATCCAGATATGATGATTGATGAAATCAGAAATTTCCCGGAAGAACAGCGAACAGCTACTGCTGTTTCTCAGTTCAAACAATGTGCTTGGATTACATGAATTGATATTGATCGGAGGAAGCTATCAGAGAATACCCTGATTGCAACAGAGCCATTGATAATATCATTATTCCTGCGATCTACCTATGATCTCCTACTAAATGCGATCAACCTTAAGCTGTGGGGGTACACTGACACTGATGCATGCGCATTACGTGAAAGCGACCGAAGCACTTTACGTCACGTGCTCTCTGCATGCCCACAATCACTGCCGATGTACACGTGGCGTCATAACAAAGTGCTGGAAGTGGTCATGGACTTAGTGTAAAGCAGCCAACAGTCTTTAATGGCCAGAGAGCCCTAAGATCCGTATTCACAAGGAAGGTGAACGCCCTATGCGAAAAGGACAAATAACTCCCAACATGACTCTACTGAGTGAAACCCATAATTGGAGGGAGTTAGTTGATCTTAGAACACCTCTGCAACTTCCGGTACACATCATTCACACAGATGCACGCCCTGTTATTGGTCCGATTCAAAGAAGTGTGTTCTCGTAATAGAATCAACTGTTCCATGAGAGCAGAACGTGAAGCGAAAGAAAAACCGCTACGAATTGCTATGATACGATTGCGTAGAAAAGGGATGGACATGTCATGTGCTACCTATTGAGGTCGCGTGAAGCGTTTCCTCCTTTTTGAAGGTGAGCATCACTATTTGGAGCCTGAAGCGTACTTCACATCGTTTCCAGATCACAGCTCAACGGGTATCGAGTTGGGTTTACTCAACAAACAAAGTTAATTAAAACCATGCTCGCAACACAATTCTACTTCCGACGAGAAACACATCTGCTTACCTTCCATTCTACGCCATTGATAACGGTTGATTACTAGCGCGTCGTGTATTTGTCAATAATCAAAAGCAAACGCTTTTAACACAACATTGAAAATCTGACCTGAAGTTGAAAACATAGAAAAAATCTGAAACGTCTACAGAAACAAAAAAACAATACCCCGTCTGGTGGGAAAATCTGCTGCTGATGCCAGGGGTGGCAGTACGGACTTAGCCACCGAAACTGTGTTACATTCCCTGTTTAGCGGCTGACCAGGAAATGGTATCGCACGTGCTTTCACACGTTGTATGTAGAAGAAATATAGTTTTATTGTCAAAAATTAAACGGAAAATGTTAAAAAAAGAATTTAAAAGTTAAATGAATATAGTATATATATAAAATATATATAAAGCTATATGTTTATTATATATATATATATATATATATATATATATATATATATATATATATAATACCAACTGAGGAAGAAAATAGACTCAAATAGAAAAGGACGACATTTTATCTTTCGGAGACCCTTTCGGCCAACACTTTATCAAAAGGAGAACGTTCGTGCGTAGTACTATGTTTTATTAAATAACACCAACAAGGTCTATTTAAATATTTATATTGTTTTACAACTTTCGACTGAGATGCTTTACATCAGGATTAAAACTTTAAACTGTCCTAAGTCCATTTTTATAGATTCGTGTATTTTCGACTATCACTAGAGTCGTTATCAAGAATTGCTAGTGATCAGTATGTTAAACAAGTTGTGTTTGAAAAAAATCATCCTTGTAATTGACATCCTTCTGGGTGATGATCAGTGGTGGCGTTACTACTTCACGTCTCCTATTCCCACAGGATCCTCTGAAGGAACTCTTTATTTTTGGAGTGAATTTTTCAACAAAATCGTTATTTTTCTAAGTATTTGTCATTAAAATAAGTCTATTTTACTGATAGAATCCAAAGCCAATGGTTTGACGTAGCTATTGTTGGTCTTAGAATATGTTTTTATACCCATTTCATATGGCTTCAAAGTACCCCTGTAATGAGTCAAATTTCAAAATTTACTTAGGAGCTCGCAGTGGCCACACCCGCACCTGTATGGGCTCGTTGAGCTCACCAGAATCTATTTATAGCCTACATTTTGGCAGTAGGATCTTTGAATCTATAGTTACTGGTTACGAAGTGGCTCCCCTTAAATTCCATGTATCTCATATACATAGATGCCATTACATTCATATTTCCCCAGCATAAAATCCTACCAAACATTATAAAAAAAAATTAATAATATCGAACATACTTTCGAATGTACACACAAGAATGAAATAAACAATATCCTGTTTTTTTTATTGACATTCTAAAAGAAAAGAACGTTTTTATTTCAAAGTTTACCGGAAATGAAACAAATAAAAATGACGTAGTTAATTTTCATTCCCATCAAAACAAAATAAAATCAGGATTCATTATCGGTTCCTATCACAATAGACAGTACTTTTATTTCCTGGGAAAATTTGATTTTTCCAAAAGATTCAGACTTATATATTTTTCTGTTCCACTCGCTACCACACACACAAAAAAAAAAAAACAAAAAAAAAAAAACAGAAATATAAAATACACTTCCTTAACAAACAAGTTACCTTGTTGCATTTGATGTTTGTATTTTATAAAACGATACTAATAGGTGAATATTACATACCTTATTATTGGACAAGAGGCAGAGTACTGCAACGCCATGCCATCAAGCCCAGGCCGGACTTTCAGATGCTACTACTGCGACCGTGTATGCCTGTCCCGCATTGGACTTATCAGTCATAAACGTGTCTGCAAGCAACGTGTACAGACTCCGTCTGGTTCTTCGTTTTGCGAATCCATAATAATAATAATAATAATAATAATAATAATGGGATACAATTAAGTAAATCATTAGTTTTATCAAAATTATGTTTATTTTAAATACAGCTATAAATTTGACTACAGTAAAGTGAAATATAATTTGGTCAACGGCTTAACCAGGACCCGGTAATACACACGCTAATTTTATATATCGTGTATAAGGCGACCCGCAAGAATTAAGCAAACACACAAGACACCATGAGTTCAAGTCCATACTATTTCAGTTATCGACAAAATTTCTGATAAAGCTAAATAAGCAAAATATGTTTAATTTGTGGAGTTTTTCCTAACTTCTTAGTCTACAATTAATATCCGAATAGTACTTAAGATACCACCAAATCAGATAAGAAAACGAAAGACGAAATAAAACATTTCTATAGTTCTAGACACATACGAATAAAAAACCATACATTCAGTTCAAAATGCAAAAAAAATCAAAATCGTACTTGATAATGGCTAAAAGAATATGCAGAACATTTGGACATTTTTGACACACTTTATACCGAGAAAAAGATAACACTTATACGAACACAACAAAAATTAAATAAAACGCTAAATGGCAATACCTTGTCAATCGGCCTTAATGAAATATATATATATATATATATATATATATATATATATATATATATATAAAATATAAATATAAAATATAAAAGTGAACATTGAAGTCAACATTCAGAGGAGACAGGCTGTTTCATATATATATATATAAAAGTGAACATTGAAGTCAACGCTGACGATTGCGTCTAGCATGAAACATCCTGTCTCCTCTGAATGTTGACTTCAATGTTCACTTTTATATTTACATAGACTCTATTTCTATTGAGCACTTTATCCCATAAATATAGCACACCTTAAAAGTATATTTCTTCGTAACTTAGTGAACGAAGAATTAGAAAGGTACGCTTTACGTATCCTCCATTATTGACAATTATTGCTGAGTCTGTACGGACAAGTTTTTCGACTGGTTGCAACAGAATTCCTGACATCAGTAGAGAGCTTCGGTTTTACTCTTCTTCTTAAATATAAGAATGAACTAAGTTTAGTTTACAAGTATAGACACTAAGTAAAGATAGACATCATTACTCAGTAGTAATAGTTAATGAGGCTGGCTTGTTAAAAGAATCTGTGGTGTTATTAGTCACTTTCCCACAGCTGTAATCCAGTTTTCTTGGGCCTGTTCTATAAATATTTTCATGGTAATTGATTTGATGAACATTCCCTTTTTATACCACGATTCTATGAATTTAAACTCAGCAAATGGATTGGTAATAAAGTCTCATCATTTTACAGTTGAATTGGCTATAGATGTTCTTGCTAACAGTTTCTTTTCTTGGGACTCTTTCTGAATTTTGCTTTCCAGTTAAATTTGATGTTTAAAAATTTAAAAACAACGTTAATTGTTATCTACTGTCTTCTTGATTCCTCTTCTTTTATTGTTCTCATTCCTTAACAGTGTTTTCCTTATTTTATATTCTTTCTTATTCTTTCACACTCAGTTTACATCCTGCTTTAGTTTCTTATATTTGAATGGTGTCTGTAGATATTTCGTGGCGAGACTGGACAAATTCTTTCTTTTCCATAATTGAGGCGATTTACATGTCGGCCATTTTTCCAGGTTGCTCTCCGAGTTTTCTCAAAAAGATGTCCCACCCAACAACATCTTTATCACAAAAAAATTAACTACAGGGTGTTCAGTAAAAAAGCGGTAAATTTATTATCATTGTTTTATCTTTCAAGAACAATTCACCTTGAATACACTTGAATAAATTTCTTGAATAATCATTCGACTCTCGCGTAATTACTTAACTCTGATTGGTTCTTTTATAATTGATTAATTGCTGCTCGATCTTGTGACTCGTCATTTAAATGTTATTTGCAGACAATATTGGTCTTCCGTCCTGCCCTTCTCGTATGGTTAAGCAACTCAAAGATTTTGAGCGTCAAGTTATCGTACTTTTCAAAGAACATTCGACGTGGAGATTGGCGAAATGTGCAGATATTCTTCTTGAATTTTTCAGTCACATCAGTCGTCACCAGTTTTCAACGGTAGTCTCATTTACCGCCTTTTTTACTGGGCACTCTGTATTTTCTCTTTTTAAATGGATATTACAGTACTTACTCAACCGTTTTCTCCGTTATATTCTCTGTGTGTTTTTCATGCTTTCTCAATCACCATTTCTATACCCTTTCTTCTTTTTCTCTTTCTTGCCTTCTTTCTTTTGCTTGTTATTCTTCTTCTTTAGTTTTTCTTTTTTCTTCCTCTTTTTTATGATTTCTGTTTTGTTTCTTTTAAACTTGCCTGTAACGTTCTGGCCAATTAAAACCTTTTTTGCTTAGCGTATAAATTCCCCAATTCATTTTAGCAATTTAAGAATAAGTCATAACGACTGAAATTGCTGTATTGTCATGGAATATCCTGGCATTAAAAAAGACATGCGAATGAAAAAAACGATCACTTGGTCTGGCGAGTATGGAGAATGTGGAGACTGAAGTAAAATTTATCTGTCTAATGACTATTTTTTCCGAGGCTCTAATCCATACAAACTGCACATTTCCCGTCTAATATATCTTTAACACGCTCGAGCTATTGACAGTCAAAGTGTGTGTAGATAGTTTCAGTAGGATCGAAAACAAGGATTCCCAACAATTTAGACGATCGCCCACTTCATGGAAACCTTGATCCTTCATCGAAATCCAGAACTACAGACTTGTACAAAAACATCAATAATAAATATATTTTATTGAAGTCTAAAAGTTTCTTTGTACTTATCTTTCATTATCATTTCTCTGTGTGACTTCTTTTGATTTTGATTATTGCTTTTCCCAGCGTTGGGGCTGTTCTGATGATGCGCTGGCCTTGTATGAATGTCATTATATATATATATATATATATATATATATATATATATATATTATAATCCAGTTGTGGTTACTTGATTTCCTTTTTAACCATAATATATATATATATATATATATATATATATATATATATATATATATATATATGAAGATGTATGTATGTATTTTTTAGGGTTAAAAAGGAAGTCAAGTGACCACAACTGAATTACAATATTACAAACAAAATCATATATAAGATACACAAAATAAGCATAGCAATAAAAACGATAAATTGCTTTAGTATATATTTCAGAGAAATGATTGTCTATATCAGTATACAGAAATAAAGATGTTTTGCTTATCTGTTGGTGGCAACATATTTTCCTAAAAATGTCCCGAACGTCTACCTTCCTCGGCGGTCGAAAAATAAAGACAGAGATTTTTCTTTTTTTTTTTTTTTTTTACTTTATCTTATTTAAAATTATTATTCTTTCTGTATTTTAAAGAATTTTCTTTACTTAACTTTTAATTTTTTTATTATTATTAATTATTTGGTTCCAGATAACTACTATTCATTTATTGCTATCATTATAATTATTTCTCTTTCTATTCTTGTCATATTTGTTTGAATAATAATAATCATTCAATTGTTTTTTTTTTACTTCCGGTTTATCAACCGTTTGTGAAATATCTAATGTTGAAATATATTTCTGATTATATGAATAATTAACAATTTTTTTTTTCTAAATGCAGGTCTTACTATTTTACCCATATCTGGGGGAATATATGAATTCATACCTTTTACTAGGGCATTTTTACGTAAATGAATGTAGCGAACTCGACTGGTATTCGAACTCGGCCCTCCAATTTCTCATTTCGAGTCGCTGTCCATTACACCACCCGAACATCCACCAAATAATACTGAGAAAAGTACATAAATAATATATGTAATAATAAATATATTGAAGCAAAATTAATATGCCGTTTTTATTAAACTGGTTGATTTCATTAACAGGGTGTTGGACGAGTATTTTTTTTTTTTTTTTAACTCCGAAACATTTATAGACGCATTTTTAATCCTCGAGACATTTATCAAATCCATGTATGGACCCCAGGGGCCGATATCGACCATTTCACAGACCCCTGATGTATAACTTCATAGTGGAAAATATCTGTCGGGCTCCAACAGATGCACAATCGTAATTTTCTGTGGGTAAAGTTCTGATTTCAGCTTTGTTATCGAATGATAAACACTGATTTTTGTGTCGGCTGTTAATCCATAATAGTCTCTCCTCGTCTCCTTTTAATGTTATTTAAAACCGAGACATATATTTAGATTGGAAGAATGTTTTGGACATGATATCAATAATCTTATACAAGTCATAATATTTAACCCATAGCTAGTTGGAGAAGAGGTGGATTCATATCTTTCACATTTGCAAGTAAGTGAATATAACAAACCCGACTGGAATTCGAACTCAGCTCTCCGATTTCTCATTCCCAGCTGTTATCCACTACACCACCCGCACATCCAGGCTTACAACACTTGGTATTCCCGAGCGGTCAACCATCTAGGTATTGGCCAGCCTCGGGGATCAGACTCCCTTCTATATTTATTAAGTGAAGAGAAAGTATTTTGTTGGGATTTGAATACTGCGGTATTTTTCAGCTGAAACATTTCTCAAGGTTACGATAAATATGTAAGAACGTGGGGCAGAGCGGTTAACTTGGGGGTCAGGAAAAAAATTGGATTGTAACCCGACCACAATGTCACCGTCGCCGGTAATAAAGTCAAAGGAAAAAAGTCCCAGAAAAAGTCACAATATTGGTTAAGAAAAAAAAAACAGGAAAAAGTCACAATTTATATGCTTATAATTTATGTTAAATATTTATATTAACATATATATATTAAGTGATTTTAATGTATATTTTACAAACATAAATATTTATCCACCCCCTCCAAAAGTATTATCACATCTAAATGTAAATAAAATGAAAGCAGAAATTCTTTTTTTTTACCTTAAATCCAAATGTCTTCAGTGAACAATAAAATACGGAACTGGCCTTATCGTTCAAACACTTTTGTGGCGGATTGTGTGTGTGACTCTCTGTCACTCTCTCTCTCTCTCTCTCTCTCTCTATATATATATATATATATATATATATATATATATATATATATATATATATATATATATGGATGCGAGAGATGGAAAATAACTTGAATGTAGCGGGGTGCTGAAAAATTCTCGACTTGACTTCCAATTCCTTCTAATAAAACACAAAAATACCAATATTTGGGAAGTCGTTGGGTCAGATAACATTTCAACACACAGATCAAATATTTAACGGGAGTTGCCTTTTTTTTCAACTAAGCTTAGTTTGGCACAAGGCCATGGATATGGAACAACAAATGAGGAAATTAAGCTGACGGCCAGGCAAGTCGACATGGGAAGAATTAAGGATTGCAAAAAGAATTATGTACGTCGTATGTAGATAAACACAAATCAAAAAAAATATTTTCACATTCTTTACTCTCCACTTTCTTTCAAACATATCTCTTCAGATCTATCTATCTATCTATCTATCTATCTATATCTACCTATCTATATCTATCTATCTATATCTATCTATCCAACCATCCTTGTCCATAAATATTTGTATACATTTCTATCAGACCCCATCGCATCTTTCCTCATTTATTTTCATTTTCTTCTTCCACCCACTAAAGTCCAAAACAATACGCAAAAATGAACTCGTTACTAACACAATGGGAGATTCCATTTTAATCGAAATCAAATCCTGTGTCGCATAATCTCCCATTATTTGCACCGATGGGACAAAATCATAAATCCTGAAAAAAAAAAAAATAAATAAAAAACAACAGACGAGGAAATGAATCAAAAGGAACGTGCTTTTCTCTAACGTTTTATAGTATTTAGGAGCGTGTAAGGAGGTGGGCGTTATTCACGAACCATCCGGGAACATACAGATTGGATGACAATGACACACGAACGGATATAGAGACAAGAAAAAAAAAGTTTCCAACATAACGGGAATGAATTGTTTGCATTAAAACAAAATTGAAAATGAAGATTTTCAGTTCGACGGATGTTTTGTTTAATCAGTTTATCCATTTTGAAAAGTCTCGTTGCTTTTTATCTTTTTATCTATCGATCTCTTTTGTTCTCGATCTCATTAAATAAAGACTTACTTGGTGATCGAAAGAATTGCATGCTTTTTAACGGGTCCAATGATCAGTGTTCGAATACATATTTCTGATCTTCAAAATAGGCAGTTCCCCTCTTGAAAAGCAAATGGTACATTTTTAGGCCTATAAAATCCTAAATCCTTTATTAATATTTATAAAAAAACTGAGGTGTCATAAAATTTCTCTTTTTTTTACTATTGTTCACACCGTAAAAAGCCAAAGAGCCACTCAAAGAGGATTATTGAATTAAATTGTATACCAAAATTCGGTTAATACAAAGATCGAAAGCAACTCAAGGAAAAGAGGGTTTTTTTTTTTACATTAAGGTTCACCCTATACAAGACCCGAGTGCCACTTGAATTAGAGGGTTACATAAGGAGGCCATTTGTGCTCATAGGAGTGATAATGATTAACACTCGACATGAACAGGTTAAGATTGTAGTGATCGGAGAAACATTCTTTTGGGAGTCGGTTCCACAGGGCAGTGGTTCGCAGGAAGAAGCAGCTCGATTCGAACTTCTCATCGATGGAATACAGAGGGAATGTAGGTGGTTTGCTACTATGTATATGGTATAGCGTGTTCTTGTCGTGAAATTACAGTGAAAGTAGCAGTAAAGTAACGATATGCTTGCCACAAAGGTTCGGAGGGTTATTATTAAAATGATAATAATGTATGAGGCGTTTGGTATAAATAAAACAGAAGACATTAGGAATTGAAGATTATGAGGATAGATAACGACTGACCCTACATTTGTCGCGGTTCAAGGAATGTGGTCCACAACGTAGCTGTTCTTGGAAAAAGCGGTCCTACTGAAACATTTGGAAATGACCTAGGGTCTGCTAATTCTAAAGGTTTTAAATGGAGGAACTAAAGAATAGAGTTCATCTGAACACCTGCCATGGAAATAGCGATAGAATAGCGAGAGGCTTGCAACGTTACGTCTCAAAGAAAGAGGCTGTAGGGTAGGAAATAAAAGAGGGTTTTTTAATCAGTTCAACATAATGAAATCTCTTCAGGAATGAATGGATATAAATTAAAATAATAATAGTAATAACCGCAGTTTGTCCACGTATTTAGAGATGTGCATATTGAAATCAATCAGCTTTAACAAATGTAACACAACGGAACAACTTTGAAACGATGCAGATGTATGAATTGGGATGCACTGTCTTATTATCGCTTAAAAAGTGAAATCGCCAGTCTCCATGCAGTGTAGATTTTTGTGTCCCCACTTGTTTAGATCAACAAACGCATTATCCCTTATACTAAACACTCTTCACCCGAAAATATAGCAAATTCTACACATTATATGTATAAATGTTCGTCTGTGTATGTTTCCGAAGTAAATTTTAATTCATACAAATTCGATTAAACCCCATAGTAAAGGATTTTTTTTAAATTAAATTAACTTTACTTGTTCACGGGCAAAGCTAATACATATTTCGATACAATGATTTATGCAAAAGTTCGTCTATCGATCTGGCCATTATGAAGGTCAGGTAAAATCCGTGGATGATATTCATTTTCCAATTTTAAAAAACGGTATTTGTCATTTGTGCGTTAGTATATATATATATATATATATATATATATATATATATATATATATATATATATATATATATATATACAGATAGATAGATAGATAGATAGATAGATAGATAGATAGATAGATAGATAGATAGATAGATAGATAGATAAAGTTAATACAAGTAAAAGATTTGTCATTTTCACCATCTCGACTCCGGTGTTTCGTTGACGGGCTCTCCAGGAATTACCCCATTCACTTCTCAAGGTGTGTATATATATATGTATATATATATATATATATATATATAAGCACAGTTAATCACGTTTTTATAAAATATGTGTAATAAAAAATAAGATTAACCGTGCTAAAATAATTTCTTTTTGAGGCACACATTATTTTATAAAGAATGACGCAACATAAAAAAACACTTATCAACAATAATTTGTCTAAACAATAAATAAAACTGTTATGTTGTTTATTAATTTTCATAGGGAGATTTGTCTGCAATATTAATAATAAAAAAACAACAATAAATTCTTAAATTGGTCACATATGCACTACACTCTCTCGTAGATTGACTTGTCACTTGTTAAATATCTGCAATTCGTGCATATATCGACGAGTAAATAACAATCAAAATACAATTACCAACATAAAACACATATTAGTGGATAATTCCAAAATCTTAAAGTGGACTCTCTGCAAAGAAAGACTGAAAATTCTAGAAGCCATTACTGAACAAATAAACAACCCTTATTAAATAAAATATCTTTCTCCACAAAAGATGGCATATAGAAGTGTGTAGAAAAGAATTACGTATATTTATTGTCTATACAAATACAAAAACATGTGTAAATATTCGAAACCCGTTTTTCTCGTTTAACCGTTATATATAACATCATTTTGAACTGATTCCAATCCTAATTCCAGAGTTGTAAAAACGTGAGTATTTAGTCAACAAAATCTTATTAATTATACTGACAACACACTGTTCTTGACAATAACTGAGATAATCAAAATTGCATGAAGAATAAAAAAAACAGCCCAACGCGAACTTTTATAGTTTATTCATAATTTCGATCCCGATATACAACATCTAACTTGGAAACTGGAAAAATATCATACAAAATTAAATCGACAGATTTTGCCAGTTGAACTGAACAAAACATATTCATATATATATATATATATATATATATATATATATATATATATAGCCTGCGATAGCATAGAGGAGGATCTCTGACTGATGTCGATCCTGGCTTGAAGCGATCGGACGTCTAGACACACTGAAGAGCTGTGATACAGAGAAACAATCTGTGTGGATGACAATATATATATATATATATATATATATATATATATATATATTACAGAGAGAGGGGGAATCGTAGTAGTATAGCATGTCAGGATATATATAGTATGGTATGTCAGGATATATATATATATATATATATATATATATATATATATATATATATATATATATATATATATAAAATATAATATAATATAATATAATTATTGTTTAAAAATATATATTCCCCGCGACACTTTTTAAAGCTATATAGTATTATACAGTTTAAGCTAAATAGTATTATATAGTTTAAGTTAAACTATATAATACTATTTAGTTTTTTCGAATGTTATTCAACATCGCTTGTGAATGCAACATGAACATCAATTTTAACTTTAAGGTTTACGTTTTGGTTTCGAAGCATGGTAATTTCTGTGTCGCGAAGAATATACATTTTAAATAATATTATAATATTATGCTCTTCTGTGTGTCGAGCTGTGGTTTTAAAAATAAATTCTAAAGCACTGTTGATTATAAATCTAACTGCTCTTTCTTTTTATTTTGACACACACATACACACGCGCACACACACACACACACACACACACATATATATATATATATATATATATATATATATATATATATATATATAAAATTATCCATTAATAACTCCAAGGGGTTTTTGTCTTGCTTAACAAAGGGGTGTGAGAGACGCTCGTGGAAGAAAGCAAGAACAAGGTACTAAGACAAGAAGGCAAAATCTATGGGCATTAGCAAGAGTAAAAGCCCAAAACGCGACTTACAAACTGGAGGTGCCAACATGAAACAGCCGAAGAATTTTAAACATCTGAGAAGTTCTTTAACAGAGAATGGAAAATGGAAAATACGACATTGATTTTCGAAGTACGTATTGGGCTAGCGAAAGAAGCATTTAAAAAGCTGTATAAGATGCTGAGAAACGAAAAATTCGCCAGAAACAAAGAAACGAGTGATGAATTGCTATGTGATATCCTTCCTCCTATATGACAGGAAATGTCGGACAATCTTCCCACGGATGAGGAAAAATTTCGAGACATCAGAAATGTGGTTCCACAGAAGGATACTGAGAATTCAATGGACGGAGCAACATTGAAATCTTAAAGAGAATGGACACAGAAAGAAAAAATATTCTCGGAATCAGAAAAATATTGCCGAAATTCCTTGGGCAAATAATGAGGAAGGTGGGGTTTGAAAAAGTTTGTTAATCTTTAATCTATGCTCAGACTGCTTAAACTTGCTTTGAAAGTTAAATTCAGAGATGCATAGAAAGTGATAACTAACATCAGTTGTCTCATCTGGCGGCAACATAGCTAGCTATCTTCCTCGATAGACAGGAAACATTCGATTTTCACTGATCGGGCAGCCATTAGAACTGTCGAATGAAATTTATAAAATCTTTCTCTTTAAAAGGGTTTTTTTTTTCCATGAAAGTAGGTTTATCAAGCTCACTGTTATTGCTATCCTGATAATGTCATTATTTTCACTTCAAGTTGCAAGTGACATCCATTTTAGTTGTTGTTACTGTTGAAAGTCCTCAAGTGATGTGGTTTCTGTTATTTGCTACAGTCCTTTGTTTGTGATTCTGTGGTGCCAGTTCACCAGGTTTGAAAAAGAATGATCCTCGCTAAGATATACAGGCTTCATTCGCAAGAAGTCATTAAGCCATTATTTTCGTCTCTCATGTGCTGTCACCCGTCACAATGTGTGCGATCATGTCTCTCCACCATTTCTCTTTAACTTCCTTTTTTTTATCTTTGTTCTACCAGTCATTCACAAACACTGAATACTCGCTGATACTTCCTTCTTCTTTTGCCTTCAATACGCCTTGTGTGTCCTAAATTCTCTAGGTCCTCTTTCCTCCTTTCTACTGTCTCTTTCTTATTGTAAGTATAAGTTTTCTTGTAATTCCAGTGTTCCTTCTCCATTGCCCACATGTTTTGTCGATGTTATTCTTAGCATTTCTTGGTAGAATGGCATTTCTGTCATTTCAAGACTTTTCTACATCCGTGAAGAGATTATCCAGTATTCACTGCTATACATATGATTAGATATTACTTAGCAATTTAGAAATCTTATTGGAGTCTATCGAGGTTTTCCTGTTTCTTAATACTTTGCTCATCTTTTAGAAGGCATCTTTCGCTATTCCAATGTGCCTTCGGGTTTTGGTATTCCGTTTTCTGTCATCCTTTACTACACTCTACCCAGATTGTTGAATTTTTGTACCCTCGTGATTTTGACCTCCCCAATATATAGCCCCACACTTTGGCACACCACTTTTGCTGATACCTGTGCATTCTATCTCCTTACAATAAAGAGTTTTATATAAGAATAAAGTGTCGCTGCAGACACTTGAGTTTGAACATAGATCACCAGTGAGCAAAGACAGGCGATCCCATTACTAAATTAAGTAGTTCACGTGACCATAGAGGAACGAATATATAGAAAGTCGCGTGGTGATTAATGATCGTTATTTCTGTTCTATCCTCTATTACTGTTCGGATCTGCATTTCTAGTCTATCCTCTATTACTATACGGGCCGCTATTCTCTACTCTATTCACTATACTATTTCTCTATTCAGATCACTATACGGGTTGCTTGTCAAGCGAGTATTATCGAACAAGTACTATTAGTGCGAGTGATATTCGAAGGCGTCTGACACTAGTATTGTTCAACGGCTTACTATAGTTGTATCTGCGATAACAAAGTCTTTGCTACAACGAGCATTTCGAAAATGGCAATGAGTGTTCGTTGATATTACAAAAAATAGTCCTTTCTTCTTGATTTCCTTTGCTAACTTACCTAAGTGTACTTTCATTTTTTTTCTTCTGAGTCTGCCATCAACACAGTGTCATCCGTGTATCTTCTCTTGTTAAGATTATGTCTACTGATAATAAAGGCTGGTAATACTTTTAGGCCTATTGGATTCAGATAGCTGTGTAGATTAAATAAATCCGGTGAGAAAATGTATCGCTTTTTGTGCATTCACTGAACTCGTTCTCCATCAGCGTGCAGGCTGTTTGTTCCCACTAAAGTGTAAGGATTACATTAATATCTTTCGCATGTAAAGTTTCCCTAGTATTCCAAGTCGATGTTCTTCTTCTACGTGCCGTGTCACTTTAAGACGTGGACGATCATAGGCCTCCACATCTTCCTGTTTTTGTCGACTTTAGTAACGTTTTGCCATCCCTCAGTCCCATTCTGCCATCCATTAAAATGAACTGGTTAAGTAGGTAGCACTGTTTGACCTCGTTATGTTTTGTAAGTCGTAATCCAGAAACTGGATTAATCCCGGATGAATAAGAGACTTCAGAACAATAGAAATGTTAGTCTACAGAAGGATGCCTTCCGAAAGCTAAGCAAAGTATTAAGAAACAGAAAAGTTTCGTTAACAACAAAGAAAAAAAAGGACTGAACTGTTAGGTAATATCAGTCCTCATATATACTGGATAATCTCAAAAATGAAGAAAACATTTGAAGCAAGAGAAATGCGGTTCTATAGAATGATGACGAGAATAACGTGAATTGAATGTAAGCAACGACAAAGTTGTAAAATAATTTCTAGGGTACATAATAAGGAAGATGGTCTTAAAAGATTTCACATTCGCAGAACTGTAATTGCAAGAAAGAAGCGAGGAAAGCAGCGTATCACCCCCACCCCCTGCCTAACGAACTTATCTAAATCATTGGAAGAACAACAACTAGGGTATATAACAAAAAGATAAACTTTACCAAATGCTACAAAAGACAGGAAATGATGGAGAGACCTGATCGCTCACGTCTTGAATAGACACGACACATAGAAGAACATGTCGTTTCAGTGGCAAATTCTCTAAGCCCTCCATCCTGATTTTGTTGAAGAGATTTCAGCTGTCTCATTCTGATTCTGAGTCGGGTTTTTTTTTTATTTTCTTTAAAACATCACCGTTGTTAATGTAGCTCCGTCCATGGTATTCTCAGCATCTTTCTGTAGATCCACATTTTTGCATATCTCCAGTCTTCTTTTTATTGTCCAGCATGCACTGCCATATAAGAGGACTGATATCACATAACAGTTCAGTACTCTTTTCTTTGTAAAGAATTTTTTGGTATTTCTTAAAACTCTGTTTACCTTTTGTAAGGCATCTCTAGCTATTTCAATATGTCTTCGGATTTCGGTGTCACATATCCCATACAAAATAGTAAATATGCAGTTTAATACCAAAAACAAAAAAAAAACAAAATATGCGTCTATTACTTTTACTTAAAACACTGAGATTTTTGCTTATCTTTTATAAACTGGATTCAGCTAAATCTGGCATAAGGTCGCATTTAGGGAGCACCGAGCGGGAAAAGAACTACTGTGTGATCAGAATATTTCTATGACAGTGTATATTTAAAAATACATGATTGTATTTAATTTTGGACGTGTGTTCAAGCTTGCAAATGTATGTTTATGTGTGTGTTTCAGTATGTGTATGAAATGCTCATGCCGGCGCCAGTCTGTGTGAGTGCGTTTTATGGCTGTTTTCTCTTCCTACACAGTGTAACTCCCTCCCCGACTCAGAGTTTGCGCCCCAATCAACATGCCTCGCCTCATTCGTCTAAGTCGATCAATAAAGCGTTATCTATTTCTCCCCACTTCCGCTATCTTCATTTTGCAGTTTCGAATAAGAAAGCTCAACATCAACACAAATGACCACCGTCCTGTAGTGACCATCTCGCCCACGATCCACAAGATCAAAGCGTCGATGGCAGGACGACAGCCAGTTTCTCATCGCAAGCCTCCAAGGGTTATCATAGCTATCCTTGTCAAACTCAAGCCGGCTTTGTCTTTGGTGTTGTTCCGGCTGTGGCAACATCAATCGAAGGCAGATTAATTGAAGAATTGAAATGAGTAATACGGAAAATTGACCTTGGAGATCGTGTTAAAAGGCGTACAGTATTACGTCAGAATGACGTGGGATACAAGTAGATATTTCTAGTCCTTTTGATCTTGTTCAGATAACAGAGTTGCAATACCAACCAGTTCAATATTCAACTAAATATTAAGTCGTCATAAATAATTTCCGTTTTCACTTATCAATTTTATTTTTCAAAAATAAGTACAATTACATTTTATTTACTTATGTAAAGGGTGTAAGACAAGGATGTGTCTTCTGATCGGATTTATTCAATATATACAACTTTTTCAATTATAAGAGAATTAAAAGTCCTACCAATATTCATTATTGTCGGACACAATCTTAACAAGATATGCACAAAACGGATAGCAGACACGGGAAGGAAACTACAAAACCTCCTACAGAAGGTAACGAAGGAGCGCAAGAAGAAAGGACTAAGCATAAACTACCAGAATGCATGGTTGTCAGCAAAAGGATGAGACCAAACTGCAAATTACAGGTCAGGAGATCCTACAAACAAGCAGGTACAGAAATTTAAATATCTGGGAAGTGGACGAAAAAAAGTGGACGATACTGAGATCCGAAAACGTATTGTGATAGCCAAAGATGCATTCCAAACGCTAAGAGTAGTAGACTGCTACATGATATCTGTCCTCCTATATAGCAGTGAATTCTGAGCAATCTCCTCAAAGATGAAGAAGAAACTTGAAACAGAAATGTAGTTCTACAGAAGGATGCTGAGGATACCGAATATGCGAGCAACGACGACTTTTGGAGAGAATTGAAACAAAAAGGAAGAGGCAGTTGAGGTTTCTGGGACACGTAATGTAGAAGGAGGGCTTGAGAAATCTAATACTCACAGGATAGATTGAGCAAAAGGTGGGGACAGAGGAAAGCAGCGCGTAACATACTTGATGAGCAAATGGATGGCAGAATATGGTTTGGTTGAAATAACAAAAGGACAAAAGTTATTAAGTGCTAGAAAGGCCAGGAAGATGCGGAGGGTCATGATCGCCTACGTCTTGAAGAGGCACTTCACAGAAAAGAAGAAGTAGATTTTCTATTATTTGCAATCGCTTCTTGTCACTTACCAGTTCCGCAGATTTTGATTTGAACTGAATTTGAATTTCAATAGAGAATTCATTTCTTCATCAAAGCGGTTTGCAATGACCAAAAATAATAATAATCAATTGGTGTAGGGTAAGATTGAATATGGTCGCTGGAATAGAAAATACCAAAGGATTCTAAACTTTGCTCCTGTCACATTCTTACTTAGTAACGAAACGCAAAATGTACCTTTCGTGCTTTGCTACGCTAGAACGGTGGAGTAATGGGTAGCGACTCGGATTGAGGAATCGGGGAGCCGAGTTCGAATTCCAGTCGAATCCACTACATTCATTTACGTGCTAATACCCTTGGGAAAGGTATGAATCCTCTTCTTTCCCCAGCTATGGGTAAATAGCAGGACAGACCGCGTTCTATAGCCTTGGATGGCCACTGGTCTACGCAGAAAGAAATGGCAACCTACTTCGGGAAAAATCTGCCTTGTCAGTCATGTATCTTTCGATACATGATTTCTTAAGCGTGTATCACACATGACACATAACTGACTGAAATAAATTACAGCGCGGGGATTCCACTACACGCACAACATTACCTTTCTTCTATGGAACTTGGTTTTTAGGATCGGTTGGGGAGATTTATCCTCGTCAATTCACTACCTTTTCTATTGAACATTGCAATTCATATTTCAGCACATTATGATATTTTTAAGGAACGGTTCGTTGGGATAATACATTTGCCATTACAATTCGTATTGTAGTCAAATTTTCGTAGGTAGTTTTTTCTGCTCTCTTTTGATATATTATTTAATAGCGGGGTGTTTTTCATTTATAAAAGAATACGTGTTGCTATGGGTCAACAATCCGCTCTTTTTGCTCTGGGGCAACAATCCGCTCTTGTTGCTATGGGTCATCAATCCGCTCTTTTTGCTCTGGGGCAACAATCCGCTCTTGTTGCTATGGGTCAACAATCCGCTCTTTTTGCTCTGGGGCAACAATCCGCTCTTGTTGCTCTGAGTCAACAATCCGCTCTTGTTGCTATGGGTCAACAATCCGCTCTTGTTGCTATGGGGCAACAATCCGCACTTGTTTGACTCTGGGTCAACAGTCTGCATTTGTTGCTACGGGTCAACAATCCGCTCTTGTTGCTATGGGTCAACAATCCGCACTTGTTGCTACGGGTCAACAATCTGCTCTTGTTGCTATTAGTTAGTCAATTGAACAACTTATAAATAATTGTGGGTTATTTAATACCGAATATACCACTTGTGAATACCTGGTGCTCGAAACTTGAGTGTGCAGGTGGTGTAATGAATAACGGTTCTTAATGGAAATCGGAGATCCGAGTTCCATTTCTAGTCGGGTTCATTATATTAACTTACACGCAAATACCCTTGGCAAAGGTATGGATCCACGTAGAACTTGTGTGAGTAAAACATTATTATCTTAAAATAACTTACAATCTAAGCATATTTTCTGGCTTTAAATAACGTAGAAAAAGTTGATAAGTCGTCAAAAGAATGAATGAATAAAAACAATTAATGTCGAATATATAAATGATATTTAGATACTAGTGTTAAAATGGTCGACATATGTCCAATTTACTAAAAGGTAGACATATAGAGCAGATAGTAAGAATTGAAGGCACGATTCAATTAAAATATTCTGCGAAGGAAAGCGAGAAGAAAGGACTAAGCATCAATTGCAAAAAGACAGAATGCATGATTGTCAGCAAAAGGAACAACCCAACATATAAATTACAAATCAAACACGTATATATCTTGGAATTATTTTAACAAAGCAACGAAAAGAGTGACAACGAAATCATTGTCTTGTGATAAAGAAAGATACAATTCCAAAAGCTGAGCAAAGGATGAAAACATTTCGTTAAAAAGAAAGAAAAGAATATTTAACTGTTAGAAAATGTTAACTTATTGAAGAATATTGACTTTTTGTTCTATCAGTAGATTCATCTTGAAATGGTAATAGAATGCTTAAGGGGTCAGTGTCTTCAAAGTCTTAAGAAACAGAAAAATGTCGTTAGAAAAAAAGAAACATGTACTGAACTGTTGTGTAATATCAGTCTTCCTACATGGCAGCGAATGCTTGACAATCTCCTTAAAGAAGAGATTTGAAGCAGCAGAAATATGGTTCTGCAGAAAGATTCTGATAATACCATGGACCGAACATGTGAGCTATAATGGTCAGGAACATGTGGAGAGCCATGATTGCCCACGTCCTAAAAGGGCATGGCATATATTAGGTTGGTGCAAAAATAATGTCGTTTTCTCACATATGTTACTATGTGAGAAAACGACATTATCTTTGCACCAACCTAATAGAAGAAGAATATTTAATATGCGTAACTGACACATTATTGTACAAATGATTCGGTGTACGAGTCGGATGTGTTAAGCTTGACGTTAATGTAGGCGTCTATGACGCGTTTGCGGCAGAATTAACTGCAACATTTCATTGAACAAAGTCAAACATTATATTTTAGTTTTTGGTTACTTCCGGCTTTTTAGCGTTACAGCGTTGCCATTCAGTTTCTTATTCATTGTGTCATCACCATCAAAAAGAATGGATTTGACCTCTTCCCTTCTAAATGAATTCTCCATTGTACTGGAGATGGCTGTGAAAATCAGCTTTCAAAGCGGATCTCCTTTGTAGTGTTTTATTTTTTGATATTTGTAGAAAAGTATTATCTAACTTTGAGTGTATTTGCAGGCGGGTCATTTAGAATTGTCGCTGACTACAGACTGCATCAAGCCTTCGATAATGGTGTATTCATTTGGTAGAGACAATTTTAGCCGAACTTCTATTAAATAGCCGATACATCAATGCATGTGTAAAATCTTAGGACCTTAGCGCGTATATATATATATATATATATATATATATATATATATATATATTGGGGAAATTATATGACAAAATGAAAGCATGAAACAAACTGCCATATCTGTGTGGTTGATTTTAATGACCACTTTTATAATTACATACGCTCTATCCCTAATACAGAGCACTTTAGCTGATAAATGTCGCACAACTTAACTATATTTTATCTTATAAATATGTATATGATTTTTACAAACTAACATACATATAGAATTATCTATAGTTTTAATGAACGTGATACGTGACTGATCAATGAGAATAAGAAAAAAAAAATAACAAAATTGAAAATACCAAATTTCTGTCTTTTTCTCTATTTTTTTTCAATCAAGGACGAATCTTTAACCTGGTATTGAACCCTCCTGTAGTTGTATATTTAAAAAAGAAATGTCCAGTAGAGGCCAAATGCAAATCTACCAGGGTTATATATCAAGTGATCATCCCCCCCCCTCGAAAAATATGAAAAATTATAACGCTTACATTAGAATTTCCGCGTGGGAATGGAAACAGAGATTTTATACCCATAGGCCCTCATTTTCTGGCCCTAAACTAAACCACCAGACATCTCTTTCAAAAGAAAATTGAAGGAGAAAAGGGCTATGTTGAAAGGACTCAGAATAAAAGAAATATATATAAACACGGCGGTTTTCTCTCGTTCTCCAATAACGACACCAAAAAGCTTACCCTTTGAATATGAAAGGATCCAATTGAAAATAATTAGACAGAACATATATATATATGTATGTATGTATGTATATATATATATATATATATATATATATATATATATATATATATATATATATATATTTGAATAAAAACAGACCACGTTAAGCTTCCATGTAATAAATTATTTCACCATAACCCCTTTAACAGGGCTCTGTTATATATATATATATATATATATATATATATATATATATATATATATATATATATATATATATAAACCCTATCAAAATACATGCGGATCGATCCAGAAAGAAACAATATCCCCACCAAAATCAAATGGGAAATTATAAAAAGGGCAGTCCTATACAGTATTAACAGCAAAAATGTAAACTGTGGTGATGTGACACTGAAGCTGGGAAGTAGTTAAATATTAATTCTAAGAAGAAAAAGGGTTAAGCCCAAAATGAAATATAAGAGAGAGAGAGAGAGAGAGAGAGAGAGAGGATGACATTTTCCCTGGTAATATGGAAATGAAGAAAGGGTCATCTGGGTTACTTCACCCCTACGAACTGAAACGATGCCCCAAAAGTTTACTTTTTTATCTATCGAAAATCTAGCATGCGGTTAAGCGAGGAGCAATCAAGGCTGGTGGGTAAATCTCCAAATTATTATATTAAGCAATAAAAATAATAATAAAATATTTTAGTAAAAAAAAAAAAAATTGAAATACACTTACATTTTCCAAGTTCAAGTAAGCATCTAACACAATGGCAAAGCTCCCCGTGCCAAATAAAATAATAAAAATCTGCCGTTTCATCACCAGTCAATGCTACTTCACATTTAATAATGATTACTAAACAAAAATTTGGATTACTAATGGAATCGCTTCTTAGTAGTGATGGCATGTATCTTTTTAGAATTTCTCGAATCTGCTCCTTTCCAAAATATTTTACCCAATCAATCAACATACTTCCAATATATTGATGATGCTCTATTAATATGTCCTCGTGATACTGTTTTACCTGACCTAATAGATAAATTAAACAATGACGAACATACAATTGAATTTACATACCAAATTGAAGTATACAATTCCTTACCCTTTCTAGATATGAAGCTACACCATATTAACAACAGTTTTAAATTCGGTACCCACCGGAAATCATCAACAGAAACAATCTAATAAATTTCTATTTCCATCATAACAACAAAATAAAATCCGGATTCTACTTAACTCAGAATTTGCAGTCCTCAATATTTAGATGATGAGGAGAAATACATTGAAAACCCTTTTAAGCATCTTCAGTACCCTAATTATTTTATATTCAATACGAAACAAAAAGCTCATAAAATATTCCAATATAGAAAAAAGACTCATCCTTACAAACCCAGTAAATAAAAAAAATATATTGTTATACTAACTCTATCACATCTACAATTGGAAAGAATCTATCTAAACTCAACATAAAAGTTGTTACTACTACATCTAAAATAATAAGCTAAAATCTGAAGGAGGAGTTTACTTCATCGCCTGTAATAATTGTCACAAAAATATATCGGAGAAACTTCAAGGATTCTAAATAAAAGATTATATGCAAACAAAAGGGACATTTTACAAAACAATACATCATACGCTGGTTGCCCTTTGTAACAAGACTGGCCGCAATTTTGACATAAAATAAATGCGACTCTGATCAAAGAAGAAAACAATTTACTAAGATGAAAATATTTAGACAGCACTTTGATCGCCCGCGCACTTCCAAAATTTTACCATTCCTAGAGGAACTTTTATTATCACAGTGTGGGATTTCTAATAAGAAAAGTGATGGAAATAAAAAAGAAAAAAATCGGATATATATAAATATATATATTTATTTATTTCCATGTGGAGTGATTGCGAAAAAAGTGTCAAATTTCCCGTGAGACACGGGAAACTTTGTATCATTCTGCAGGGGAAGTGATTGATCCATATGCACAATTTCCTTATTAACTTATTGTGTCAACGCCTCGTATACATCATTAAAAAGTCATCGGCCTTGCAATATTCTGTTATATGCGTTTGAGCGCTGACATGTGTCAATGGGGACAAATGCGTGGTTATCTCAGATACGAGTCCGTCCATCCAATAATTGAACTCATTTTGACTGCTAAGGTCATTAACCAAGTAAAATTGATTGTCAAATTATTGTAATGTCTGTTTCTCGATTGATTTTATCGACAATGAAAATATTATTACAATTCTAAAAAAAAGAATTCAAAAAAAAAAAAAAACCCAAAACTCAGCTTTATCAATAATCAAAGATTTTTAAGAGAAAGTTAAACTCTTTTTTGTGTTTTTTTTTTTTTTGTGTTTTGCTGAACGGTAACAATATACGATGCCAATAATAGATTAACACGCACACGCTTGCTAACATACGCATGCGCGCCTAGTCTCATTCGCAATATCCCCTGTTTTCTGCGTCCATCAAGTGTGACTTTTTCTTTATTACTTCCTGTTTAACTCTTCAAACTCGACATTTCATCATTCACCGATAAAACTGAAACACTCCGCTATTGTAGTCCTATTAGCACTAATAATAGTTGGGCATTATCGAAGAAGCAAACACAAAATAAATAAATAAGAGAGAGGAAAAAATAGAAAGACATATATATGAAAAACTAAGTGAGAGAGAGAGAGAAATGATTGAGGAAGTGACTCAAACAATACTGAAAAACCATGTCTCGCAGACAATACAAATGCGTAAACAATAAATTTTACTTTTATTGAATAAAAGTATAAAAACATACCCGATAGGTCGTTTGTGATCTATCTTCATTTTTTTCATTTTTTTTTTTTTTCATTGTTTTAAAACTATATTGCTTATATTTCTATAATCTTTATTCACTGAGCAGGACGCAAGTTCTACAGAAAAAAAGACCTAGAAGGACACTTATACTTTTAGGTACCTCCACTGATTCGCTAAAAAATTAGCATACCATGAGTTTTTTTCATCAAAATATTTATGTTATTATTAAAAGGAAAAAACAAAGAATTGTTTGATTATTAAATTATATTTTTTTAATCATTTTTAGAAGTTTCGAGATTTTGGTTAAACTCTTGTATTTTCCGTCAGCAGAGGGACAAAAATTAATATAGGAAATTGTAGCGCCTTTTTTTATGGAGAAAAACACACACTGATTTTGAAATTTTTGTAAAAATCTCATAATTATCGGATTTTAATGAAATTTTCAGGAGTTATTCAAATGAATGAAATTATTTTAAAATGAAATTATTTTTAGAAAATCTTAGAAAAATCGTTTTTTTTTTTACATCTGTTACCCCCACCACCCGCCTCCAGACACTTATTTAATTTTATGAAATTTTGAGAAACTAAATTTTCACATACTTAATTTTCTATTAGTTAAAAGCAGGACTCCTTGGGGAATTTAAATCATCATTTATTTTTTTTTTTATTTATTTATTTGTTTTTTGTTTTTTTTTTGTAAAACAGGACCACCAGTTAGAGAAAATCTGCTCTGAATCGTAAAATAAAAAATGCATTATTTATTTAGAAAAGATTTTAGTTACTTTTAGTAAAAAAAGAAGGTATATTATTGACACTGTTGTCTTAAGAAAAAGAATTTTTGATGAATAATGATTTTTTACAGGAATTGTATTCATTTTTTCTTTATTTTAATTATATTAATTTATAATGTTTTTTTTTTGTTTTTTTTTTAATTCTGTCTCAATTTGTACCAGTTAAGTTATATTGTTATTATGTCAAAATTATATTTACTAATCATAAATGGCAAAAATTATTACAATTTAGCGACCATCAATATTTTTGAAAGAATTTTGAATTTTTCATTTTTTGTTTGCGTATAAACGTACCAATTTTTGCAATTTTTACACGACATTATCAGAAAATAAGGGCGATAGCTATAGTAAATTTAAAGCCAAATTACCTAAAATTCAATAAAGCATTATATTACGGAGAATATTTTCCTAAATTTTTAAGCTTACTACGCAGATAAAAATTATATAAAAAGACGTACTCAAGTATTTTTTACAGAGATATCTAACGTAGAACAAAATTAAATAAACTTCCGTCTGTCAGTAAAGCTGTCACCACCTTAAATAAACAGCTAGGGCTGTACTAAAAAAATGATGTTCTGAGATATTTTAAACTAGAAGTAACATTTGATTCAAATCAGGTTAATTAAATCAGCTAATATTCCTCAAATAAAGTTTCAGAAAAAAATAATTTATTTTTCAAAGATTTTTTAATAAAGCGAAATACATTGCGATGAAAGATATCTAAAAATGGTACTAAAATCAGTGACGTTTAGCAATTTCAAAACTAAAACTCCTTCCAGTCAATTTAAATTAGTTTTGAAATACTGCAAAGTATTTTGCTTATTGGAAGAGATTACATTTAATCTAATGGCTTGAAATTAAAGCTAAAATAAAAGCTTCAAGAAAGATTTTCCATATTTAAGAATTCATTTTAAACCTTAGGTATCATGAATCTGTTGACGGACCTAAATAAAAATGATTCTATATGAAGTCTTGGAGAAAACTCTTTTGAACCCCTCTCTCTCAGGAGCTATAAGAACTGGATACAAGTCCTTTCAAATATTGTGAGTCTCACCACTCAACTGAACAAAACATTTTCTTCCCAATGTGCAACACGATACCCACGTAGCGTTGATTTTCTTCCTTCAAAAATAATCTTATAAATTTCTAAAACATTTCTCAATAATTTTCTATGAGTCTTGTGTCAAATACTTTTTCCTTTTATTTCAAATTCATACCTCTTTTTAGTGCTGTCCTTTTCAAAAGTATCTGCTTTTATTTCCGTTTGAAATTAATTATGTAAATTTTCAATTCAGGCAGAATTTCTGAGCAAAACTTCATAGAAATTTGCGGATGTTATTTGGCAATTAATTGGAACTTCTGGGCAAAACTAATATCCCCCCCTCCTCATTAAGGATTTTTTTTTTTCATAAATAATATTTAACTTCCTTAGACTTTTCTAGAATTAGAAAATATGTCAGAATCGACAATTATTGATATTTTATCATTTAAATTGCATCTCCAAAATAGTCTCTAATTGATTTCTAACGTTTTAAAGTGCTACCTTTATCTTGTTTTTATTACAAATGTCAGAGTGCTCACGTCACTGATAACTGAACTGTTGATACTTGTTTTTCCATTAGGTATTGTTTTTCTCATTCAAATCTGAATAAATATGTTCCAATATTTATATTTCAGCAACAAAAATCAGTCGTAAAAAGATGTTTCCCTATTTTTTTTACAAAGGGACTAGTTTCAGTTAGAAATAAACCAATCAAATCTCGACCCTAAAATCGATTTCAAATCCAATTCAAATCTGTTTGAATGACCAGTTTCAAATCCCAAACCAACCGCCTCCTGCAGCCGATCCCCCACCTCCACGTGGATTTTGAAAACTGGCGTTCCTGGAATAATATCTTCCGATTTTGGACAATATTTTCTACATGAAAAGTTCTCAACTTTATGTAAGCTTAATTTGCATGAAGTTTGACGTTCGGAAGTCATCTTAGCGATTTTTGTTTCTGTAGGAATTTCCATGGACTTAAAAAATTGGCCACGCCTTATTTGAAACTGTAAATACTTGTGTATATGTTTGTACATGTGTATGTGTATATATGTCATTGATTGTATGTATATGGATATATATACGTATATATGTATACTATATTTGTATACATATCTTTATACGTATATAGATGCATGTATGTATTCATATATATGTATGGGTATGTATGTAAATGCATGAGTATCTTAATTATTTTTATTCACTTATCAATTTATTATTTTAAATATTTTTTTACATATATTTTTTAATTATGTTTTTTTTCTTGAAGAAATTTTTAAACAAATTTATTATTTAATTATTTGGAAAATTATTCGTTATTATGTTATTTTACTACTTTATTTTCATCATCATCTATTTTTAAAATTACACAAGTATTGCTGTCATAAATATCTACATGCTTTTACAGATAATTTTTGAATATATCCAATTTTAAACAACGACAATTACCAATTGCGAATCTCCTTTCATTTTTCCCATTTTCTTTCTCTTCTTTTCTTCCTTTTTCTTTTCTTTTTCTTTTCTTCTTTCTCTTTTTTCTCTGTTCCTTTTTGAAGTTATATTCTCTCTCCTTTAATCCTCATATCCGGTGAAAATAGGTCAACTGTCTGCTCTCATCCAAAACAATTCCCTTTCTATATTACTCCCCCTACCGTCTATCTCTCTAGGCATTCATATCTCTTTCTCCTCCTTCTCTTTCTCTCTTTTTCCCTTCCTCCATATTGAATCTTTATTTTAAAGCATTTTTTATGTTTGAATATTTTGCCTGTGCTTGGAAAAAAAAAATTGAATCCATTTATTATTGAAACCGTTTGGTCAGATGAGACAAAACCGTAGTATCGGTTTTGCGAAATAAAATATTACCATTGGTTTCTAAAGTCGCCGCTTTCATAATTATATATATATATATATATATATATATGTGTGTGTGTGTGTGTGTGTGTGTGTGTGTGTGTGTGTGTGTGTGTGTGTGTGTGTGTGTGTGTGTGTGGAAAAAGTTTACTTGTGACGCCTTTCGTGCTTCAGGATTTGATCGGATTAATTTTTAATGCCAGTAGGATTACACAAGCGCATAGCAGAGGGGTGCTAGGAATTTTAGAATTATTACTATTATTATTATTATTATTATTATTATTATTATTGTTATTAGCCGAATTCATTTAGAGTCTGTTTCTTTTCTTTTTTTTCCGTCACTTTTGTAAGTAGGCATTCCACACTGTGATATTAGAAGTTCTGCCAGGAATGTTTAAATGTTGTATGAACCAGGGGGGTGCAAATTTACTGTGGATGACTTAGCGATCAAGGCACTCTCTAGACATTTAGGTCGTAGTGGATTACTTTTTCCTTTGATCAGAGTAGCACTTTTTAATGTCAAAGTTGTGGTCGGTCTCGTTACGCATTTGATGTATTGTTTTATAAAATGTACTTTTTGTTTTCATATAATCTTTTATTTAGATTCCTATGCATTTTTGTGACAATTATTACAGGTGATGGAGTAAACTCCTCTTTTAGGTTTTAGCTTATTGTTTTGCTCAGTATTGATTAAGTCTTTTATTGTTTTAGATGTAGTAGTAAGGACTTTTATATTGAGTTTATTCTTTTCGATTGTAGATGTGATAGAATTAGTAGGCAGGATAATTTTTTTATTCATTGGGTTTCTTAGGAGGGGCCGTTTTTTATTTTGTGGACCTTTTGTTATGAATTAAATATGAAATAGGGCATTGGAGAAGTTTGAAAGAGTTTTCAATGTATTTCTTTTCTTCGTATAAATAATCCGTGCTGCATTTCCTAAGAGCTCTTAGGTATCAGGTCATCCCATAAGTTCTATCCGAATTTTGAATAAGGAAAACAAGTGACCAAATGTTACATTTAATTACAGATTCAATCAACAATATATTTTCCCTAATTATCTATGATTTCGTTCCATCTATTAACAAGCTTACTAATTCCATTACTGTAAAATCCTTTGGCTTTGATTCAAAGAATTCACAAATATCAGTTTTAACCTCTTCCTGTGTTACAAATGATTCTGTAAGCTACGAAACAAATAGTAGTCTGAAGGAGCAAGATCGGGAGAATAAGGTGGATGAGGAATTTTCTCCCAACCAAGTTCTTCGATCTTTTGTGATGTGATTCTTGCTGTGTGGGGTCGCGCATTGTCCTGATGAAACATCACCCCTTTTCGATTCACTAGAGCAGGTCTTTTTTCTTCAAAGTTTGGTTCAAACGCTCTAATTGCTGACAGTATATTTGAGCATTAATTGTTGCATTAGGTGGTAAAAATTCAAAGTAGATTATTCCTTGGCGATCCCACCAGATTGGAAGAAGAACCTTTTGCCCATGAAGTTCCCTTCTCGGCTGTGGCTGGGGTACTTCCCCTTTACGAAGCCACTGTCTACGATGCTTAACATTTCGATAAAAGATCTATTTTTCGTTGCCAGTCACAAGTCTATCCAAAAAAGGTGAAACAAGTTGGCGAGAATGGAGAGAAGAGCAGATGTCAACTCAGGATTTGATGTTGTTTTCAGTCAATTCATGAGGCACCCATTTTCCATGTTTAGGAACTTTTCCAAGTTGTTGAAGATGACGATGAACAGTTGTATGGTTTGAACCGAGAACGACTGCCAATTCCTCAACTGATAAAGCAGGATTTTCTTCAAGGGCTGCTTCAAGAAGCTTTTCATCAAACTCAACTGGACGTCCGGTTCGATCTTCATCTTCAAGGGTGAAATCTCCACCTCTGAATTTTGCAAACCATCTTCTGCAAGTTCTTTCATTCACACATTCCTCTCCATAAACTGAGTCAATGTTTCTAGCCGCTTCAGCTGCTGAGTTTCCTTTCTTGAACTCATAAAGCATTATGTGCCTCAAATGATTCTTGGGTATTTCCATGTTAACAGGGTTTTAATCAAACAAAATTTAATTTTATTGTTCTCTGAAATAAAATTTGATCAGTTTAAATGCATCTAAACATAAGAATAATGTTCAGCTCCATTAGACATTATAAAATACTCTTTAAATTCCATTCATTTTAACAAAAAGTTAAAATTCGGACAGAACATGGGATGACCTGATAGAATTCGATGATTATGCTGGATCGTGTTTTGTTGTGGTGATGGAAATAGAAATTTCTTAGATCGTTTTTGTTGGTTGATTTCTGGTGGGCCCCAAGTTTTAAACTGCTGTTAACCTGACGTGGTGTAGCATGATATTTACGAAAGGTAAAGAATTGTATTCCATTTCGTATGTAAATTCTATTGTATGTTCGACGTTTTTAGTTTATCTACGAGGACAGGTAAATCAGTATCATGAGGATATATTAACAGAGCATCATCAGTATATCAGAAATATGTTGATTGGGTAACATATTTTGGAATGTGCCGGATTTGAGAAATTCTAAGAAGATAGATGACATCACTCCACTGAGAGGCGATCCTAGTGGTAATCCAAATTTTTCGGTATCATAAAATTTCCTCAATACTCTTCTTGATATATAAAAATATCTCATATATATATATATATATATAACTCTCCGAAATATTACTACTACTACTAATAATAATAATAAGAACAAGAACAACATCATCAACAACAACAGCAACATCATTATCAACAGCAACAAAAGGAAGAGGAAGAGATCGCTAAAAATTAGGTTTGACAATAAAATTGACATTGCTAATACTAATTGTTCAGGTCGTAAAAATGATGACGACTCGAATGAGCAATGTGTTAATAACAGAGGCAAGAATTTTATTACTTGTGCAAAGAAGGAAAAATAGGTAAAAGGTATAATTGCCCTGACTAAATGATAAAAAACACCGGAAGTGCAATAATTAATTTAAAGAAGACGGTGTCAGAGAAAAATGTTGGGAAAATTATTGAGAGCGAAAAAAACAAATAGAAATAATTGATATCTTGGTGGAAAGAAAAAAAAAGCTAAAAACAGCTCGACTTTTGTAAGATTTACTTTCGTCACTTCTTTAATCTTCGTAATTTTTTTAAAATATTGTTTTCTCACTTTTTTTCTCCATATTATTCATCAGTTTGTTTTTTCTTTCAGCTTCGCTTGAGACATCACACGTCTTCTACATTTTTATCTATATCTTGCTACTTATCAATTGCAATGCATTCATATTTATTTATGTTCGCATTTTCATTTCTATCTATCTATGTCTTCCTTTTTATTTCTATCTATCTATCTATCTATCTATCTATCTATCTATCTATCTATCTATCTATCTAAAGTTGTAAATCCTCTTTATACATCCATGCACACATAAATAGATAAACTTACATGCATTCATCTCAATGCAATATTAAACTAACATCGTCGTTGATAGGCTAACTCACCTCAATATTAAACCGCCCCACACTTTCTTGGCAAACCATACACGCATATTTTTTTTAAAGCACACACAAAAGATAAAGACGATAACATATGAAGTAGTAATTATAAGTTAATAGCAACCATCTTTATGATGTATTCTATTCTCCAAGGCATAAAAACTACAGGAAGTGCATCAGAAGTGGGTGGGGAGAAAAAATGTAAAGTGTAGGGAAAAATAAAACAAATATGGCTTCCGATGTGCAAGATGAATAAATAAAGAAATAAAAAGTGTACGTGGGGCGCACAGGCATTGCTACCATTCTGAGTAGGTTTGTTGTTATTTGGTTTTGTGAATGTCTTTGAGGGAGGAAATATCACTGTTTAGATTTATATATCTGTCTGCTTTTTTTTTTCGATACTTTGTTAAGACCAAACCCCGCTCATCCCCACACACCAAGACATCTAGTTCCAGCAACATTTCTTGAGTTTTTATTTTTATTCTATCCCCTCTACTCTAAATTTGCGGCTATCGGCTGGCGTAGGAGTTATTGACCCAACAAACTGAGTTCGAATTTTACCTGCTACTGTTTTGGTTATTCCCCCAATACAAGATCCAAGTGCCACTCAAGGTAGAGGGCTGCCAAATAAAGTTGTTTCATGGAGGTAAAAGAAGGAATTAAGAAGGATATATCATGAGGATATGTAGGATAGATAACGGTTGACTCTGGGCTCGAAGAGGGGAAGGTTGTAGCGATCAGGGAAGCATCCTCTCGGGAGTCTTTTACACAAAGTGGCAGCCCTTCTCAAGAAGCTACACGAATAGAATATTCTTCTTAACAGTAGAATACGAAGGTGGTGAGGATGATTCGCCCTCGTGTACATAGTATGGTGAATTTTAGATGTAAATATCTGAACTGGTGGAATGATGCTCGTCAAAAGATTTTCCATGGAAAATGTGATCGAATAGCGATAGGCTTGCGACCTTTTTGTGTATGAAAAAGTGGTGGTAGTGCGGAAAATAATTTATTAACCACAATGCCGCGGTAGACGTTTTTGAACTCAGCCCCAAGATAACAGCAATAATCCTTTTTAGGGCTAATCTGACTGTTGTAAAGATATAGAGGGAATAATATTCCTTGCTGTTGAAGCATCATGTTCTGCAGGATTCAATAGTGTCGAATATTCAGAAAGAAACATATATCTGCTGTTAAGAAAAGGGATCCTAGTCGAAAATCTACGCAGTGAAACTCAGTATTTACTGTTAAGAAAAAGGGTCATGGTCGAAAATCTACGCTGTGGATCCGAGCACGTAACTCAGCTTTTATTCTAACACTGGAATGTCAAGTTTAATGGATATAAAAATATTACACATTTATTTTTTGTGCAGAAAGACTCCTTAATATTTAAGATACAAAACAATGTAAGAGCAAACGCGTGGACTTAAAACTTAGTCCTGGATAGCTCTACCAGTATTATTATCTCTTCTCAGGTTGGTCTTTGTACATAGAGAGCGTTTTCTTTATTTTTTCCTTAATGTAAACTTCCCATTGATCATGGGTCATAGCAAGAAGACAGTAGCCAGCGTTACCGTTACATCTGCGTGTTGTCTTTTATTGTTACACTGAATTTATTAGTTTGCCTAGTTATGTGAACATCATTTCAAGATGGTTAATGGAGACTGAACATTCGTTCAAAGCATTCTCCCATAAACCTGTCCATGCAGTGGCAACATTAAAAATCTGTTATCACTATTGTCAGGTTTAACTAAATAGAATGATAATATTGATAATGATCGACATTATCCATTTCACTACCCACACAAATCAAAAAGAGAGTCAAAACAATTTAATAGCAAAATCTGGTGTTTGTTCATCTGGTTAGATCTTAGGAAATGGAGTCGGGCAGAGAAATTTTCAGCATCCGCCATATTGTTATAAAATGATACTCATTGTTACCCACCCCCGCAATCATGATTATGCCCTTTAAAGAACCCTGTACTTTATGGACAACCTCATTTTTGCCCGTGTTATCGCTAATATTTAAACAATTACTGGACTTTTGAACAGTCATAATTCCGATAAACGCCTTTACTCACATCAGCAAAATCATCGTTAGTGTAAATGTCAGAGTTCAGAGGGCATTCTCATCATAAGCATTGAAATATACTATTTTTTGAAGTATTGACATCATTAGCATTAATAGACTATATATATATATATATATATATATATATATATATATATATATATATATATATATATATATATATATATATATAACGCTATATGTCACGATACGAGGTGCGTTCGAAAAGTATCCGACCTTTGGGCATAAATAATTGTATATTTTACAAATTTTATCTAATCACTTTCAGAATACTCCCCTTAGGAGTTAACACACTTCTCGCAGGGGTTTTGTCATTGCTGGTAACACCTCTGGAACACCTTCGCTGGAATGTTATGGAGTTCCGCTGTCGGACTTTTCTCGTAATTTTCCTCTCATGACCCAAATCGTTTCCCTTTCTGTATGATTTTCAGATTAGGGAAGAGACAGAAATCATAAGGTGCTAAGTCGGGAGTGTAGGGAGCCTATCGAATAAGTGGTGTGTTTTTCTTGACCAGAAAAATCATATATATATATATATATATATATATATATATATATATATATATATATATATATATATATATATATATATATATATATTGTTGTGTGTGGTTCATATACTTTTCAAAGAGTGTACAGATACTACAATGTAATCATAGTAAAGGTAAGTTGATACTGAGTTTACTCTACCGTGCACATCCTAGAGAGTTAAGATTCGACATCACGTAAGTTTAATGTGCGCTGAATACAGTCCAAGAAGAAAAACGCCAGTACCATGACCAACAAACGCTTTAGGTCTTGCAAATAGTAGAATATATAAATCTTATAAAGGTAGAGGATAGTATAATTTCATTTTCTGAATATATTTGGATAATCCCGTATTTATTTAATAGTAGACATATTTATTTTATCTTAATTTAAATATATAATCTGGAAATCCAGCATAGTTCATGGATCATCTCTGTAATTTATGTTATTAGTTAAACATTATCAGTTAAAAGACATTTTTCTGATAACAACATATCCAACAAAATCTTTTAATAAAAATACTCTAAAAACTAGTTACTGTACTACTCTCAGTATGAAGTGCTTTAATAAAGGATATAATCAAAAACTGCTAAATAATTAATCAAAGAAAATATCCACTTGTAACAGCAGAAACCGAAAGACTGTCCTGTAAATGGAGAAAAAGAAAGTTGAGTTCGAAGAACACTTTACAATGAAGTATATTGGATCCCCAGAGTGAATATTTAAACCAAGATAAAATAGCTATATAATCTCTCTAGGATTAAATGAATAAACAACTCCGTCCTATCCAAATATATCTGGAAAATAAAAGAAAAATTGGTAATTTTGCTAATAGTGAAATGTTACTAAAGTATTTACATTTTATAATTTATGCATATATATATATATATATATATATATATATATATATATATATATATATATATATATATATATATATATATACAAATTGTATGCACCAGTTACTCCGTAGCCTAATGCTGTAAAATGATTTCTATTATACGACAAATATTCATTTTTCCGCATAATTTCTTTCTTTGCTATTATACAGTGAAAATTTCAGATCAAGATTCAGCTGACAACGACATCTCAGACTATTGACTTATTGAACTCAACTTGTGTCTTCTTTGTAGATCCATATTAAGGAAACACGTGGGTTAAAAGCTGGGGTCAGTCAGTCATGAGCTACTCCTGAAAACGTTACTGTGCAATTGTAAGGGTTCTTCCAACGACACACATTCTACACAGTCATGCAGGGATTGGAACTGGATCGAGCCTGTTTTTGAGAAATACGAATGGAAAATTCGATTATTCATGTTGGTGATCCAGGTACAAGTTGTAGCTTTGGTTCAGGTCTGATGGTCAACTGAATCATTCGACAGCTGAATGAAAAGTTTCTCCAGTAAATGTTTGTTTCCCATTCATTCCAGTTAGATTATCCTTGACAATGTGTATCTTTCATAAGTGGTCATCCAACACAAACGTCATCTTAATCCAAATTGAAATACCCTAATCGAACTTAAGCTGGATGACAGGGTTACTGGCGTTTGTGTGGTTCTTTTCCCAAAACAATGACAGTCTTAAAGAACACAAAACAGGCTACAGTTTATACTGGTAGGCCAAGATGAAAACCTAGGGATCTTTCTGCAGCAGGCTCCATTGTAAATAATATTGTCAAAGCTGCGCTGGTCGATATAAAAAGCAGCTACACCGGAGTCTGCCGCTAAATAGCATGTAATGCTCTCCTCTCATCAGAGTGTATGATCGAACCTGCCAAGAGGAACCGATGGAGAAACATAGTTACTTCTGCTTGCGCTGTTTTCCAATCAATGTCTAACTGACTTCAACGTTAGGGTTTGCCTGAATAAGGTCACACTGGAAAACAAGAATTATGAATGATAAAAATAATAGACAGCCTCTCTTCGATTTCTGTAAAAACAATAAATATATATTAACACATTGATTGATTTGTTTTTTACAGTTTATAAACCTTTTGAAAGTTATATAAAGCTAGAAATTATTTTTAGATTGTAAGAAATTTTTGTAAATAATAAAGATTTTACTGATACAAGTCATACTAATTTGCTTGTGGGGGGGAGCAGAAGTGGATTAATACCTTTCCCAAGGGTATTTGCATGTAAGTGAATATAACGAACCCAACTGGAATTTGAACTCTGGTCTTCGATTTCGAATTACCGAACCGTTATCCATGATTCTACTTGTAAACTTAAACTTACAGCACTTGATATTCCCAAGTAGTCATCCATCAAGACTCGATGTTGTTTAACTTTGATCGTACGAGAACTGGTTAGCATACCAAAAATGCAGCTGCAATTGTTAAGGACCAAATAGAAGCACTTTCGCGCTTAACACTGACATCTGACATATATTGTTTAACAGAGGAAAGTCAAAGACGTCTTCCTCCTTAGAGTGATGTCTTGCATCGACTGTCACAGCGATCACTACCTAGTCCGTTTTATGAACAGCGCATACATTTAAAACCAAAATGTCGGAGGAGGCAAAGTGCCTATAAGTATACTCAATGTGGACGGTTTCCGAAATAAGGATGCTAAGTCTAGTTTGCAATCCCGACTTCCAGAAAGCGTTTCTTCTAATGGTTCACATGATGAAATCCGCCGTCTTCGAAACTACTCAACCAGTCCTAAGTTTCCCTTTAAGTGGAAAGTGGAACTGATTTAAGAAAAACAAGCCAAAGATAATTGATCTACCGTTAAAGAAGAGAGCTGCGTGTTAAGTGCACCCCGCCCCCTCCTATTATGTCTACAGAAGGAAATTGCTTTCCTCCAACCATATCATACTCTTCAACACGATCTGCATTTGACGCAGAATGATTGGTGAAATATCTCACCAAATAAGACCATCTTTATGTAGATATAGATATAGATGAAGATGACACCTCAGACGAAACCATCAATGTAGCATATATCTCCCACTTACCAGACCCAAAACGCAAATGGGAGTAAGGGTTCCATTCTGAACAGCTGGTTTTGAGCACTTGCGTCCCCCTCTTCAGCACGCAGCGCGTAACAGAAGATTTTGCAATTAACCGCTTCCAACAGCAACCTCTTAAGCTTGTGATGAATGTGACGCCACGGCCATAAGGAAATTACAATTTTAGTCAATGGTGCAAGTCTTAACAGCGTAGCTCTAGAGGCCTGTAAACATATCGATCTTGATCTGTATGAAAAGATGCAAGAACTGCTGGTCAGATACTGGAATCAAAGTATCCCAAGACTTCAAAGACAAAGTCGTCATAAAACTTTTTAAAAAATAGAGTTAAGTCGCACGACAAATATTACTGGAGAATAATAATAATGTTAATAATAATGTTAGTAATAATGTTAATAATAATAGTTAAAAGTCCGCCATTTAAGAAATCATAAAGAAAAGAACACAGTGTTTGACAATTTTAAACAATATTTCAATTGAATGTCTGACTTTTTCAAATTATATTCAAATTTTTTTCAAGTATAAAAATATATAAATCTACAAAAAAATTATAAATTTTGTACAAACGTTGTTTGTCTTGTAATGCAAAACGGTTGTACTGGCAATGACCGCCGTTAAAAGGAATGAAATGCCATCCGCGTGAAGGCATGAAACTGAAATGTGTTTAATATGATGATGATCTTGTTTATCTTGAACAATTTCTGGACAAATGCTATGCAACTGACTTATGAACGCTGGCTTGACATTGATTTCTACCAAATTTCCAGAAATTCCGATATAACCTTTCAATCTTTCCCATCTTGATTTCCTCACATATTGTCACACCGCACAATTTTTATACACCACACAAAAAAACAACAACAATTTAGTTTGTCAACTAACTTTTTTGGAGACGTAAATGACAGTTTAAAGATAGCTGTATCTTACGACTTAATTATGCAAATAACATTCTTCTCACTAGAAACTGATGTAACTCCTACTATGCAACAATTTCACGTAATCCAATCCTCAAGTGGGCGTATTTGATTGTGGATTTTTTCACTAGCTTTCGAATTAGTCAGATGAAATTCTCCAGAAAAGTTTTTATTTGACCAATCCAAAATAAGGCCGCATTTTCAATAAAAGATTTCTTCCTTTCCCGAAAACTAAAATTAATCTAATGCCAAAATATGCACTAGACACGACTAAATCTTTACCACTTACGGTAACAATAAAGTAGGAAGAAGTGGTATTTGGCCTGCTTACGTATGAAAATAAACCAGTCGTACTTGCTAAACAAATCTTCATTCTTCAGTTAATGATTGAAAAAGTTTATGGCGAGTTCTATGGCAATAAAGAGGCTTATGACCACATCACGTTGAAAGTTAAGCAACGTCGTGTCTGGTCAGTATCTAGATGGGTAACCACTTGGAAATACCAAGCGCTGTCAACTTGGATGTGCGGGTGGTGTAATGGATAATGGGTCGGAATTGTTAATCTGAGAGCCGAGTTCCAACTCCAGTTGTGTTCGCTATATTTCTATACCCACAAATACCCTTGAGAAAGTTATGAATGCACCTCTTCTCCCTTAGCTATGGGTTAATTACTAAAATTTGTATCACTAAAACCATTATTATCTCAAAAAAAGAGAAAAATATGTGCAAAATATTTATATTTCGACATTAAATAGCCAAAAGAGGCTGATGTGTCGCTAAACAAAACCAACCGACAATGAATATGCGTAGAAATTCCCTTATCACATCGTTAAATATTTGAGCTTAACAACTTTAACAAAATATTGCAATGACAATTATAAATATGAATTCTGGTTGTTATTTTAAGAAATGGTTACAAAGATTTGAAATTGAAAACCTTTTTTTATTGAAACATGGAAAAAAACAGCCGTTAAACACCGCTATCTTCTCTTCCTTCTTTCTTTCATTTCCACGCTGAAACTAAATGGCGTATGTCTTTTGTTCTTCTACACAATCAAAACAAAATAGTCCATTATTTATGAGGTGTTGACAGGAGTACTTAAACACTTCTTTCTTTCTTTCCAGTCTTTCAAATCCATGTCTTCCGAACATGTCTGTTAATAATAATTAAAAAATAATTCAGCAGACTATGCTATTTTATTTATGGTAACTGGATTTTTGGCAATTACCTTACTCAATTTACATCGTTCGATACTGTGCGTCTGTAAAATGACGCTTTTTATCGCAGTTGACATCGCTTTTCGATCTTTTGGCTCGGGGAAGTTCTAATAATATAAAGCCCAAGCTCCGGATTTCCTTCCCTCAGGTAGTACCTCACCTTGGGAAGGAACTGAGTTTATTGCCTGGCGCCTGAGGCATCCCAAAAAAGAGAAGTGCCGAAGGGGCTTGGTCAATTTTCTACGGTATTCGCCTCAAAGCCCACTTTAAACTGACCGTGTAACATTCAGTAGTGACGTGGGTCCACTGAAAAATACTCTCTACTCGACCTTTACACTGAGATCAAAGTGTAGTATCTTCCTTCGGGCGGATAATCTGAAAATATTGTGAGGTAACTAGAGAGGTGACTGGTCAAGGGAGAAGAGCTGCCGACGGCAGTAACTCTCTCATTGCATTTTTCGGTAGTAATAATGAGGCTGAGCTATTTTGGGAGATGGCCAGTGTGCACGCGCATGATCTCCCCACAATAATCTGACCTTGTTTCACATCCAGCCAGCGTGGGGGATGGGGGGTGGTCAAGAAAATACAATTTTCATCGAAGTGGAGCGTTTGTTCTTATCAACTTAATATAATTCTCTCTTTCCGCTTCTTTCTTTCTTTCTTTTTCTCACTGAAATCAAGTAGTATCTTCCCCCCTCTTCCCACGCGATCAAAACGGAATAATCGATTATTTATGAGATATTGGCAGGTCGTAACTAACGAAGGTAGGAACAAACGCAATTGTAATAGAATAATAATAATAACAACAACAAACAACAGATAACAACAGCCCGCTTGAAAGGCAAACTGAAGCGAGAAATCAAGGAAATCAGATGTAAGTTATCGATACAAGATGAAATCTCAAGAAACACAAATGTTTCAACATGCAAATGCAGAAAGATCAAGCAGAGATATAAAATTAAATTGCTAAACGAAATTCCACTTCTGTTATAGGTTCTATCGACAAAATAAAATATTACAAACTGAACTTAAGAAACTTTACAGGGGCATTGGAAAAGCAGTTATAAATGTCAAAAACCTACCATCTATTGAAAAAGTGTAGAAATTTTGAGAAAATAGTGGATCCATCGTGAAGAAGAAAGAATTCTGGATAAATCTCTACAAGAATGGGAAAATATAGCCACAAATAATATTAGGCAAGCTCTAACGAAATACAAAAAAAGGAAATGACAAGGTAGCCAATTTTCATCTATCCATAAAACCCTTGCACAAACTTTATCAATGCTTATTAATAATCCCAATAAAGTCCCAGATTAGATCACTGAAGGTATTAATTATTTCCTGCCAAAAACGTGTGAAACAGATGATCTGATAAATTATAGGCCAATAACACGTTTGTCCACCACGTATAAACAGATCACGTTTCTCCTGATGAACTGTACTTACTCTTTTCACGATGAAAACAACGTTCTTCCCTTGGAATGGTAGGGATGCGAAAGAGGTTCATATGGATGCAAAGATCAATTATTGATAAATAAAATGAAAAGGAAATGGAGAATTAAATGAAAGGGAGAATTACAGAAACACACTCAATAGATCTTAATACAGTTTCAAAATCGTTAACTGAACCATAGCTGACATTAAGCGAATGGACCCCAAAACGAGAAAGTCTTTCACTTACTTCCACATATATCATCCCAAGGCTGATAATGATCGTCTGTATGTGACTAGATCCAAAGGAGACAGAGGATTAGTTCAACTAGAAATGTCTAACAGAACTACAACAATCGGCCTTCAAAGATACCTGGAAACTACTGAAGACTGGATGCTGATTTGTGTCAAAGAACATGAAAGAAGTAAGAAACTTTATTCAGTAATAAATGAAGCCAACAAGTACAAAATGGAATTTCAATGAAGAAGTCCAAGTAAAGCATAATACGTCTACTGTAGCTGCAAAAACCTTAAAAAGAAAGCAAATGCAGTCAACCAGATACAGAAACGATGACAAGAAAAACTTCTTCATGATCAAAATTCTGCCCGTACCAAACAAGCTGATGTAGACAAACCTCGTACTCATCAGGTTTTATTCTTGCTGCACAGAATCAATTCTTGCTAACTAGAAATTGCCAAGCACACATACTGAAAGAAGGAAAAGTCCAGAAGAGACAAACGGAGCCTCTGTCCGCAGTAAATCCCCTCCTACAGTCGTCGGGAAAAACAATACATTTTATAGACCTAAAAAGTACTAAATAAGAATCTACTACGGACATCAACAACCTCTCTAAATATTAATTCGCTATGATATACAGTTTAATTAGCTTTCTCATAAAGTCTAGCTTCTTACATCCCCTGAATAACGTAGGTTATGCGACTTGACACTGACTCTACAAAGTTCTTGTGTCCTTTCGTAACACAAATCTATTCAGTTACATTCCATAGCTGGTCATAACTGAGATGGGTGTGGCATTAAGGTATGGCTTTAGGGAATGAAGTCATTTTTTCAACATTTCCTTTATAAGACCAATGATTATTCTAAATCTAATGAGCGCGGGGACAGCAAAATGTCACCTGAGTCTTTCTGGAACCAGTTGAAGGAAAGATAATTTACTTGACTTTCCACCCCTCTGCTACTCTTTCATGGTCCCCAATGACGTGGTTCTTTTGGGCAGCTGAAGCGAAATAACCGATGTTGGGTACTAGTAATGGTACAAGTTTCACCAGAAAGAAGAGCCATAGCTGAACATTTTTGTTGTAGCAACACTACCAATTTTTATAAAACTAGGAAAATTAATTCAGATTTATGTCATAATTTCTGCGTAGGCGAGGCCCGTACAAAGGTAAGAGGTGTGCGACAAATCTAAAACTGGACAAAAAGAGGCCCGAACAGTCATAAAGTATCTGTAAAAGAAAGGTATGACACCCAATAAAATCCATGAGGACATAGTACAGACACTTGCTGAGGACTCCACTTCAAATGCAACTGAGAAGAAGTAAGCCGCAGAATTCAAGCGGACATGAACAGCACAGATGACACGCGGTCAGGTCATCTGAAAACCTCAACCACTGATGAAGAAGTTGATGTCATACAACGTATGGTTTTGGGTGACGTCTTACTATCCAGCACATAACTAAATTCATAGGCATTAGTTCTAGTTCGGCCCATACTATTTGAACTGAGGTTTTGGGGATTAGTTATCTATACCGAAGAAGTTCAAGCAGGCAACGTCTGTTGGTAAGGTGATGGCTTCTGTTTTGGAGGGGATTCTGAAGACGTAATCCTTAGACTACTTGTAAAGAGGAAAAACTGTTAATGGATAGTACTATGCATCAGAATTAAGACAACTGAAGGATTCAATCAAGTCGAAACGCAGAGGGAAACTAGGAGAAAGTGTTCTCTTGCTCCAGGATAACGCGCCCATTCACACTTCACAGGTTGCTGTAGCTGAAGCAGCCATCTATGGCTTTGAATTGCAAACCATCCCTCTTATTCATCAGACTTAGGTCCATCTGATTTCTTCCTGTTCCCTAAACTCAAATTCCACCAATTTGGAAACAATGATGAGATCATATGTGCCGCGGAGGAGTTTTATGAGGCCCAAGAAGCCACCTTCTTCCGTGAAGAGATAACAATGTTTAAGTATTGTTGGACCAAAAGCATTAATGTCTAATCAGTAAAAACCTTATTTTGAACGAGCCTCATTTCTTTCATAGTCAATGTACGCTTTACAGTACGTAGATTGATGGGTCGAACAGAACAACCATTGAATTAGAATAGGATTTCATATACTGTTCCACATACTGGGCACTTTTTTCAAACAGCAGTGGTCTTCTTTTTGCATTACGTATGGGCGTTCGTTGATGTCTGCTAAGAATTCCCATTTTTAATAATAACAAAGAAAAGGCCAACACTCTGAACACGGCCACAATGTCCTGACAGTGTTTGGAAAATAGAAAAACATTCCTATAACACTAAATCAGTCAGTCATGTGCCATGCGGGATACACGCTTTGGCGATCATGTATCTTTCGAAACAAGACTGAAGAGGCAGATTTTATTCCCCCAGTAGGTTGCCATTTCTTTCTGCGTTAGACCAGTTGCCATCCGAGAATATAGAACCCGGTTTGTCCTGCTATTTACCCATAGCTGAGAGGGGAGAAAAAGAGAATTCATACCTTTCCAAGGGTATTAGAACGTAAGTGAATGTAATGGATTCAACTGGATCCCTGAATCCAAGCCGCTATCCATTACTCCCTAGTGCCTCCATAACTCTAAATACCAACATAAAAAAAATCCTTAAAAATAAATAATATCCATAAAAGAAAAAAAAATTAGAAATGAAAAAAATGAAAATCTTAATCGCAATAACTAGTTAATCGTCTTGAATGCAACTTGTATAAAAGTGAGAGATTGCTGCCCAATCATATATATATATATATATATATATATATATATATATATATATATATATATATATATGTTATAATTAGGCAGGCATTATTACTCTAACAATGCTTCATAAAAATTCTATACATTCTATGTCTATTGAATTCGTGCATCGTCTTTTACAAATTGTGAACAACTCCCCCATTCTGTAAATTTCGTTTCTTAGATATAAAAAGTATTCGAAACCAAGGGTGTGCCCAAGCTTTCGAGACACATGTGTCATCTTCAGAAGTTTTAAAATGTAACGGGAAGATTTCGGATATTTTTGCATCTGCGGCAATCAAGTTTGCGGAAGGTGATTCACCGTTTGGAAACGACTAAATTCAAGGCATATAGAATGTCAATCCTCACTGGTTGCACGACTCGGAGTTTCATGCAAACAACGCAATCTTTATTATATTTAATTTAAATTACACACACACACACACACACACACACACACACATATATATATATATATATATATATATATATATATATATATATATATATATATAGGGATCCCTCGATTTTCGATTAGTGCGTTTTCGATTAGTGCCTATCTTTTAATGTACACATTAGCAGCATTAATCGAGTGATACATATATATATATATATATAGGGATCCCTCGATTTTCGATTAGTGCGTTTTCGATTAGTGCCTATCTTTTAATGTACACATTAGCAGCACTAATCGAGTGATACATATATATATATATGTATATATATATATATATATATATATATATATATATATAGAGAGAGAGAGAGAGAGAGTGAGAAAGTGTGTGTGCGTGTGTGTGTGTGTTCGTATATGTGTGTATGTGTCTGTGTTTTTGCGTTTCCTGTATTATCTTAGTTTTACTATGTCATGACCTTTCTTGATGTAGGTGGTTATGGCTCTCCCCAAGACTCTCTGTTTTAATTGCCATGACTTCTTGCAAAAGATAGTTGAGTGTTTTCCCGTTGCCTTTTCTACAATTTCGAATTCACTGTCATCCTTTTTTTAGACTACGTGTCATCCAAATCCTTCAGAGCCCAGCCTACCCTGCCCTATTAAATGCATAACTAGTGAGCACAGTAGATGTATTCATGCTTTTCCGAAGAGCATTTGAGCGAAAGTGAACGCAACTGACTAGGCTGGAATTCGAACACGCTGATCCACGTTCCGCGTCGTGAAACATCAAGCTAACCGTATATCCACAGCCCAATAAAAATTCGGTTAACGTGAACACTTGAACGACAAGAATTAGTTTGTTCTTTCAACAACATTTAAAGGGACATTATTATCGAACTGGCGTAAGTAGTAGCCCCTATATATACGTTTTTATTTATTATCTCGTATCCATGTCTGTGTGAGAAAGTGTATGTGTGTGCTGCCGTCCGTGTCTAAGGTGTTGGCGGACGCCGAAATGACGCGTCGAGGGAAGCTGAATGAATGGCAAAGTATCAATAACAAAGAGAAAAAAACAAACGTTCTCCGGTGGCCATTGTTTCCACAGGTGGGTCTTTTTACATTTCGATCGTCATTGTCCCGTGTTGATAATAAAGAATTGTTCTCAGATTCAACTTGTCCTATTTCCTGAATTTCAGGTGCTTCTCTCTGTTCTTTTGGACAATGATTCCTTTATTTTATATTTATTTCTTCTTATTTATTATATATATACATATATATATATATATATATATATATATATATATATATATATACACACAAACACACACGTACACACAAATATATATATATATATATATATATATATATACAAACATACACATACACACAAATATATATATATATATATATATATATATATATATATACAAGTTTCATATATATATATATATATATATATATATATATATATATATATATATATATACAAGTTTCAAGACGACTGATACTACGAGTAAGCATTTTATTCAATTTTCCTTGTGTTTGAGTAAGTTTTTCTTTTTGGGACATAACGTCTGTAAAAAAACTGATCTAATGTTCTATATATCCAAGGGCTTTCGGCTATTCTACTATTCATTATCGTGTTTATAAAAAAATGAAAAGAAGATTCCCATCATTATAGATATAGAGATATACAAAAATGTACATATTCAGTTAATGTTCAATAAAATAGACAAAAACCCTCGGATATACAGAACATTACGATAGTTTTTTCACACTTTAAGTCCAGAAAAGAAAACACTTGTATGAACAATTGAAGAAGAAACTTAATCGCAGTGCCTTGTCAGTTGTCTTTAGTGAAACTTGTATAAAAGAAGGATTGCTGCCCCAAAACACAATTATACACACACACATACACATACACACACACACATATATATATAAAATTTTTATTTGGGCAGTAATCTTTTTTTGAAACATATTTCGTTGAATATGACAAACAAGGAAAATTTAATGTTTTTTTTTTTTTTTTGAGTTTTACTTTTTTCCGTTTGGTTGGGGTAAAGGACGGGGAAATTGTCCGTTGGTATTGTCGCAAAACTCTTATGCCCAGTTCTTTAGCCATTTTCAAGGGCATTGTTGCTAATTGTTATCTGTTTTTGACTGTTATCTTTGAAAATGCAATTATGTGATGCTATTCTGTGCTAGCAGTGATTATTCCCTGCCCCGTGAAAAGTACGTGACTTCTATTTAAAAAACAAAGCAAAACAAACTTTAGCACATTGTTTCCGTGGTTAAATAAAGTAAGATTAATAATCATTAATTTTAAAATTAAATATATATATATATATATATATAATTTTAAAATTATATATATATATATATAATACACACACACGTGTATATATATATATGCGTGTGTGTATGTGTATATATATATATATATATATATATATATATATATATATATATATATATATATATATATATATCCACATGTATGTGTGTATTATTTTGTGTGTATGAAACCACGAACGCACTCGTATGTAAATATAACATTCACATGCACATGCATACGCTACCACAGATAAATTGAGTATGTGTATATAACTATTATTTTTATCACTTTAAACGTTGTTTTTAGTGGATACTGGTATTTGAGTAGACGCTCCGTTTGTTCTAAACAGGATCTATTTCGTCTACCGGTCTGCCTACAAGAAAAAATAACTCAATAAAGACCTGGTGTCCTATATATTAAGGCTTTAAAAACGGCAATTTTAAGAGTCTATATAAATATGTATTGTTTGATTGATTCATTTTTTAAAACGTATTAATACTTTGTAGATTATTCAAAACAAAAAAAATATTTTTAGCTTGTGAGAATTTTGGGGGAGATAATGTTTTCAGTGATACAAGTTTTACTAATTAACCTATAGTTAGAGGGAAAAGACGTGTGTCCATGCCTTTTGCGTAAGTGAATAGGGAATTAGAAATCGTCTAACCGATTAACAATTCGGAGCCAATATCCATTGCACCACCCGCACATCCATACTTAGTGCATCTGGTATTCTCAAGCGGTCACCCATCAAGATACTAACCAGCAGGGCTCGTGCACTCCGTTCCCGAATCTATGATACACGACCGACCCACTCTATTACATCTCAGTTTTTTTCCTAAGGTAGAATTCATATAAAATACAAATTTTATTGTAACCTAATTATGTACTGTTGTGGATTCCGGGTTGAAATCCGGTACCAATAAATAACAAACGCCAGGAATGAATAGATGAAAATAATGTATTAAAGTAACAATACAAACTGGTAAAGCAGGTTAGTAGTTCCAGGAATACAGGTTAGTAGCAAAATATAGATACAGTCTTTGGTATTGAAGTATCGCTGTATGACTTCTTACTGAGTGTACGTGCTTGCTCACTGTGACTCCTACAACGCTGTTACCTCACCCTCACTCTTCCGGTTACCTACAACCTTTTACTCTGTCACTCTCGACTCGACTCGACTCGACTCGACTCGACTCGACTCGACTCGACTCGACTCGACTCGACTCGACTCGACTCGACTCGACTCGACTCGACTCGACTCGACTCGACTCGACTCGGTCTCTTTTCGGGTGTTCACTGGTAATAGTATAAGTATACACTGGGTGAGTCCATTCGTATAAAAAGGGATGGACCCCTCAACATGTACAATAATGGATCATATGCAATATAGGTGAACAATTCAGGTAGAAAAATTGAAAATAATTACAATGTATCTAAATACAAATTAGAGACATGTCATAATAGATCATTCGATCTTAAATAAATCAAAAATGTTTCGCGGTAATTTTTAACATCAATTTGAGATTCTTATTCTTAAAAAGTGAAATAATTTTAACACGTTCAATATTATGGATAGGCAATAATGAATCTTATATCGTGGTTTGTCGTGACTTAGCATAAGCAAAACAATTTCTATATTTCCCCACACAGATAGCACGACTCGCAGTGCCATGCCAAACGCAGTCTTTTATTTTTCCTCCGACAAACTAACCTGCGCAATATAGATCGATATATATTCAATCGATCTATATTGCGCAGGTTAGTTTGGCGGAGGAAAAATAAAAGACTGCGTTTGGCATGGAACTGCAAGTCGTGCTACCTGTGTGGGGAAATATATATATTTATTAATATATATATACTTTATAACGCTGTTATATAACATCGAGCAATAACAGCAGCACTTTATGTGCAATTCATATATTTATATATTTATCCTCCCTCTCTCTCGCTCTCTCTGTCTCTGTATATATATATATATATATATATATATATATATATATATATATATATATATATATATGTCGAAAGTGAGAGAGAGAAAAAATATAGAGTGGTAGTGAGTCAAATTTAAACTGACGATTAAATTCGCTTGTAGAACGATTAAAATTCCGACTTTAGCAAGCTTCCTGGTACAACTGTCAGTTTTCCGATAACGCGATCTCCAGGCACCAAAATTCCTGAAGTTGAAGAGAATTCTTGATGCTTGAAGATCAAGTTAACATTAAACTAACAGTTGTACCCGAAAGCTCTCTAAAACCACAATTTTAATCTTTTAACATGTGAATTTAATTGTCAGTTTACATTTGAGTTTCTAGTGGCTCCATCTCCGAAAGTGACTACTCTTGAAAAAAAACAGAAACAAAAAAAAAAAGCAAAAATGTAAATTGTATTTATTGCCACATTTAATTAATTCATAAATAGTATATATATATATATATATATATATATATATATATATATATATATATATATATATATATATATATATATATATATATATATATATATATTCGTCTCGTGCGCATGGTTAGACGTAGCAACGTCAACAAAACCCACTCCAGTGAAATCCTCACCGATGAAACGCGTCACACATGAACTTTTCCAGTTTGTCTTATATATATATATATATATATATATATATATATATATATATATATCAGATGTAATTACAATATATCTGTGAAAAGGACAATAAGAATAAAGAAAAACTGAAAATTTATCTTAGCCGACGTGTCTCTGATCGATTTTATCAATGTGCGGATTTTATTGTGCAACAAGTAAACTTAGAAGAGAAAGGAACTTAGACTGAAAATTCTCAAAAGTGTTGATACTGAATCTGTTCAAAATAGAAAACTGTTCCGGGATTTTTTTCTGATATTACAAAGAGTAATTACTCTTTCCCAAGCCAACATATTTGACTAAAAAAATGTTCAAAATTAAAAAGATCACGATTAAATTCATAACCTCCTGTAATTTAAAATGTATATATTTAATGTCTAAAATTATCGTAAACTAAAATAATTTAAATATTAATTGCATAAAAAATTTAACATTTACTCACTTTTATTTATTAAAAATTAGATTAGCATCCGCCATAATTTACCTTCACTTTTCAGTTTAACCTCATGAATATTTATGAACGTCTCTTGAATTTAACAATTTTGAAAAAAAATAACATTTTTACTTTTGTTCGTAAATAGTTGTTGCAAATTACATTTTCCTTGATAAAGTCCATCAGAGGACGAAATGCGTTGGCTAAGGAAAGTTTTTAATATTTTCTTTCTTCATGTATATATATTTGTGTATGACGTCGAAATAAATGTTCATGACGTTTTTAAGGTGAATTTCAAAGACAACATTTAAATATTTGTACATAGATTTATTCAAACACATATTTGTCATTCCGCCATACCTTTACTTACTAGCTATGCTCATCTTTGAGCTCGTTTCATGATCATATTTATGGCTGATAAGCCCAGTCTAAGTTGTTTTGTAGATCAATGCGATTCTTTACATTAAGAGCATTTTGTAAGCATCGAAGTAAATGATAATCCGAAGTCGTATGCTTAACTGAGTACAATGGCGGTCTTATTAAGCTGTACTAATTTTTGTCGTGTCTTCAAAGAGACATCTAGTGTCGTCCTGATTAAAGAAGACGCCTTTAAGATTGGTCAATTGCAGGCGCCATTTCAGCAACTGCTGCCTTTAATCAGTTCAAATTGGAACAACACTTGTCTAAACTCAACGTCAAATTTTGTCAAAGGAATACGTAATACATAATGCAGAACTTTTGAAAGCATAGAGTATTTTGGAGTGGTTTATTTTCGTTTCCCTGGCCTTTTTCGTACATAATTGTTGTAAACTAGCCCTTTTTCATTGCCTGTGATTTTTTAAAAAGTGGGTCGCTATTTTGCGTTTGAGCAGAGATTTGCAGATGGAAATGCTGTCCATTAAATCATTTCTGTTCAATCGTGAGGCACCGAAACATCGTAGCCATTCACGTATCAATATGTTTTCAAAGGGTTTACACCACTCATATGAGATATGTGGAGTAACTCTGTGATGTCCCATGTCATGTGACCTGGGTTATTTTCTAATGAGTTTTTAGATTTGGTTATCATTGAAGACTGTGAGTCTTTCAAATCAAAATTTCCACTTCCGAAATTAGCGAACCACTTGATAACAATGAACTCAGCTACAGCATTATCTCCATAAACGCACATATCTTTTTTGTTGTTTGTACATCCTTTGTTTTTGGGATTGTTTTCTTTTCCGAAAACCAAAGAACATCAAATGACGAAAATGCGCCTCATTTTCTTCTATTTTCACTTTTATATAAAAAATTCAAAATTTACAATCCAAACACAACTCATATACAAAGACTCATAGAAATATCATTTTTCAGAAAATATATTCATTCAAGGATACATAACCCAGTGGATAAAAAGCGTTGGTTGGGTGATCCAAAGTGACTTGAACCAAAGAGTTTTTAGTTCAATCCCTGGTCACAGCAGAGAGATCAAACACTTGGAGAATTGAGTCAACAAGGGGAATTAACTAAAACTAAGATATCCAAAGGCATGGCACGTGGAATTAGAACAATCCATCCCCGTAGGCTAAATAAAGGGTTCAGTTTAAAATTCTAATAAATATTGCCTTTTATCTTTTTTTCAAATTCTGGTTGCGTCTGAGCAGAGATTCGCGGATGGAAATGCTATCCATTAAATGCTTCTCCGTTCAATCATAAGGCACCCAAACATCGTAGCCATTCACGTATCCATGTGTTTTCAAAGTGTTTACAACAATCATACGAAATATGTGGAGTACCTCTTTGATGTTCTGTCGTGTTACCTTGTTTTTTTGTTTTTTTCTTAATGAACCTTTCGACTTAATCATGAACAACGACTGCAGGCCGGTAGAAACGTTCTCTTTCTTCCAGATTAAAATTTCCAGAGCGAACTACTTAAGACCAGTTCTTTCAGCTATGGCACCGTCTTCATAAATGGAGCATATCTCTTATTTTCTATTTATACAATGTCCTTTCCTTTCTTAAAGAAAAAGAGTACCAAAGGTTAACTTTGAATGGAAGAACATTTCAAATTCATTTACCACGTGCAAATCGTATAGAATCACGCATTGCGACGTCATCTTTCAAAATAAACATGAAAACTCTGATTTTAAACCTCCGCTTCCTTATAGCCATATCCAATCAAGGAAAAGGCTTCGAGAATAAGCCGTCAGGACAAAATTCGGACCCGGAGTCACTAAGACAGTTCGATGTTAGTTTGAACTTCATTCTGGCAACTTCTGCGACGACGCCGGTACCAAGCTCTATTGAACTCTACCTTTTCCTTGGACAACATCAGTGGCGTGGAGAGGGGAGACGTTTTACATGGACAACAGCCGATCTTTCATAAACTGTCCAGACCGGCCTGCTGGAGAGGACACGTCGTCAGCGTGCTGCTCTACGGCAGCGACACATGGGGCATCTACTACAGACAGGAGAGGCACCTCAACTCTTCCATCTTCACTGTCTGAGATGCATTCCAGCCCACACACTCATCAGCAGTATATTAACCTCGGGAGATAAATCAATAGCGCTGTTTTCTAATAGTAGATTCGTTTGGGTGTGATATCAAATGTTTGATGATCAATTCAAGGGCCATTGTCGTTCTCACGAGAACTTAAAAACATTTCATCAAACTTATCAGTGATGGTCATACCCGTTGAACGGGTTGACAGCCATTATGTATGTCTCCTGCTGCACGGTGACTTGATTCCTGAACGTAAACAAATTGAAGATGAGCGTATTAGCGTTATTTTTACGGTTTATCAACCTTTTGTGTGTTATTTAAAGTCGAAGCATATTTCGGATTATAGGAAATTGCTTACAGTAGCAGCGGTCACCCATCTAAGCCTAATCGACTGGGTTCGACACTGCTTAACTTCGATTATCGAAGGAGAACCGAAGTGTAATTTAACCGTAGGCAAACACATTGGAGATGAACAAATATAACCCCCGAAGTTACATAACATCGAGCCTGGTTAGTACCGAGATGGGCGACCACTTGGGAATACCAGGTGCTGTAAGCTTGGATGTGCGTGAGGTGTCATGGATAAGTTAAGCAACATCGAGTCTGATCAGTACCTGGATGGGTAACCACTTGGGAATACCAGGTGCTGTAAGCTTGGATGTGCGTGAGGTGTCATGGATAAGTTAAGCAACGCTGAGTCTGGTCAGTAACTAGATGGGTGACCACTTGGGAATTCCAGGTGCTGTAAGTTTGGATGTGCGTGAGGTGTCATGGATAAGTTAAGCAACGTCGAGTCTGGTCAGTACCTAGATGGGTGACCACTTGGGAATACCAGGTGCTGTAAGCTTTGATGTACGGGTGGTGTAGTGGATAATAGCACGGAATTGTTAATCTAAGAGCCGAGATCTAATACCCATTGGATTCGTTATATTCACTTACGCGTAAATACCCTTGGGAAAGATATGAATTCACACGTTCTCGCTCCAGCTATGGGTTAATTAGTAAAACTGGTATTACTAAAACAGTGTCATCGCAAAAAGAAATTTCTAAAATTATTTTCTGGCTTTAAATAACCTGCAAGGTGTTGATAAGCCGCGAAAAACGAATCAATCAGACAATATTAAAACATAGGAGGGACGTAAAATTTTTCTACGCAATCGTTTATGTCAATTTTTCCCAACCTGGACGATATCAACCACCGGCGGGCGATTTCAACTGTTGGGTTGGCGATGAGTAACCGGACAGACAATGGTGGGTGACTGGAATTTATGGTGGGGGATATAGGATTTTGAGCATTAAAAAAGGTATTTCAACATTTGCTCCCCCCTTCCAAATATCAAAAGAACGTGTATTAAAAAAAAACAGGAGACTAAATGGGAATAACTGTGTGACATTCCAAGATAAAATATAAAAATCCCTGCAAACAAGGAATATTTTGCTATTTTCTATAGTTTTGAGAAGGATCATTAACATTCAAATAGTTCTTCAGACGAAATAATTTCTTTTTTTTTTTCGGATATAAATAATATAATAACAAATTTGCAGTAAAAGACGTGACCTCAGGATAATTTTTATTTAATTGTTTTTACTCTTTTATTGCATTAGCCATCTCGAATTTATCAAGGCAGGAAAATTTGCTGTCTAAACATAATTTACCTATCACTATATGCATCTGAATATTTACAGGGTGAGATGTCTAAATTGTCTAAATTACGCCAAAATAAAAAATAACACTGACATCCCATTTTAACAGGTACATTTATTATAATTACACAAAAATATCTTGAAATACTAAAGAGTAAATTTAATTAATAAGCGGTGGTGTAGTCGCATAAATTTTCTGACAGCCATGACTGGCTTCTCATGCTTGTGTGGCATGGTGTAGAGTCCTGTTACCAGACATAAGTTCTTCCAGCAGCCACCCTCTTGACCCAGGGCAGCACTCCCCCCCCCAAGGCACTTGATGTATTGAGTCTGTGACCCTGTGGGAAGATGAATGGAGGCATAACGTCGCCATCATTAGGGATCACCCAAAACATTTTCCTAATCAACATTAGACTAATCCAACACTTTCTGAATCCTCTGTACCGTCCAAATACTCTGAAATGTTTGTATTGGAGGTTTCGGCGTGAATTCCAAGCAATATAAGAATGCCGTTTCCAAATTTCTGGCGGATTGAATTGCGTCATGGTGCTCTTTTCCCCAGAGACGGTACTCATCTGACCCTACTATACTTTGCAGTCGACAAAATCGAAAACAAACAACTCGCATACGCGAAATTAAAAATATAAAATGGCGAAAATTTCCCCCTCTCACTCTGTACTATACAGGTGAGCGATGGAACATCTTTCCATGTCAAAATGAGCGATGACGCAAAAAAAAAAGTTGGGAAACCCTGGTCAAAGGCAACATTCCCCTCTGGGAATTGTTTGAATTTAATGTCATCTGTTTGTGATTTATTTCGCTGATTTTTTGGCATTTTCTTTTTATCCCCAAACCCAGTTTTTTTAATTGCTGTGCACATATTCATATTTTGTCATTGATTGAGCCGTAAATAGCCAGTAAGCTTTTTTAATTATCATCTTTCATTTCAGTATTTTTCTTAATCTTTTCATTCCTTCCCCTTTTGTTTTAATATATTTGCATATATCAATGATTATGACTCTCTGTCACATTTAGAATTATAATTTATACTTTTAGGAAACACCGTGCCTATAAGTGTGCGCAGACATGCGCCTCATAATGTATGCGTTTGAATATGTATCTAGAGGATTGTCTGTCCTGATTTTGAGAGCTGTATTTAACGGCTTTTGCATCTGATAAGATTTTAATCTTATTGTTTCTATTTGGGGTTTTTTTTTTTTTTTGGTTTTTTTTAATTTAAAAAATTTTGTTTATGTATTTTTTTTCATTATTTACTTCTTGGCCAACTTTTTGATTTTCTTTTTGTAATGAGCCTCGTGGTTCCGTCTCGCAATGTTCAACAAACTAATTTCCATATACTGTTTTGGTTGACCGGGTTTGTTTCAAAAATGAAAAACAATATCCGACTGATATCTGTCGTTAAAGTGTTCCAATCTCACAATATCAAACAAATTCAGAATAAATGAATAATTTTATAAGAAATTTCAGAATTTAGTTATGTACCTACTCACATATGCGCACCTGTTATATTTGACCAACCAGAAAGACAAGCAGATAAGAAAACGAACTGGTGTTAATAATAACAAAAAGATTTTTCATGATTAATTGTTGACAAGAATTTCTGCTTCTTTTTATTGATGTTTTTTTTTATATTTTTTTTTATCACAACGCTGAGTTAGTTGTGTTACCGTCTACAGCCATAAAGAACAGAGTATGGATTGGCAATAAAAAAAAAATTGCTCCCTATGAGATTCGAACAAGCATATCGCTGATCGTTGGCTACACGTTAGACACGAGCAATATCTTTTCGATTTGGCAATGGTAATAAATCAAACGAAATTTACTCACATAGCAATTATCCTTTCTAATCAAGTCGCTCCATGCCATATTGTCTGTTTACGATATCTTTTATATATATATATATATATATATATATATATATATATATATATATATATATATATATATATATATATATATATATATATATATATGTATGTATGCGTGTGTGTGTGTGTGTGTAATAGCTGGCTACATATTTCCTTCTGCCAGGGTAGCTAATAAATCCTTATTAGAGACACCCGCTCAACCCCAAGAGTCTACAGTAGTTTTAGACCATTGAGCTTTATAACCCGTCTGTTCTGCTGAGCACACTTTGGTTACAGTTTCTGAGAGATAACGCATAATCTAGCCGGATAAATTTCTTGAACAAGGTCACCACTCTGGTGACGATCACTAGTACCTTCTTACTAGCACAATCATCGACGTCTTCCCAACGATTCTGTCTACCCTATTTCGATTACAAGGCTTGGGTTAACCTATGGTACAGTTTTCTTGCACTTTGCAAAGGTGCCGTGTGCTGGAATCGCATCCCCAATCAAGAAGTCACCTCACTGACAAACCGACCGTGTGATATTATCAGGGGATAACTGATAACTGATATCCATTAGACACGGCACATGGAACTAGAACAGTCTACACCAGTGAGCGAAATAAAGGGTTCAGTTCGACATTCCAACCACCGGAAGAAGGCCGGAGCGTACAACAACCGAAACGTTATAATAATATGGCTACAAAGATGAGAACAATAGTCTGAATAATGTAAATAGTGCCTATATATATATATATATGTATATATATATATATATATATATATATATATATATATATATATATATATATATATATATATCAGGAAGAGGCAGTTGTAATTTCTTGAATACATAATGAGGAAAGGAGGCTACTCACAGGACAAATTGAAGGCCAGACGGAGAAAGAAAAACAGCGCATAACTTACCTAGATGGATGGTGGAACAGATTTTAGGAGAGATAAGAAAAAGAGAAAATTCATTAAGACCTACAAAAGACAAGACATTATGGTGAGCCATGATCACCAATGTCCTGAAGTGACACGAAACAGAAAAAAAAAAAAATATGATTGGTGAGTAGAACCACGCGGAATGGTAAACGATCGAAATTAATTCGAAACATTAAGAAATGTCATAAAAAAAAAGAAAAAAACAAAAAAACAACTTATCATTTAAAAAAAAATGTAATAAACTTAATTTAATCTGACACAGGGCCACGACATTTTGGGACATCCTGTGTATTATTTTTCTTAGCGTCTACGCTTTCACTAAGACAAACGGAAACACACACCCCTGAGAGAAAATACCACTTATATATTAGGACCTCAATTACAATTGCCTGACTGTTCTACAGGCAGAGGAAAACGGAATGCGTAAATAGCTAATTGATACTCGTTTCCTGTGGAGTCTAATTAGATCCATTAACTTCGTGCCCGCTCATGTAGGGTAGGGGAGATTGTCTCCTCTGAGTCCTTAGGGACCCTGCCGTAGTACAGTGAAAAAAATTGAAACGTCTCCTCTGTTTCCTGTTGATTATAATATAGATGTTATGGTAATAATAAAAAGTCTGATATCCGTTTAAATATTTGGTTGTTAAATATATATGGACGGATTGACCCGCCAAACTCAGTATTGATGCATTTTATTCAGTCCTGTAAGAAAGGCTTACGGCCACATTCCGTTGAAACTCTGGTTGTCGCTGTACAAACAACGAATTTATGCAACGTCGAGTCTGGTCAGTCCCAGATAGGTGACCGTTTGAGAATACCGGTTAAGCTTGGATGTGCGGGTGGTGTAATGGTATTGTTAATCAGAGAACTGTGTTCCAATTCAAGTTGGGTTCGTTATATTCACTTACACGCAAATACCCCCAGAAAAGATAAGGATCCATCTCTTCTCCCAACTATGTCTTAATTAGTAACACTTGTATCACTAAATCATTATTATCTCCCCCAACCCACAAAAATTATTATAATCTAAAATTATTTTCTGGTTTTAAATAACCCGCAAAGGGTTGATAAGCCGTAAAAAACGAATCAATATTATGTAAAAGTTATATTCATTAATAAATTATCTGCAATGGATATGTTTTAATAATCAATCATAAAAGAGAGTAATTATTACAATATTCTTCTAGACTTGGTTGGTCGTGGCTCTCCACAACTTCCCATCCTTTTTAACACTTAGAAATATTTCCCTTTTTATTATGTCTCTCTATTCTACTGTTTATTTGCACAAGTGAAGAAAGAGAAAATGAATGAGGTGTGTGATATGAATGAAAGAGGAGGGGGCAGGACGTGAAAGAAGACATATTAACCCTGTATTGAAGAGGTTAAGATTCTAATGTTGAAGGAAGTATCCAAGCTGGAGCGTGTTCCACAAATTAGAAGTCCTTGGTTGTGGGGACTCTTTGAGCGGAAACATCCTCCTTCCTTGTTCAATACGGGAGAAATGGGACTGATTCAATTGACGTAACATGGAGTGTTCTAGCTGAAAAGCTACTACTGCATAGCGAGTTCGATTCTCACTAAGTGCTCCATATTTTTGCCAAAATATCTAAGCTATATCTTAGGGTGGGGATATAGCTTACGGGTTAAATCGAACTGACTATAACTAACGAGTTTGATTTTCACTGAGTGCACTATATTTGTGACCTTGAGCCAATCTAATTATAGCAAATTACGTTTTATCCCTTCATTGAGGTTCTATACCGGTAATGCTAGGCGTAACGGTTATTGACGTACAAAGTGAAAACGGATTTGCACGAATCTTCATTAATTTCACACTAATAACTTCAGAAAAGGTATTAATTTATATTCTAGCTATGGATTCAGTAGTAAAGTAGACTTTGCTCTCTTGCCTTGGATGGTAGTCAGTCTAGAAGGAAGAAAACTTTGTATTCAAACCTTGTGAATAACCGTACAGACTGGGGGCTTGTTCTTTGATAGGACAGCCAGTCTTAAATCAAAGCCTGTCTGAAGAGAGGTGAGCAAAATCAGGCTAGACACACCTACTACTGTTGTTGCAGAAGTACCTGGGGTACCCCTAACACCCTAATAGGTTACAGGACTGTGATCAAATGTCCATCAAGCTGAACTTGTAGATTATTAATAATAATGGCTTCGGTCCTCAAATCGCGCTCTAGATTTGTGCTCTTGTGCCAGGACAGTGCTAGTAAATAAGTGTAAAATCAGAATACTCTCTTGGAATCCATAGAGTAAGCAATGACGAATATTTGAATAGCAGTAGATAGGCTCGCCTATCGCCCGGTTTACACTCCTCCCCGGTCTTTTAATCAAGAGTAAAGGTTCATCTCTTGTTTCCCGTTTTGGATTTCCGGTTCCTTCTAAAGTGGAACATGTAGAGTGTAAAGGGATGAGAAATACAATGCAAACCAAGTGAAAGCGATAGAGCAGGGACGTAAAAAGAAAGGTGTTAAATGATAGAGAGAGAATGAGAGCAAAAGAAAGAGAGAGGAAGGATAACAAAACATGAAAAAGAGAGTGAGTGAGAAAGAAAGAAAGAGAAAGAAAGGGATTAAGGTGAATGCAGTATTAATAGAAAGAGTGAGAAAAGTAGAGAGTGAGAGGTAGAGAGAGGGGGGTACAAGGGGAAGAGAGAAAGAGGAGTAACAAAGGAATGAGAAAAAGGGCACGAAAGAAGAAGAGAAAGGAAAAGGAAGACAAATACCATTAATTATAGCTTCCTGGCATGCAGAAGTTGGTCAGTAGTTATAAAACAAGACATAGAAAGTTCTTCATGAAAGATAAAATAAAATAACATTTTTAAAAAATAGGTAAAAAAGATCTTCCTGTAACCGCCATCAAAAACTGATGAAATAATAGACACCTTGCCTTGCCATAACCGGAACAAGACAGACATCTCTTCTAATGTCCACCGGAAACAGAAAAAAAATCGACAGAAAATAAATTCATTGCGAGACTTGAACGTCCTTCGCGAAAAGCTACTAAATTTCCCAGCATGTTTCTAATAAGAAAAAAGAGTGACCATACATTTCGACGGTCAAAAAGCCACGTGACATCCGGAGTGCAGCGGATGTTTGGCATTTTGCCATCCATAATTTACTGCAACTTGGACTTGCTAATTTAGCTGCGTCGGTAGAGATTCGAGCAATGGGATAGAGGTCCTCAAATGCTGTTAAAAGATATCGGAGACATTAAATAAAAGAATTCTGCAAATGCCAAACGCTTATCTCTTCGAATGACTGGAAGAACTTTGCAGAATTAATAGGTTAAAGAATTTATAAGAGATTTATGATTAGTCGTAAGAAATAATATATTGCCGTGCTTTATGGATGATAAACACACCAATGTGTAAGAGTTTCTTATTTCAGCTGGGAATGTTAAGTAAAACATTTACTACAGTGTGTTGTTAAATGTGGCAAGGAATGGCTTTTTAATTATAACGCTTCCAAAACGAAACTTCTCTACCATTCACGTGAGAAACCATTTCATGCCTACGCATGGCTCATACTAACCTGCAGGAGAATGACTTGTTGCATCTTCTCAGACATATATTATCGGCTGACATAACGTGGAAAGATTCTACTGAATCCATTGCTAGGTCTGCTCTTAAAAACGTTGATTCACTGTGTCGTGCCAGACACTGTCTTACATATTTATAAGTCTACCATTCGTCCTTTGAATATTGCTGCCACATCTGGTCCGGTGCTCCTGCTGTATATTTAGAGATTCTTGATAATATCCAAAGAAGAATCAGCAATATTATTAGTCTTTACTGGGCACCTCACCTTCAAGCACTCTCCCACCGCCATAATGTAACTTTTCCTGTGCCTTTTCTATAACTATTTTCATCGTAACTGTTTGGAAGAATTCTTCGCTATGGTATCCACGGTTTAGAAATTTAAACGTAGTGCTAGATAGATTAGGTGTAACCGTAAGTTCTATGCTAACAGTTTCTTTTCTCGTACCTCTCTCTTGTAGAACTCGCATCCGTCTTCATGCTTTCCGGCCAACTTGATTTTGAAAAGTGTAAATGCAATATCAATGTCTCCTTGACCACTCTTCTCTCATCTTTGTTCCTTAATAAGACTTTCTTTTTTTTTATTCACTCATATTCAGTAACACCTTGTATCTTAGTTGCTTTACTGCCTTGCATGGGGGGGATATGATTTTTTTTTAAATTACTTACATTCCAACTATTGTCCTCATCTTTGTTGTTATTATTACAATGGTTTAGCCAACAGGTGCTTGTCAATCCAGGTAACTTTCACGGAATTTCAAACTGAACCATTTATTTAATCGACGGGAATAAACTCTTCTCGTTCCGCTATCCATGGCTAAAGGATACTTTCTCTTGTTTTGTTATTTCGTATTGTTCAGTTATTGCTCGGTCTGTTTCCACTGATTCCAACTATACACTGCCCTACTCAGCGATTGAACTCACAATTGCTATGTCCCCAGATACAGGAAACAACACTTTATAGGCTATTTAAAATAAATGATTTAGTTCGAAATTCACTGAAGAGAATTATTTCTATAAGTGAAATACAGGCAAACTATAAACTGATAATGTTCTGTCTCTCAGTAGAGAGTATCTTAATTTTCTTGACCACTGACAATACCATCCTGCTGCATTGTCAATCCACAACAAACAGAATGATTTCAAAGGAGACTAAATCAAAATTAGTCTAATTTCAAACTAATTGCAAAATATTTCCTTCTAATCTAAATACTATGGAAATGACTAAAGAATATATATATATATATATATATATAAATATATAAGGAATTTTAAAACCCGGTAATCTATGTGGGCGGCAAAAATGAAATTTTACATGCCGAGATTAAAAACGACCGGTGAGAAAACAGAATTGTGAATATATGTATATATTTTCTTATTTATTTTTTCCTAGTTTCTGAATTAACTATGTTGTCGCTAAATACGTATGAGTGAAAGACTTGAGCTGTTTGTGTAAATAAATCCTACCAAGGATATCATAAATCCTACTAGGGATAGCCTATGAAGTTGTTATTTGCAATAATTCAAATATTTATTTATTTTTAATATGAAATACACAAAACATTTCATGATATAAGAGCAATCAGTTATTTCTAATGAATGAAATATTATTATGACATCGTAATTCTACGAAGGCTTACGGCTAGGGATATCTTGTCTAGTTCTTATTTCATACTGCTCAGTTATTGTTCGCCATGATTACAGTCAGTTTAAGTCTGTACTGTCTGGCCTTAACCACTGGTGGTCGCTCTCTGCCGTGGTGGAGGTCCTTGCGTGGTCCAATGATTCTGAGAACGATGCCGTTGCAATTTCAAAACTCCTTGCAGCGCCACCGTTGGCGGCAAGTTCAAAGACGAGTACCCAGACTAAGCGCAACAAATCCCAAAGACCCCCAACGGTGGAACAAACCGATGATAATTACGATAGATATTAACGGATATGAACCAGCTGATGAACAGGGCTACGCATGACGGACATACTAGAGAAGGCGGCGTTCGAAAATTATAACAGTCAACGGCAATCCGTTTCACTTTCATAACTGGATTCCGCATGTCTCATTTCATATGCGCCATAGAGGAAGGGCATGAAATCGAGTGTGTGGGTTGCTTCCTGGCATGTTGAGGTCCAGCTTAAACAAATTCACGCTATCGGCACTTTCTTCTACTCTGATTTTCTTTCACTTTCAAACAACTCTTGCAAAGTTAAACGTCGATAGAAAATGGGTGACGGGAGAAGGTTTTGGTGAAACTGGAAGCTTCTAGTCTTAAATCTGAACGTTAGCGATTAATATAGTCATCAACGGCATTATCAGAAACGAAAGGATCAGCAAAAAAGAAATTAAATTCTTGGATACGAGATAAAGCCGACAACGACTACGACACAGCTTTAAGAATTGAAGTTATAATTAATATTCCACCATATTCACGAACGAACGCTTTAATCTACTAGGCCACTGCCAAGTTACTGAAGAAGGCTGGAGGGAACAATTGCAGAAACGTTGTGATAATAACAACAAAGAGGTGGACATTAGTCCAACTGTAAAAAGGTAAATATCGGTATAAATATTTTCTAATTTATAGTAAATACGTAATACATAAATAAAAGTTCAATCGAGTGATCCTCCGAGTTGGAGTTTCACAGAAATGCCGCCTCGCTCGTCCGCATTAAGATCAGTTAGTTATGTGCTATGCGTGATACACCCTTAGGCGATCATGTATCTTTCGATACATGACTGACGAGGCAGATTTTTCCAGCAGAAGGTTGCCATTTCTTTCGGCGGTAGACCAGTTGCCATTCAAGGCTATAGAACCCGGTCTGTCTTGCTATTTACTCATAGCTGAGGGATAAGAAGAAGAGGAGGATTCATATCTTTCCCAAGGATATGAGCACCTAAGTGAATGTAATGGGATCGACTGGAATTTGAACTCGGCTCTCCGATTCCTCAATCCGAGCCGCTATCCATTACTCCACGAAATCTATTAAATTCTTCGACAGATTTCACATTTCGTCATTTATGTAAACTAGCTGGCAACCCCGCTAAACCCCACTCAGAATAGGTTAGTTTAGGTTTGTTTTGCTTATATTTTTTCGCCAAGTTAACTTAGCAAGGGAATGTATGTTCAGTGACCCTTTCATTTTTGTTCCAACTTTCTTTAGTTAAATTGCCCCTTCCCTGCTCGTTAGGTGACGAGAAATGTCAGTTCTCTGGTGGACGCGGGAAACTTTTCATTTTTCGTGTGCTTTTCGTATTTGTAGTCATGTATGAATGAGTGTGTAGATGTGCGTATCGCATGACTGGTTTTAATTTATCCAAGTCCCGTATTAATTTCGTCCACTGAACTGATATTTCTGCCATAAATAAGGACTGTGTTTTTTTTGTTGTTTTTTTTTTTTTTGCTTTTATTTTTTTTACTAACATCATATTCTTTAGTTTTTTGTATTATTCACATTGTAAATATTCATTGCGATTTTTAATTTTAAAAGTTGCTATTTTATCCCCCCTCCCCAGACAAATTGTACATATGAGAACTAGTTAGGACTTCTTAGAGACTTCAGAGAGACTTTAATGTATTATGGCGGTTGTAGTAAGTATAGTAGGTAAGTAGTTATCTTAGGGATGCGATGACATATGACGATGCACAGTAGGAAAACAAGAAGCAAGTGGCAGCAGAATGATAACTTGTGAGAATACAGTATTTTGCTGCCCAGCATCAACATCGACATCATTTAAAACGAGGCAGGTTCTTTTATGACAACAGACTTATAAGTCGAACAACGCACTCTTTCATACATCAGAAATTGTAGAGAAATAATTTCAGTAATAATACAAAAACTTCCTTGTCGTTATAAACTCCCTAGATCTCAGTCCCATTTTGAAGAAATCTCCACCTTGCAACATTTAAATGATCCACTATAAACATCCTGAACACAGGAGAACTCTAAATGTTTTGTAAATCCATGCCCGATTCAGTCGTCAGTCGTTCAGGTGTATCTTCAGGGCAAAACAGCCGGGATCCATCCCTCTTTAGGCTAATTTTTCCCTCACATAGGCTGGTTACTACCTCAAGGCAAAAAAGCTGTCAGGCGTGTTATTTTAACAATAGAGGGACTAAGATGGATTCACACTCTTCATAAGGGTTTTTTTGTTTTGTTTTGTTTTGTTTTGTTTTTGTTTTGTTTTTTACGAAAGTGAATGTAATGAACTCGATCGGAATTCGAACTCTGCGATTTCCATTTTGCAGTCGCTAACCGTCACACTACCGGCACATCCATATGCTCGCGGGTGTATATGGAAGATCAACACCTTATTTAGGTTATAATGTGTTAGCTTATGATTGGCTTATAAATGGATATTTACTCAGGCCACAGGTGCTGGGCACGCAGTGGGAATCTAATTCACTACACAATAATAATATTTTGCGAGAGGATCTTGTATACCAGTAGCCCACATCGGCAGGGGGCAAAAGATCCTGAAAGAAAAACATCAACACCAAACTTATATGCATCAGATAAGCATCTCCTTCCGGTTGGCTGAATAAACATTACTCGAGGAGAAATGGGCAGCTTTCGTCAGCAGTCGTTATGGTCAAACCAGTCAATTAAATAGTCTCTGATTGATAGGGGAGATTGTTATCAAGCTCACACGGTCTTCTTTTTATCATTAGTGCTTGTGTCCTTTCATTGGTGATTTCATTTGACACAATTTTCCCTCATGACACTCCAACGACCAATTGTTTCTTTATATCTCTTTCTTAAACCTTTTCCTCGAGTGTACTTTTTTTGCTTATGGTGTCGGGTTCGGACCGCGCTCTTTTTGATTATTTTCTATTTCACTTTGGAGATAAGGAATTGTCCGTATCCTTTTTGCAATCATTGAAACTATTCTCGCCATTTTGATTACAAAAAAGAATTATCAATGTGGTTAGTCTTTTTATTCTTAATTTCTTTTTATTTCCAAAAACCATTTTTACGAAAAAATTGAGAAAATTTTGGAAGTGCCTGTCTATCAAAACTTCGCATTAATTCCCTTGAGAAAGGTATGAATCTACAAGAGTTTAGATATTATAACGAAAATATCGTGATAATGGCTGTCATAGATGAGAAAAGGTAATAGAGAAGTACTTACCTGTAGTTACCGTACAACTAATTACAGCCATAAAAAGATGCTAAGGCCGATTGACAACAAAATCGCTATGGCGAACAATGAAAATAAACAGACTGAGATAGATAGATAGATAGATAGATAGATAGATAGATAGATAGATAGATAGATAGATAGATAGATAGATAGATATGAATAGACTAGATAAATTAGATAGATAGATATGAATAGACTAGATAAATTAGATAGACTAGATAGACAAATATGAATAGACAAGATAGATAGATAGATAGATAGATAGATAGATAGATGCTGTAAAGTGTATGCACCTGTGTATGGGAATACGTAGTTGTAAAAATGTTTTCTCTGAGAAAATAGAGTATACCAAAAATCAATTTACTACAATATTATTTTATAAATACATATAATGTACCTCAATCAAATTATAACGTACTTTTCCTTGGATTCTGGCAAATTTATTTATCGGAGTGCCTTCATTTTTCTTTTTTTTTTTTTTACTATTGTTTCAGACAATGACGACGGGTAATGTGAATTGATTCTGGAAATTATTTTTTGTTTCGATTTCATCAGGTCATTTAATTTTCCTGATACAAACACTTCATTTTTGATAATATATGTCCCCGCTTCAAAGTTAATCGGCCTGCAGCGACAAACATCAGTTCTTATCAACTGAAAAAGTAATAGAAAATCAATTAAAAATGACAAAATAATTAAGACAATACAAAGAAATCAAATTAAAAATGTAATATTAGAAAGTATATTAAAGTAGAAATATACACGACTCATAAGAATATCATAATGTAAATTTCAATTCACCAAACACACACACACACACGCATATATATATATATATATATATATATATATATATATAAATAACATGATAAAAACATAGTTGCAAGGTATGATATATTTATGGGTTACAGTGTTCACTGTCAGGGCTAGAAAATATTTAAATATAACAATGGACATGGAGATCAACGCCAAGAGGCGACAGGGTGTTCCATGTTTAAACGCAATCATCAGGCTATGTGTGTTGTGCTTTGGCCGGACTTTTTATTTATGCTGGTCAGTGGTGCATTGCGGATAGGGTCTATTTTATTATTCTAACAGTTATTGGATGAGCTGTATAGGTTATGTTTCAAATAATTCTATGGACTACTACATTTAAATAATTGTGGATTCGAATAATGAGTAAAAAAGCTAACGAATAAATAAAATAACAACAGAAGTGTATTCGGATGCAAATATACGAAGTCATGGTATCAGAAATTATAAGAACTTCTAGCAATTGACAGATGTCAAAGAAAAGAAGCTGTAGTGAGTTTTGAACGCCTACACCTCGAAGAGATGTAGGGAATCATGCTTACACATGCAGAAAGTGGAGTGGCAATTTTAAAGCGCAGTTGTTGGTTTATTTAAATTATACGGACTGTTGTCCTCATCTTTGTCGCCATAATTATTACAACGTTTTAACTGTTGTACGCTCCGGCCTTCTTCAGGTGGTTGAAATGTCGAACTTAACCCTTTATTTCGCTCACTGGGATAGACTGTTCTAATTTCACGTGCCATGTTTAATGGATGTCAGTTATCAGTTATCTCCTGTTAATTTCCCTATGAAAGTTCTCCACTGGCTTAACCGGGTATTGAACACACACTCTTTGGGTACTGTCACTGGATCTAACCAACGCCTTTATTCACTGCGCCAAGTGTCCTCAAGGTTAAGGCAGCGGAGAACTTTCAGAGGGAAAATTAGCAGGAGATAACTGATAACTGACATCCATTAAACATGGCACGTGGAACTAGAACAGTCTACCTCAGTGAGCGAAATAAAGGGTTAAGTTCAACATTCCAACCTCCTGAAGAAGACCGGAGCGTACAACGGCCGAAATGTTGTAATAAATATGGCGACAAAGATGAAGACAATAGTCCGAATAATGTAAATAATGTACATAATACCTCATCTCAGAAATATAGACAGATACAGAAGTTGGTTTATATATATATATATATATATATATATGTCATTCTTAGACAGTACTGTTTCGCTGTATCAAAACTCCTCAGTGCGACTAGACATCCGAAACTCGACCGATTTGGTGTCAGTAAGAGTTTCTACCACTGAGCTACCATCATTCAGCAGGGAGAAACAGCCAATTCTAGCGTATTGTTTTTACGATTGTAAACAAACGTCAGTCAGAGGGCTTTAATTCATTTTACTGAAGTGCATGCATTAGCGCAGGTGGCTGTTGTTTATAGAATCAGCTTAACCTCTCTCTCTCTCTATTTATATATATATATATATATATATATATATATATATATATGAAGAAATATAGTTTTAAGGTGTGCTATATCTATGGGCCTAACAATTGCGTCAAGCATGAAAGATCCTGTCGCCTCTGAGTGTTTGTAATGTTCACTTTTATATATACATATATATATATATATAGCTTTATGTCATGCTATATTTATGGGTGAAAGTGCTCAATATCATGGATAAACCTATGTAAATATGAAAGTGGATAGTGATATTTCATGACTGAACGCAATCTTCAGGCCATATGCTCTGTTATGCATATCTTACATTATAAGACAATAGATCTTGGTACGCATAACGCACCATTAGCTAGCATATATAAATAGTCTAGCTCAAACTCAATACATATGATCTGAAGACTGCGTTCAAGCATGAAACAGACTGCCGCCGCTCGAAGTTGACTTCAGTATCAGCTTAGATATATATATATATATATGTGTGTGTGTGTGTGTGTGTGTGTGTGCGCGTGCGCGTGTGTCTATAGAGAGAGACAGATTGCAATTTTAGTCAATAACCTAGGCAAGAGTCTGTGGTCCATGCTTAACTCTAGTTGAATCACTGACAAAGATATCATCAACAATTTAATTAAAGCGATAAAAACGGATATCGTTAAAACACGATAAAACATGATGTTAAAAGAAGAAAAATTAGAAGAACAAAAAAGAAGAATTTTCATGAATTTCTCATCGAAAGACGATTAAGAAAAAAAGAAGTTTCATTGGTTTTATCGGTCATCTCTCATTTGTTATCTTTTACAAGCAAGATTTCCTTGAATCTATGAAAGTAACCAATTACGATGTCAGATATGTCAATCGAACTTATGCTTTGTTCGATAATGAGTTCGTGGTATTTAATAGAGCACTTGACATATTGTACCCGGCTTTGCACTTTTTGCATATTAAACGGAAAACAACTTTGTTCTTTCGTTTCTGGATGTCCTGATACATAGAACGGATTCCAAATGTCCCATATTTACTTCTCCTTTAATATGCCGTGGCCTTTCAGGACGTAGGTGATCATGGCTTACCACATCTTCCTGACTCTGTAACTCTTAATAAGTTTTGTTTTTTGTTAGTTTTCCCAGACCCTGTTCTACCATCCATTTACTCAAGCTTATCATCAAGTATGTTACGCAATGTTTTCCTCTGTTCCTCTTTCCCTCAATCTGTCCTGTGAGTATCAGATTTTTCAATCCATCCATCCTCAGTCCGAAAACTAATCTTCATGGGCTAATATACTTGTAATTTCTTTTTGTTCAAGACAACAAAATATTAATATTCTTAAAACCTTCGTCCATCGGGCCCTGATAATAGGCTTTAAAACAAAATTCAATTCAGAAATTGAATTTAGTAAGAAACATCTTAGCAAAAACTGGTGCCCACTGGATATTGTAGGAGCCAGTATTCGGAATAAAATCTTACAATTTATTAATCCAATGCCCAAGGGCCCCAAAAATGTGTATATTATGGATTAGCGATATCGGTACAAAAACCCGCTAGGCAGATTTCTGTTTGTGTGAAAATCTGTCAACCAATCCATTATCTTTGTTGCTTGACCAATGCTGTGCCTGACCTCCAAAAGGATTCAATTATTTTTTGTATTTACGTCTACATTTTTGACTTCCGTATAAACTAAACCCCTCTATATATATATATATATATATATATATATATATATATATATATATATATCTATATATTACAGATGCTCGTCCAAATCAAAGCTATGTCTATCTTTTTGATACTCATCCCAATCAAACCTATTTCTACCTTTCCATCTAAACCAAACATATATCTACCGTTTTTTATTCTCATGTAAATCAAATCTATGTCTACATATTGATTCTCGTTCAAACCGATGTCTACATTTTTGACTCTCGTCTCAATCAAACCTAGTTTTTATAGTAATTCCCTCCTGTCATATATTTTGCTTATCACATTAGCAAACTTATCAATGCCCCAAATCATCTAATTGTGTCTTTATTCCAGTATTTCCTTGTCCTTACTTAACCATAATCAAATGATTTCGAAACGCATTTTGACATGCCCAAAATATGCCTAAACTTTGACTGAGGAAGTGATTACTTCCCATTGTTTTATAAAAACTAAAAGCACTAAAAAAAAAAAAAAGAAAGAAAATCCAAATTAATGATGATACTGCTGTAATATAAACACGGTGATTCCCTTTGCAAACAAACATGGTCTCTTGCAGTTAAATTTCGTCTGAGGCTGGAAAAACAATGTTTGACTGAGAAAACATACTGAATAAGTAAATATGTCATATGTGGCTTGGTGCTCCTGCTATTTATTTAGATCTCCTTGATAAAATCCAAAGAAAAATCAGTAATATTATTGGCCCTGATCTGGCGGGTCAACTTAAGTAACTTTCCCACTGCCCTAAGGCTGCCTCCCTGTGTTTCTTCTAGAAATAATTTCTTGTTACTTATTCGCCTCAGCTCTTCGATATGGTACCTAAACTTTTTAAATTTAATCGCAATACTAGAGTAGCGTCCAGATCTCATCATTTTACAGTTGAGTTGGTGAGATGTAGCCGTAAGTTCTATGCTAACAGTTTATTTTTTCTCGCACTTCTTGCTTGTGGAACTCCCTCTAGGCTCCATGTTTTCCTGCTAACTTCAATCTTCAAAAGTTGAAATGCAATTTCAATCGTTATCTACTGCCCTCCTGATAACTCTTTCCTCTTCCCGCTCATTATTAATGTTTCTGTTCCTAATTCTTCCACACCCAGTAACCCTAATAATCGGTGATCGCGTTCTTATTTATCGACGTGATATTTCTCTTTCCTCCTATTACCTTGTGAAGATGAATGACACTGACGAGAATCAAAATGCAACTTGGACTAATCATTGAAAATAATCCGTGAAAAACTTGGGCCAATGTCGCATTATATGTTTCCATATTTTTCTTCTTCTTGAAATATTTTCTTTCTATGTTTTGAAAATCCGTTTGAGTTGAGAAACCACTTAATGTGAATTTAGTCAGAAGACAAAGCAAATAACAATTAACAGAAATTTTCAATCACGTAAGGGAGAAAAATTATTAAGTGAATTACTAATTAACATTTAATTTTAATTTCACTTGTTTTTTACTGTAATTTCCAGATCTTTAGTACACAGTATGAATAAAAAGATTGAAAATTCATTTTTTTTCTTTTTTTTATCCACGTTGTTTACTAACGATCTTAGAATAGCGACCTGGGAGTTGCAATAAACAGCAAAAGTGAAATTAGGGTGAAAGTTTTTACTTCATCAACAGAATTTTCTCAGAAATGCTTCTATGAAAACGAAACTCGCTGAACGGGGGCGTTTTTCCTTTGAATATGCCTTTCCATTTTACTTACTACTGAGCTATACTCAAGTTGTAAAGTTGACAAGTTATACTCAAGTTGTACACAAGTTGTACTACTGAGCTATACTCAAGTTGTACTTGTAGCAGTAATTGTATGTGACTTTAACGTGACATTTTGGTTTGTAGTAATTTTTTAAACGTGACGGGACAAGGCAGTTGACGGATCACAGGAAGATGTAGGCGATCTGATAGATGGAGTTGGAAATATCGTGTTATGAGTAAAATTGTTGACAGGTTTGGTGAGATTCCTTCCCGCCAAAATGTTTTCAAATATTAGCCAGTCGATATTGTCACTTTAAATGGCCGAAATTCTCATTCCAAATAGAGAATTATCTCCCTTAGATTTCTTTATCTAGTCTTATGTTTTTTTTGTTTTGTTTTTTTGTTTAGTTTTTAAGCATCCTCTCTAAAGTTAGCATCCGATTTTGTCACGGATTTTAAAAGAATCAACAATAAAAATATCTTTAGATCTCAAAAAATTTTCTTTCTATTTTGGGAAAATCTATCTGAGCTGAGAAACCACTTGTAAATTTCGTGTTAATTTACTCAGAGGACAATTAAAGCAAAGGGAATTTGTAATCTCATTAGAAAGAACAATTATTAAGCGACATCAAATGTTTGCTTTTGTCATTATGAGGGGGCGGTGAAAAGTTATCAAGCCGTTGCCCACATATTTTCCATCCTGCAACCACTTTCCTACAGACGCAACAAAGCGAACTATCTTCATTCACTTTAGATTATATTGGGAAGAAAATTCCATTCTCGCAGCTGTTTCTCTGTAGAACGGACTCCCGGGAGGATGCTTTCCCGATCACAACAATCTGATCCTTATCCTACGTATGCTCATAAAATACATTTCTTTCCTCCCATTTATACGTCCATAAAAGTACATCATTTAGTAATTCTCCATCTTGAGTGTGTGAAATGAATATACTTGAGTAGGTTTGTTAATTGGGAACTTCTTACTTACAATTCGAATACGGAGGTGTGGGAATGAGGGTGGTTCGACTCTGTGGTTGAAGCATGACGGATTTTAGTTGTAAATGTCTGAATTATTGGAACATAAGAATACAGTTTCTAAGAACCTTTGCTATATAAATAGCAATAGGGTGACGATAGGCTAGCCATGTTACGTCTGTTGGATAAGGGTTCTGGGGTTGAAAATAATTCATCACTCACAAAACCGTGTAAATACTTTTGAACTCTGTCAGGGATACGAGAACTGTACGGCTCTACCCTCGATATCTATTTTGGGTCTGATGGCAAGTGGAGTGATGTACGTTCTGAAGCGCTATAAGGAGCCAAGCATTTTCTCAACATCATTAGGGATGGGTCATATCATAATAGATGTGACAGATGCCATTAACAGACATGTTTGCTGAAAAATGTTGTATTTTTATTAATTGTTTTTCTCATTGAAGATGAAGAAAATTTGCCATATTTTAGCATATTGCGGTTTTGCTTTTTAGGAAAATCTCGTAGATGTCATTTGTAATTTATATCGTTGATTTTCTGGCAATATATTTCACCCGTTTTTTTTTTTTGTGTGTGTTTTTTTTTGTTTTTTTGTTTTTTTGTTGGTTGTGCACCTATTTATATGTTTTTGTTCTCAATTGGCTTTGAAGTGCCAGGTGCGGTAACTCATTCGTCCTTTTTTAATTCTTATATATATATATATATATATATATATATATATATATATATATATATATATATATATATAATAAAAAGAATCGACAAGGTCTGTCTGTTTAATTTTTTTATTGTATTTTCCTAATTTTCAGATAAGGTTTTGAGTATTGTGTTCGAAGTTGTGCATAAACTGTCCAAAGTTCATATTTTGTTATTTTTGTTCAAGTACTTTCTACTTTCGCAGTCATTATCAAGATGGTATTCTTGGTAAACTGGGCGTTTGAAATGGTCTAGCGTGACGCCATGTGTAACGCCTATTGGGAACGAGGTCGCACAAAAATAATACGATTTATTTATTTAAAGTGGGCTATTTATTTTGTATAATAATAGATTCTAGAGTTTTGAGTCTTTCCTTGGACTGGGCCCTGGAGAATATTTTGATGTTATCTACTAATATATAAATCGTATTCTTTATGTCCGGCCTCGTTTCTAAGCATTAAATTAAATTAAAAAATTCCTTTCATCTTAATTTTCTTCCAGAGTTCATAGTTCCGATGTGGTCTTGTTTCATTAAAACTGTTTTAACGTGAATAATTTATTCAAAGATTAAAATGGATCTAATATTTCTTGTTAATTATATAGGAAATGAGAAATCCAAAGTATGTCATTGGATTCGTCATATTTACTTACCCTTGTCGAAGGTATTAATCCATCTCTTCTTCTCTAAGCTACGGGTTAATGAGTAGGACATAATTTTTTTATAATTTCTAAAAGCATTCTTACAATCTAAAAAGATTTCTGGTTTTAAATAACCTACAAAGGATTGATAGAGCTTAAATAAACAAATCGATCAATAAACTTTTGCTTCTCTTTCTTTCAATATGTGCTGTGGGTATTATATTCTCTAAGCACTCTTTCCTCATTATGTCTTCTAACTATTTCATCTGTCTCGTTCTTATTCTAAGTATAAATTCCTTTGTAGTTACTTTTCCTTAAGTTGTCTTAGCTCACGTGTGCTGTCCATGGTATTTTTAGCATTTGATGGTCGATGAAGATCCTTGTTTCTTCAAGTCTCTTTTTCATCTGTAAGGAAATTGTCCAGAATTCTATGCCATATAAGAGGTCAAAAATCAAATAGCGCTTTCTTTGTTTCTAACGATATTTTCCCGCGTTTTAATACGTTGCTTAGTTTCTGGATGACATATTTCGCTATTCACGAACCAACCATCTATTATCCAAATTTCCTTGGAGAACTTGGAGTTGTAAATCCAACGGGTCTGTTGATGAGTGCTACTTCTGATTGTCATACTCAACTGCCCTCACTGAGTCTCATTGGAAACAGTGTAAGCAATAAGTAGGAGTAAAAATAAGAACTAGACAAAATTAAATAAAGGATTCAGTTTGGAATTCCCTGTAGTTTACCCAGATCGATATGCACCTTATGAAGCCAAAGGCCATGACAATCGAAACGTTGTGATAACCAAAATAAAGATGATGATCATAAATAGTGTAAATAATGATAACTCCTCATTCCAGAAATTCAGACAGAAAATACTTCTAAAATATTCTTACCGTTATGCAGAGAAGGACAGCGGAAACTTGTGTATTTGCTTATTTGTAAAAAATGTTAAAAGAACAACCCTCCTTTCAAATCTAGCTGGAAATAAAGAAAAGCGAAATGAATAACACGCCGAAAGCAATTGTAGATATGCGAAATACATAGCTGAAAAATTCTATTTCGCCTACATTGGAAACGATGTACAACAACATGCATATTTGAAACCAGAAATAGTCAGCTTGTCTTTTACAACATAACATATCCTTAAGCGTTGATGTTGTTGCTCTTAATGAGAATTTGATAAACTCTTTGACCAAATTTGATAGAATTTGAAGAATTTGATAAACTCTTTGATCATCGAAAATATTGTTATTTTGTTTATCACTTTTAAACACGGTTTCCCATTGTACAATGTCAGATTCCGTCCTTGACGATCGCAGTTTTTCCCAATGTAAAAATGTCGTCTTGTAAATTTCCAACGTTATATTTATTACTTAATTCAACCCTAATTCCTCCCTAAACTAAACATTTTCTGCATAGGATTAAAATTCTTGAGACCTAAATTTACCTGTTTGGGAGGCTTTTCTGTCGATGTAATATAACTATAATACATCATTTATCACAATCTCGTGCGTATATATATATATATATATATATATATATATATATATATATATATATATATATATATATATATATATATATATATATATATATATATATATATATATATATATATATGTGCGTATATTTTGGCAGCATATTTTCATTGAGACATGTTTCGTTGAATAATTTAGACATGTTTATATTTATGTACGGTGGAGTAATGGATAGCGGCTCTGATTGAGGAATCGGAGAGCCGAGTTCGGATTCCAGTCGAATCCATGCTACTACCCTTGGGAAAGGTATGAATCCTATTCTTCTGCCAACAGACCGGTTTCTATAGCCTTCGATGGCAACTGGTCTACCGCAGAAAGAAATGGCAACCTACTGCGGGAAAAATCTGCCTCTTCAGTCATGTATCGAAAGATACATGATCGCCTAAGGGTGTATCACGCATGGCACATAACTGACTGATCTTAATGCAAACAAGCGAGGCGGCATTTCTGTGAAACTCCAAGCCGGAGGATCGCTCGTTTGATCTTTTATTTATAACTTTTACATGCTCGCCTAAGCATGTATCACGCATGGCACATAAGTGACTGACTGATAAATTTAAATGTCCTCTGGGAGATTGTATCTCCAACAGTAAAAATGCTATTTATATTAAACTCACAAGTTTTCATTTGAATAATATGTCCAACATTTCTAAACATTTACAACAATATACCTGTTAACATTCGGAAATCAGAAAAATTCTTGCCGAACATACTTCTATACTTTTTTACGAAAAGTATAAATATAAACTAAAAATCCTCCAAGCTATCTATATTAAAAAATTAAAACCAAACCTTAATAAAATTAATTATAAATACTCCACAAATGTTTTAAAATTTATACAATAGATAGTTTGAAATGACAAGGTTTGCACTAATAGTTTTTAACTACTTATTTCGTAAAAAAAAATATTCTCTAAACGTCTCCTTAAACGGTGTCAACGTTCTTCACTTCAAAGAAATTTAACTTTCAAATGAATACAACAATTTTGTCTTCGACACTAATGAACACAACAATATTTGTCTTGCAATAACTGATACCCTGATGATGACATTGTGCTATGTCGAAAGTACTCGGAAAAATAAAATATGTATCAACACGGCGATTTTCTCCCGTCCTTCAGTGACGACACCAAAAAAGCTTAGTCGTGAATATGAAAGGATCCAGTTAAAAATATGTAGACAGAACATGTCTAAATTATTCAACGAAACATGACTCAGTATATATATATATATATATATATATATATATATATATATATATATACATATTGTATTAAAATACTTTTACATACTTTGGGGCATGTTCTTCACATCAAAACAAGGACAAAAATCAGTATAGATATATATCCGAAAATCCTTCGTTTTTAAGTTTAAAAATGTTTCTGTAGATAGGTAGATGGCGCTGAGTTGCCATGTAGTCTAGGTTTCTCATTCGTGTACATCTGTGGCTAGTCTATTTAACGTGTTTATCAGTGAGTTAACTGACAAGTGTTCCGTTTAACAATGACAGAATATTCATATCCTGAGCAGGTACATATGATTTTTAAATACGGTCGCGCGAATAGTAATGGACGCGAGGCTGCACGGCTGTATCTGATTGAGTTTCCAGACCGAAGGAAGCTGAGCCATCTAACTTTTGTTGCTGTTTATCGTCGAGTTGCTGAAACGGGATCTGTGGCATTACAAACTAGGAATCAAGGAAGACAAAGAGCATATTCTACAGGCTCTTGGAGGTGATCCAAGTATCAGCACACGTCAAATGGCCCTAGCATGTGGTATATCTAATAATACCGCATGGAGAGCTCCTGTATCCGTGTCATTTGTAACATGAGTAGGGTCTTTCGAGATCTGATCACTCACCGCTTGGAGAACTTTTGCCGGTGGTTTATTACACAAACAGCCGATCCGTTGTTTGTCTTTTCAGTCTTGTTTACGAATGAGGTAACATTTGGAAGAGATGAAATAACAAATTTACACAACCAACATTTGTTCATGCAGTAGACGTTAATAATGCAGAGAGGCTTCATCAATGTGTCATGGGGGCTTGCGAAACCATTCGATATTGTGGGTGAGTATTTGAAAGTCAATGTTCCGACGGGTTCATGAGTGTGTAGAAGCAGGCGAAAGAAAAAGTAGAAATTTAAGAGTTGCTGCGTTGATGTACAACGATAGCCTTTTTGATGTATGTTTATATGGACATTTTACGTTGTTTTGGTGTCAGCAATGCGCCCTCAAAAGTTCTTAAGAGTATTTTTGGATTAAACATTTAACAGTGTCTACCGTAAACTTTAAACTTAATAACACAAAGACGAAGGATTTGCGGATATATTTTTATATGGACCTTTCTCCTTGTTTTGGTCTGAGGAACCCACCCACAAAGTTTGTAAAAATATTTTTGATACTACCTGTATATCAGAGAAATTAAAATGTGCGTGATACGTTTCGTTCTTTAGAACTTCATCGGATGAAAGTGATGTTTCTGTTGATGCAAATACAAGGGCGAAAAAATATGCGAGTTGGAATATAAAAACGCAATGGATTTATATATAATGTTCTCCCATATATATATAGTAGACTCTCCCGTTGTATTCGACGTATGAAGGTCAAGCAGCTCAGTTCCTAGGTTAGGAAGGAAACTGCCATCAATACTGGAAAGAGCGATAACTGCTATTGGATTTGAGAAACTTATTTTCATGAAAAATTGTCTTAAGAATTTTGTAAATTTCAGCTGAAACTAGCTTGGCTTCTCGACCAATGAATGACGAATGTTTAAATAAATGGCTAATATTAGCATTTCCATTAGAGATGAGTAAAATAGGTGTCTGAAGAGACACTTTGATTTCACCACGATGTCCAGTGAGTGATAATGAGCGTAAATCGCGTAGTACTGGCTGTTCGGTCAATGAATACCAAATATATTAGTATAACAGTTAATATTATCATTACCATTATATGACGCCACACAATCCTATATTAATTACGCAATTCCTTTCCTTGACGTATTGGTTGACACTATGAGTCATTATTTTACAGCTTCACAGTATAAAGAAACCACTAACAAAAAATTTTAATTACAAAAATATATCAAACAGTCGCTCTAATTAACATAATCAACCGAGTAAAAACAATTTTCTTCTTCACACACATTATTTCATAAAGAATTGAGCATCAGAAAACAACATGGATAATTTGTCTAACGGCATCGTTGACGCGCAAAGAAAATTATTAAAATTAATTTAAAGTTGAAAATTTTCGGCAGATTTGACTAATTTTTCCTCTCATCGAATAATTTATGAAACTTTTTGTTCATCTATTCACAATGCTTTGTCAATGCACTTAATTCGCGAGGAAACCAATGACTTTTTCACAGGCCTAATATTGAATGATATTTTCCATCCTACAAACTCTTTCTCCAAAGCCTGAAATTCGCAAGCCTATTGCTACTCGGTCGCTATTTCCATGGCAAATGTTCAGATTAGTTTCATTTAGAGCCATACTACATCCATGGTGTCGAAAAAACTTCAATCCCCCGTATTCCAATTATAAAAAGGAAGTTCAGAAAATTTACCAAAGATCTTTTGCTTTGTGGAACATACTCCTGCGTGGATGCTTTCCATGGCACAACAAAACCCAACTCCTATTCAATCAAAGGTTAATCGTTATCTGTCCTCTTTATCCACTTAATATTTACTTCGTAGTCCCTACTAATAAATTCATATCACATACTGCTTTCAGTATATCTCTACCTCGAGTGGCTCTTGAGTTTTGTATTGGTGAAAATTAGTAAAAGGAATTAAGACAATTATCAACGAAAGGTTTGTGTTGGACAAGGTTTTACGAAGTAAATATTTATCTTTTAATTTTTTAGTGTTTAAATGTTCTTCAGACAAGAGAATGAGGGGAGAGAGAGGAAGAAAGAAAGGGAGATAAAGTGGGGAGTAACAGGGAAAAGAGAAAAAGTGAGTGAAGGGAGAGTGAGAGGGGGAGAGGGAAATAGAGAAAGGGGAGAAGGGTGATAGTGTTGAGAGAAGGGGGAGTTACGGGAAAGTGAGATAAGGAGAAAGTGAGAAGGCAGAGAGAGAGGGGGGAGCGAGAAGAGAGAGAGAAAGTGGAAAAAGGGGAGTGAAGGGAGAGTGAGAGAAGGAGGGGTGAGAAGGGAAAGAGAAGGAAGGAGAACATGGCCTCTTGTCGGAGAGTGATTGCCAGAGCATATTCCAAGCCATTGATAGTGAGTGTGACGTGGGAACTCTTCTTTCCATTGTGCGTCTGTCCCTTGGAATACCAACACACAATTATACTCTTTATGTTCGTCTGTCCTTTGTCTTGAACCGACACACCCACACCCACATGCACACATAAATTCATACATACAAGCATTCATGGACATACACACAAACACACGGACAGAGAGAGGCAGACACAGACACATACGCACACACTTCCAGAAACACAGACATGCAGAGGCATACACGTACATACACAGACATTCACACTAACATTCATATATATGCATACACATAAACATAGATACTCGATGACATATACATACACACACACAGAGACACGCACGCATATATATATATATATATATATATATATATATATATATATATATATATATATATACACTCCATATTGATGACTGCAAATTTCCTTTTCCACCATTCCTTGCGAACCTTTCTCTCGCATACACGCATAAACACACTCATATATGGATATGTTTACATAGACTGGAGCACGTGCATACACACAAATAGACACACAAAAACACACACTATGATCTCTCTCTCTCTCTTTCTCTCTCTCTCTTTCTCTCTCTCTCTCTCTCTTCTCTCTCTCTCTTTCTCACTCAATGCTTCTTTCTGCCTTTCACAATTGACTGAACTTTCGTTTTATTTCGTTACTCCACCCTTTTATTTACTCTCACAATCGAGTTGCCCACTTCTCTTCTTTCTTTCTTTCTTTCTTTCCTTCTTTCTTTCGTGCATGCATTCTGGAATACTTTTTCCGACTGTTTCTCTCCTTCTCTTAATCTCTCTGTCTCTCTCTCTTTCCCTGCTTCTTTCTTCCTTTCATTATATTAGTCTCTCTCTCTCTCTCTCTCTCTCTCTCTCTCTCTCTTTAAACTCTCTCTATCTCTTCACCCAGGATCTTTTCTCTCTGTGTCATTCGCCCCTTCGCTCTTCTCTTTCAGTCAACTACTATTTCTCTTTCTCTCTCCCTCCCTTACTCTCTCTCTCTCACGCCTACATATATTTTGTCATACTTTTCCCCGCCCTCTCAATCGCCCCTCTCTCTCCTCTCTCATTCTTTTTTGTTCCTATTAGTCTCTCTCTCTCTCTCTCTCTCTCTCTCTCTCTTTAAACTCTCTCTGATTCTTTCGTCCCGGCATCTTGTCTCTCTCTATCATCCACCCCTTCACATTCTCTCTCTCTCTCTCTCTCTCTCCCTCTCCTCCCACGTGAAGATGGAAAACTGCTCCTCTTAACTTCATCCCTTCATCTTCAGAATGTTGCTTTGTCCAGCCTATTGTTGTGCAAGGTCATTTATATTTGCCGAGCTGCTTTGCTGATGCCATTGTGCCCACTCCACAGATGCAGCATTGTCTCAACTTCCGCTTCTCCCTTTGCAGTCCATCTCTCGGCGGTGGCGATGGTGGCGGCAGCAGAAAATGTGTTCATCTGTTAACGACGATAATAATCCTAAGGGCGTTGCTATAGGCCGTTTAGCTTCAGGGTAAAAGCAAACAGGATGTAAGACAAGGTTAATGGCACTAATGCTATTTTTTCTTTTCATGAAATTTTACAATATTTGTATCTGCTTTCTCTCTCTCTCTCTCTCTCTCTCTCTCTCTCTCTCTCTCTCTCTCTCTATCTATCTATCTATCTATCTTGCTAGAGGATCAAGTGACAATAGTATTCGAGCACTCTCCTCAAATTATTCTTTAGGAATGTTCAGTGTTCCAATAATCACAGGCACTACCATCTTATTCATATTCCATTTCTTATTAAGCACTCTGCAAAATGCAAATAATTATTCGGGTTGTTAAAATGCTATTCTATGATCTGACAGAATGTAATTGATGTCTACTTGTTTCTGTGCACAGCCGTCTACTAGGGTGGCTAGACAATCCCTGTTGCAGACACATGCTCAGGTATATTTGTATTTCTTCAAACATGGAAAGTAATCATACACTACTGGACATAATTTAATGTTATTTTCAGGTGCATCATGAAGAAAGAGGGTCTAAAGAATTTAATGCTTACAGGATACATTGAAGGTTAAACAAAGAATAGTTACAGAGATGTGAAAATGTTGTTAGGAACTAAAAAAAATAGGGTTGAACTCGTAGAATTGTACTAGTTAATCTCCTATATGGCATTGAATGGAGGACAAGCTTCCCACATATGTTGAAGAGACATGAAGCGATAAAGTTGTGGTTTTACCAGCAAATGTTATGAATACGATTGACAAAATATAAGGACAACGACGAAGTTTGAAAAAATGTAAAATCTAAAAGAAAAATGATAATTACATTTTATTGTCTCTCACTTTCACACCACAAGCGATATTCAGACCATATTTCCTCACGGGTTTATATTTTCGCCACTTTGCTATTAACGATTTTATCTCTTGCTCAGAATCTAAATAAACACAAGCATTGTTTCTTGAAATATGATATAATAGACATTTATCCAAAATTTTACATCAAATTGATTCCCCTTCAATAGCAGCTGCCTCATAAATGATGTTGTGTATCAGGCTGGAGGGTTCCAAGATAAGATCTACATCGAATCGACGGAATGGACATTAAAGCAACGATTCTACAACCATAAAATATCTATTGAAGCATCTCAATATAGGAATATCATAGCCTATTATAAATATATAGGGAACATCAAATAAAAAAAAATGGTATCTTTTTCAATTGAATGAAAAGTAATATATATATATATATATATATATATATATATATATATATATATATATATATATATATATATATATTGAATTTGTAGGTCTGATGAATTGGATCGTGATTACGATTCCAATGTAATAAATTATAACCATGGAATATTAGTGTTTGAGCCTTTTATATTATATTCTTACTCTACGCTGGACATTGAGTTCTACCTGGATTCTATGCTCTTGGGAATTATATATATATATATATATATATATATATATATATATATATATATATATATATATACACTGAACATTAATATTATCTATCTATCTATCTATATATATATATATATATATATATGTGTGTGTGTGTGGATAATGATGAATAAAATTTCCTATCACAAGAAGAATATTAAAGGAAAGACGCATGACAGAGCGGAAAAAGTTTTAGTGTGACGGGTTTCGTCCTGAATTCCTAAAGGACGAAACGCGTCACACGAAAACTCTCTCACCCCCCCCCATATATATATATATATATATATATATATATATATATATATATATATATATGATTAATGTGGAGAAACTTGTCACTTAACTGAGTGGTGTTATTTCAGTCAGGCTGACTTCGAAGTTTCGTGAGCGCATCGTTGTAATACCTTCGTTCTTCAGGGATATTAAGTAACAAGTTTCTCCATATTAATTCTATTAACGCCCCATCCTAACCTTTTGATATCTAGCAGTTAAGGACAAAAACATACCTACCTAAACTGCCTTTCCACCAGTAAAAGGAAAAAGAAACAAAATTTTGGCATCTAATACTCTTGAAACTTTTCCCCGAAGAAATGCAATAATAACGTTGTTTTGTCTGAAGACATTTTTCTGGGAAAGAAACGCGTCACACAGTTTTACATTTTCGCCTTAATTATCCGTATATAATTCGCACTTTAACAGATTTTTAGCCAAAAAATTAATGCTGCTTATTAAACACACGAAGTAAATATAAACTTTATTACCGATTACCATATTCAGAATCTTATGACTTAAATAAAATCTATCTAATGAGTCCTACGATGTTTAAATCACTAATTTTTTTTGCTGTCCATTCTAAATGTCGCGACAGTTTCATCTGTGTTGTCAGTGTCGTAGATGTCTTTGTCACCCCTTCGATATGGTAGTAATATCATCTCCGTCTGCAAGAAAGATGACATTTTATTGACGAGTCGTAGTAGTACAATCTGAAAATGTCCAAAATCCGGACGTTTTTTAAGAGTTGACATGACTTTCCAAAATTGGAAAATTTCAGAAAGCAACATGGCTACCCGTAGCATGATTATTTCTTTGCAGCGTTACAAATAAAATGCTGTCTTCTTTTCAGTTTTCATGACATTTCATTGGAATCAGAATCCATATTTTGTTTTTATACAAATACTCAACTTGAAACATTTTAATGAAAAGACGTTATCATTGGTAAAGACCGATAGCTTATTGAATTTTCCTCCTTACACTCACAGTGATGTCATCGACGGTGTACTCTTCCCACCTCCATTTTCTCACACCTCATGTAGAAGTAGTTTTTAGTGCTGCATTTTGATATGCATTTGCAAGTCATCATTTTGGTACACTTACAAAAAGTACAAAACATTATTTTAAAGTGTAATTAATTTCACCACTTAAAAATCCGTGTGAGCATTAAATGACTACCGTCATTACCTGTTATTTATACGTAGAGAAATTTTATAACATTTTATATAAAATTACCCCCGAGGTATATATAAATTAAATAGCCTGTATTCCAAAATCGGAAAACCGAAGCACTTCCGGTCCAAAGAATTTCGGTTAAAGGATTCTTAACCTGCAATGCGCACTTCTGTTTGATTCCACAAGAAATAAGCAGGAGTCAGCAGAATGTCACCTTTTCTTTCTCCACGGTGTAGACCTATTCTCGCCATAAACTTGTGAACATGTCGGTGTGTTTGCTATCAACACTCTGGGAATTTCATGTTTAAAAATGCAATGAACCCCAATTAAATTATTACCGTTAGTCGCGATACAAATACGATAAAAATTGAACCAAATTTAAAGTGACGCTAAATTTAATTGCTACAAATTCTAAAATGTGAGTGCGTACTATACACGAGATATTTTTCATGATTCTGTAGCAAAAACTTAGCCATGTGTATTAATTTGAGACATAAGTAATTTTCGTTTTCAGGAATCATTTGTAATGACGAATATATATCTATATCTATATCTATATATATATATATATATTCACACAATATTGGAAACACTGACCCGCGCAATCACTGAAATTTTCGTACTGATCTGCGCAATGTAAACAAACTAGCGCCATATTTGTTATCAGCACGGTGATTTGACCGTGCCAAATTATTAGATAATAGTAACCTTCAATGGGTCCTGCGTAATCCACGTGTATTCTGGACCACGGTCTGTCTACTTTAGGCCATGGCCTTTGTATAGAGGGTGGTGCCTTCACCGCAGCAGCACAGCCTTTGCAACTTTCCACCGTTTGCGTGATATCATCGTCCATGTTCGGCCAGTATACAAAACTTCTCATGAGTTATTTCCTCCGGTTTTTTCCGGGATGTCCGAAGTGAAAATCTTTTAAGATCCTTCTTCGTAGTGACTTTGGTATTACTACTGTCTCAATATACAACAATATGTTGTCAGAGATTGAGAAACTGTCTGCTAATTTGTTGTTGGACGACGAGGGAAGGATTTTTCTATTTCTTTTTTTTTTTTTTTTTTCGTGTGAGTTCGAATCACTCGAAGCCAATTTGCTTGTTGGACGACGAGGGAATATTTTTCTTTTGTTGATTTGTTTTTACGTTCCTGGACTTACTAACAGTATTACACTTTGTATGATTGTGTAAATACATTTTATTTCTTATATTTAATTATTGCGTTTGTCATTCCTTGGAGACCTAATTCGTCTCGGAATCCACAACATATATATATATATATATATATATATATATATATATATATATACCTAATGTTTAAAATAGATTTTAAAAACGAATAATCATTCTTGAAGCTTTTATTTTAGTTTTACCTCCAAGCTAATAGGTTAAATTTAATATTTACAATAAGCAAAATATTCGTCGTCGTCGTCGTCATCATCATCATCATCATCATCATCATCATCATCATCATCATCATCCCCTTGACTTTTGTAATTGTAGGGCGGATCCGAATGCAGAAGCCACACTCACTCTTTTCCACAACGGTCTATCAACGGCAGCCATCAGCAATTCTGATTCAGTCATACCTATCTATCGTTTGACATTGTACAACCAGTTTTTACATTGGCATCATCTTCTACATCCACCTTCAACGGTGCCATGCATGATGGTCTTGCACAGGCTGTTGTGTCTTGTAATGTATCCAAACCACGCCATTTTTCTCCATTTAACAGTGACGAGAAGAGGATCCTGGAGTCCCACAAAATTTTCAACTCTTTTCCGCACAAACTCATTGGTTTTTTGTTCCCAATAGACAATTCCAAGAAGTTTTTTTATGCATTTGTTTTCAAATATAAGGTCATTGCAAAAGTCCGTGTCCAAGTGAAAATTATTTTAACAATGAAAATCGGGCACGAACTTTTGCAATGATTTGATATTTGCTGTTTTAATGAAATATATAACTATATATAATTTAATAAAATTATGCTGTCCCATTAAAAAAAAAAAAAATTTAATTTCTCAGCGTTCTTTCTTCATATGCATGCGTTGATCATCACATATTAAAAATAGTTTTATCTTTCTCAGCAAAGAATCGCTTCATGTACCTCTTGATATCCGTTCGTGGAATTTAATTTGTTTTTGTTTCATTACCAAAATTCCGTAATGTCATTATAAATAGTAAGATATGTGGAGAATGTGTGGACAGCATAGCGGTTACCGTCGAAGAAAATGTAATCGGATTTCGAATTCTAGCTTGCCTGTTGCATTCACTTTCACGCAAATGTCTTTTGGCAAGGTATAACTCCATCTTTTCTACTCCCAAACATGAGTTAAATTGTGGAGTAGACTGAGATCCCTAGCGTTGGGTAGTAACATATCTAAGAGAAAAAAAACCGTAAATTCTATACCTTGGAGAAGGCAACAGGAAACTACTCAACAATATTTCCCAGAAATCCGCAATGTGTGTGTGACATCTGTCGGTATCGAGAAAATCTTGGATCTACGCCCAAAGAGTTATGCCTAAGCTGCTGATTGAGGCGATCCTAGAGTGTTTTCTCCAGAGCGCGGGCCTGGGCAGGGTATGATAAGGGATCAACAGTTGCCCATTCAGCACGTCTCCCCAACTCAATACCACATGTTGTCCAAAGGAAAGGTAGAGTCCTAATATAGCTTGGCACCGGCATCGTCGCAGGATATGCAGAACGAAATTAAACATAGCATAGGACTGTCTTAGGGACTCCGGCTCGGGATTTGTCCACAGGGTTTACTCCCGAAGCCTTTTCCGTAATTGGGTATTACTGCAAGGCAGCGGAGGTTTAAAATCAGTGTTCTTTCTCTTAGATAGACTACCATCCCGGGCTGACGAGGTTCCAGAAAACCATGGTAATTCACAGATAATAAAGAAAAAAGAATCTGTAGAGAGAGCCATGATACATTCTGAAGCGTCATGCCATTAAAAGAAGGATATGTTCAATACAGTAGATGAATGATGATTTCCGATTTTTATCGATTATTTATTTGTTTAGATTTAAATTATTTGATTAATTATATAAATTTTCTCAGCAAATATCAAACGTATTTTGGAATTAAATTGTGACTATATTGCAAATGACAAAAACTCGGTAAATATTATTAATTAATATTTATTTAAACATATATATGGGCGCATTTATTGAAATATGCAGGCGAATGGACACACGCAGACATACACTATGGAAATTGAAAAAAAATCATGAAGTATAATCAATCAATTCCTGATACCCTCTGACGAGTGGTCGGAGTACTTCTCTGAGGGTCCGTCTACGAAACTTTGGAGTCAGGATGATGAAGACAACATCAATCAGCTAAGGGGAAACTGCTTACATATATATATATATATATATATATATATATATATATATATATATATATATATATATATATATATATATAGTACAGGTAATAGATGCGTTGGTATATAATCCCGGTGGATCCTAATAATATCAAATATTAAAACTGATCCACAAAGAGTGCTCAAAGTACTTATTATAACAAGTAAATATAAATGACGCAGCAAAAATATCCAAATGTATTTCAATCAACGGTAAGCACGTTGGTCTTATTCAACCCTGGTGGATGGACTTTATTCGTATCGGAATCAGAGATTTAGAAACTTAAAATTTAATTCTGAATAGACCAAGCGTTGATTGAAATAGATCTATATCCAGATGAGGTAAATTCGCTTGTTATTTTTGATGTGTAAGTAATATATATATATATATATATATATATATATATATATATATATATATATATATATATATATATATGAAGAAACATAGTCTTAAGGTGGGCTATATTTATGGGATAATGTGCTCAATATCAGAGATAGAGCGTGTGTAAATATAAAAGTGAACATTGAAGTCAACACTTAGAGGCGACAGGCTGTTTCATGCTAGACGCAATCGTCAGGCCACACACACACACACACGCGCATATATATATATATATATATATATATATATAAAGGACAGCCCGTGTCGTTACTAGAGTTTGACGTTCTCGCCTTGTCGTCTGAAGATCACGAGAGCGCCATCTTGAGTAACGGCTCAGGCTTTTCTTTAAGTGTTAACGTTGTGAAGCGTTTTGGGATCTGCCTAGATAATCTGGATTTTAAGCAATTTACTCAATAGGAAGGTGTTTGCCTTTTGCTCTTTCTTTCCTTTTTCTTTACATTGTTCTTGATTTTTTCGTCTTCTGGTAAGCTGTCTGTTATTCCCACCAACATAGTTGTGTTTTTTTTACTATACATATATATATATATATATATATATATATATATATATATATATATATATATGAGAGAGAGAGAGAGAGAAAGAGAGAGAGGTGAGGACAATATTTCTCATAACTCAGTGTATAATGCAGTCTTAATAATCTACGTGACTAGAATATAACTTCTTTGCGTCACGTCAAGGTGCTTTGCTTTTCTTTTTAGAAAGTATTAATAAAGATTCAAAAACAAAAAAAAGAAGGAAAATTATTTTTAACCCGAAACGTGTCCTTCTTCCAAACCGCCCCGGGTTTGCAATGCACCCTTATTGACAAAACATGTGCTTCTATTTATTGCTTTTCCTTCCCTGTGGTTGTATAAACATTTGTTATTCTTATCTTATTAACCAAATAAAGAAATTTAAAAAAAATATGGTAGTGTAGTTGCGGGCCTAAAATGGGCGATGTAATGTGAAAGAAAAAATGTTAAATTTATCTATTTATGTTGTTGGTCTTCGGATCCTCTCTCTCCCTCTCCCTCTCTCTCTCTCTCTCTCTCTCTCTCTCTCTTTCGCCTACTCTAGCCCTCCGTTCACTATCTTTCTCTCCCTTTCTCACTCTCTCTCCGTTCAATCTCTTTCAGTCCCCCTCTATTTCTCTCTCCGTTCACTCTCTCTCAATTTCTCTACCTCTCAGCGTTCACTCTGTACGTATTAATCTATCCACATGAACTTTCTCTATTTTGAATCACTAATAAAAACATCGTCTCATATTCACACCTCTCCCACTTTCAAGCTGTTCGTCTCTTTATATATCTGTCGCTATCTTAATCTGTTTCGGTTTCTTTATGTGGAAGACTCTCTCTCTCTCTCTATCTCAGTATCTATTTATCTATCTATCTATTTATCTATCTATTTCAAGTTGTTCGTATCTCAGGGTGTTTGTGTCTTTTTATATTTATGACTCTCTCTCTCTCTCTCTCTCTATATATATATATATATATATATATATATATATATATATATAATTATTTGCTCTGGATTTACATTAGGCTCTCTGGATTTTATCCTCCTTAGGCTTACCCATACGGATTACCTAGTTTTTCATAAACTATATATATATATATATATATATATATATATATATATATATATATATATATCAGCGGTTCTAAACAGGGGTGAACTTCACCGCCAGTGGGTGAATTTTTAGGCGTGAATTGTGACCACAGTAAGTTTATGGTGGGTGAGGAGAAGAGGAATTAGTCTGTTCATATCTGTTATCTATCACAAGCTGTTTGTCTATCCTTATGTCTATGACTCTCTATCTCTCTCTCAATATATATATATATATATATATATATATATATATATATATATATATAAATCTCACTCTGTTCATATCTATCTATCTATTTATCTATCCCAAGCTAATTATATTTCTTTATATCTATGGCTCCCTATCTCAGTCCGTTCATATCTATATATCTAAGTTTGATCACATTTCCGTTTGTTCACATGTATCTATATCACCTCCAAAAATCTAAAGTCGGGAAGCTGATCTCTCCTAAGATCTTGCTTAAACAGCCCAATGGAGACAATGAAAACGAACCAATATTTTGTGAAACAGACTTCCCTGATCACTACAGTCTAAATTTCTTCGAATCTAGAGTCAACGGTTGTCAATTATACAAATTCTCATAATCTGCACTTAACCATCTCTACAATGAGTGGCTGCTGAGCTTTGTACTGGGTGATCTTTTAGCAAACTTCTATTAAAATTGTGCTTGTCACTCACTTCGTTAGTTAGCACAACCGCTACGCCCTGCCAATACCTCATAAATAATAGACTATTCCGTTTTGATCGCGTGGACAGAAGGAAAAAGACATCACTTGGTTTCAGTGAGAAAAAGAAAGATAGGGAGATAGACGTGTTTAACTCTCCTGTCAATTCTTTATAGATAATGGTCTACTCCTTTTTGATTGATGGAGAAACAAAACACATATCAGAGACGCTACTTGCTGCCAGAAATAAAGAAGGGACGATAAAATTGTTTAACGGCTGTTGCAGTAAAACAGAAAAAGTTGTTAATTTCAAATCTTTTCATTTGTACCCCCTTACTTCTTAAACTAACGATCAGCATTCATATTTATGATTGGTATTGCAATAATTTGTCAAAGTTGTTAAGTTCAAAGATATAACCACGCGACAGGGGAATTTCTACGGATATTTTATTGTTGTAGAACTCGGCATGAGATTACTCAATAATTAACTCAAGAATGAATATTTATCAGAAAATTAAAATAGAAACCTCGTGTAATTTTCACGGGTTTTCCTACAGGATACCCAGTAAAAAAAAAGTTGTAAATTTATTTAACTATCATGATTCATGCACAAACTGAACAATCAACTTAGATGTTCGAAATGTTTGTCTGAAAGTTCAGCACAAAGTTGTATGCTTGATGACCAGGAGGAGGCAGTAGCTTTACAAATAGTGTCAAGAGGAATTTCATTCCAAGCTTCATTTAAGTTCCACTTCAATGAATCAATATCGACGATGTCACGACAACGGTGAGTTAGGAGTATACTGCAGATACAATAATCCATAAAATATCAGATCTGGGATTTTAGAGGATCGCTAAGATGGACCAATTAAATCTAGTGTATTTTCTCGAAGAATAAATTTGCCGCTATTTTACTAATATAATAATATAAAGTTTATTAAAATTAGTTTTAAAATCTATACAATGTACAGGAACAAAATAACCAACTGCCAATTAAGCTCGCAAGAAAATGCAATATATGAAAACAAATCCTCTACTGGGTGCGATGGGTAAATTGTCGACAGTTTATATTAGGTTGGTGCAAAAATAATGACAGGTTTTTGACGTTAAAAAATACGTCAAAAACCGTCATTATTTTTGCACCAACCTAATATTTTAATTTCGCGCATGCGCGTTGTTTGTCTGTTTTTTATTTTGTCGGCTGCACATTATTGTAGGGCCAATTGTGTATCGTTTGTGAGAAAAAGAACATGACGCAATTCCCTGTGCCAAAAATTTGGAAACGCCAATGCTGTACTTCTTGGCATTCGGGCCGAAAGCTCCAATACAAATATTTCAGAATGTTTGGGTGTCAATTTGAAGACAGTAGAGAGGATTTCAGAAAGAGCTGGATTAGTCTAATGGTGAATTACAAAGGTACAGCAGCTCGGCAAACACATTCTGATCGTTCTGAAAGAACTCCCGAATTTGCTGGCGAGAGTCTACATGAAGTGCCTTGAGGAGGTAGTGTGGTCCTGTGTCAAGAAGATGGCTGCTGGAAGACCCTATGTCTAGCAACAGGAGTCTGCACCATGACATACAAGCAGGAGAAGCCCTTCATGGCTGTCAGACAATTTTGTGACCCCTTACATCTGGCCACCTAAATCCCCAGACTTTAACCCTCATGATTTATTTTCTTTATTATTATCTTGATTATTATGTGTGGGGCTCAGTTGAGCCAGAAACCAACAAAACCCCTTGTAACACCAAAGGTTAACTGAAGGCAAGAATTATGGCAACATTTACCAACTTAAACAAGGAGACTGTCCAGAAGAGTTGCATGAAATTCCGAAGTTGTGGAGGCCGTCGTTGAAGGCAATGTCGATTTTATTGAATAAAATTACTCTTCAGTATTTTAATGAGATGTCAGTGTAATTTTCATTTTTGCGTCGTTTAGACTACGACAATTTATGCATCGCACCCTACATTGTATCTGTAGTACATCTTTAAAGTTTTATGTCTGATAATCCCAAAGATTTTACAATGATACCTGTAAAGTCATCCTCATTGCGCCAGCTTTCGTGAAAGCATTTGATATTATACAGGAATTGCAATTCTTGTAACGTTTTTGACAAAATCATATACATTCATAGCATAGGATTACTCCAATTGTTTGCAAAAGAACTTCTGCTATCAACCGCTAGAATGCAAAACAGAATATAAGAAAATGGAAGAAAAATATCATCTTCTTTTGTTTGCCTTCAATATAACTTGCGTCTTGCCGTCAGCGAGACCTTTTGGTCCCCATAGAACCTCATGTCGTATTGAACACAATATAAAATAGTAGACCGAATAGAATATTCCTCAGCTCGCTTGACGACACACAGGTATATATAATCATTTTGCTAAACTCTATAGTTAAGGAAAATATACTCAATACAAGGCCCAGGAGCCACTCAAAGTAGAGGATTACTGTGTGGAGTTGTGTAAGAAAGGACAAGCGTTAGGAGTACAGAGATGAAGTAGAATTTAGAAGGAACCTGGAACCCAATCCTGAATGGGGAACAAGGGATAAACCTCTACTCCTGTTCAAAAGATCGGGGAGGACTGCGTGGAACGTGCTTTGAAGACATCTCTACATATACACACACACACACACACAACGCACTCTACTCTTTCTGTTTAGTTTCCTTAGGTAATAAAATATCGCCAAAATTTAAAATACGAATCCGCAAAAAATGCTGTGACAGAAGGACTTTTTTTTTCTCGACACCGCTATTAATATATACACCATTGGCAATTTTTATTGTTTTTAAAAGGTATTTTAGAATGTTAATAAAACCCAAACATATGAAACTGAATTTAAGTCTTCTATTTTTACTGTTGTCAGTTCTCGATAAAAAAAAGAAAGAAAAAGCATGATTCCAATTGTATATGTTTGGGTTTATTAACTTTCTAAAAATGGTTTTCTAAAATAATCAAAATTGCCTAATGACTACAATTATAATGATGTCAAGAGAAAATCCGTCCTTTTGACACAAGGTTTATTTCCGTGTTTTATTTTTTTTATTTTGTTTTTGTTATTTTTTTAGTGGGGGGGGATATGTTGTTAAACATTTGCCAATATTATCTGAATTGTAGGCAGTTTTCTGTATATTCATTTTTACTCTATTGTTTGAGGAAACTACAATGCTTCCACTAATCTAGTAATGAAAATTACCACAAGAATAATATAATTATTCAGTCGTTAAATTACTTTCCATAGCTTTCATTGTCGTTACGAGAACATTCATCTCTACCAATTCTAAAAGAACAATTTCGTTTTTGTTTCGATGAATTCCTTGTGGAATTTTTTGATTTATTGCAATTACAAGTAACAAACAACAGATTCGTTGGTTGATTTTATATGTCATCCCTTGTTGGCTTTATTCATTGTCGAAATTGAGACTGGGAAATCTATTAAGGATCGAACTCAATACTCAGTCGCAATGGCCAACTAGACGAGCATCGCTAACCATTAACTTGACGTTATGTCGCCCAGAGAAGTTAAAAGTAATAAATACCACCCCACCTCCTTAATGACATGTGTTTTGGAATTTACATCTTTGTAATAGGCAGTTGTCACCTAACAAAATCACCAAGCGATCTGCCCAGAATAAAAGGCTTTTCTGTCGTTCAAATAAACCAGTTGTTCACTTTTTCTGGCCCAATGTGTCATGGTTCTGGTAATCCATAAGAGAGCATTGCCCTTAAGTCGCATCAAATAGAGAAGGATCTTTTTTCTCACGTCGATTCCTGTTGAGTCATTGAAAGTTATACTGGACATATCTGCAGTTATTTCCACTCTTCACCTTAAAATGCTAATTCTCTATGGCTGATTTTCATTTCGGAATTAATTTAAGGCTACTGAATACATGTAAATAAGAATATTTTTCAGATAATTCATATACATCATCGGCTGACAGAATGTTTACATTGAATCCATTGCTATGTCAGCTGCTAAGAAAGTTGGTTCACTGTCTCCTGCTAGACAATTTTTCTCTCCAGAATCTGTCTTATATATTTATAGGTCAATGCTTTGAATATTGCTGTTACATAGGGTCCTATATTTACAGATTCTTCATAAAATTCAAAGAAGAATCAGCAATATTACTGGTCCTGACCTGGCATCTCGGCTTCAGTCACTTTATTATGTCAAAATTGTGGTCAGTTTCGTTAGGGTGGGCAATCGACGCATTACGTAATCTTGATATAAAAAATGCTACTCTGTTCAAAGGAGAAAAAAATCACCATCACGAAAATATCTAGAGAGTGCCTTAATTGCAATGTCATCTACAGTAAATTTGCGCCTCTTACATCATTTTACCATTCCTAACAGAACTTCTATTATTACAGTGTGGGATATCTACTAAGAAAAGTGATGGAAAGAAAATTAATGTAAATGAAATCAGTTAAATAAAAAAAATAATTTAAAATTTAAATCATATATATATATATATATATATATATATATATATATATATATATATATATATATATATATATATATTATTTACATATAGAGATGACTGTAATGGAATGGAACAATAGTCTGTATATTCTTTAAGGCTAGCAAGGAAAATCCTATTGTCTATTCGTGAACGACTGGTGAATTGTGGTGAATGAATGGCTCTATAATGAAGTAGCGATCTTCTTTCCAGCGTTGTCCATAAACAATACCAGATACAATTATTTACATAAAGGCTTTAACTAAAACAGAATTTAAAAAAAAGAAGTATGATTGCATTATAACTAATAAGCGATTTCGACAGATTTAATTGCAATTCCCCTAACCCACCTCTTCAACAACGAGCAATGAGTTATTTTTAATACAAAGACTCAGCATTTATGCTAAACTCGTAAAACTATTTTGGGACTTTTCAAAAAACTTAACCGTCAGACATGGCTACTTCAAAATATGCGGGGAGGGGAGCTGTTTTCATTTATATTCTATTTTCTTTTTTGATTTCACAAAATCCTCTCATCGCATACCAGATTAGAAATGCGTGGGTGTAAAAAAAATATACCTGTAGATGATGAATTCGACAACATAATGTATGTATAAATGTTTCCAGGAAAAAAATAATGCTTCTTCTATCTGGTTTTAAAAATGTTCCCTTTGAACTTTTGTACGAAGATGTAAGACCGAACTGATTTGTACCCCTGAAGAATTAGAGATTTTTTAAAAGTATTTTAATATTTTAATTAAAGGATTTTCTTTTACACTAGTATACATCCTGTACAAGGCATGAGGGCTACTCGAGGTAGAGGGTTACAGATTAAGAGGCACGTATATGTGTAGAAGATGACGGTTAATCCGAGACTTGGACAGGTTAAGATTGTAGTGTTCGGGAAAGTAACTTCTTGGGAGTCAGTTCCACAGTTTGTTTTTCTTTTCTTTTCTTCGATGGGGATTGATTAATCAACACACGACGATCCTCCATAGTGATTTTCTAAGCCCGGCTTAGATGTGGCACAAGACCGAAAGTATGGGGCACCCAGTGAGGATCGAACTCGCTACTCAGTCGTAATTGATCTAGCAAGACAACGACGATCCTCCATAGTGTTCAAGACTTATTTACCGAAGACTCGTGATTACGTCAGAGCGGCTCCAAGAACTCGTGTGGAACTTACATCTCACTAATGGAATACGAAGGAAATCAGGGTGGTTCGCTACAATGGGTGTGGCATGGCTTGTCCTAGCCGTAAAGGTCAGGTCTGGTAGAAATAAGGAATGTAGTTCCTCTGAACACACTCCATGCAAATAGCAATCGAACAGCGGGAGGTTTTCGACGTGTCGTCTCTGAGAAAAGGGGTTGCATAATGAACAATAATGAATCGCTTATTGAGACGCTTTTGAACTCTGTTGAAAGTGGAAATGGAAAACTGGGAATTTTCCGTTCATATATGGCAGCAGTACTCCATCTTAGGCATGATCTGGCTCTTGTAAAGGCAGAGGATAGCAGGAGGTGTGGGGTACTTGCTGGCGCGGTACAGGGAATCGATCATTTTGCCAGCATCTTTTGCGGACCCAAATTGACTGATGAAAAAAAATCAGTGAAAGAACCGATACATTTGGTATAATTATTTACCCGCTGCTGCACGCAGCAAGATGTTGCACAAGGGCGAGTTTAAAGTGGGATATCCGAGCCCGTCGGCCCGGGCCAAAATTCCCTATAGACCACGTAAAAACGGTGTCAGTTTCTCGAGACGAGACTCTGCCCTTCGGCAGAACTTCGTCTGACATAAGCCAGGTAAGTACACATTTGGTATATGTACAAAAACTAAATAAGTATACATTTGGTATATGTACAAAAACTAAATATCGAATTATTTGCAATTTGATTAAAAAGACATGTTCAAAATTAGTCGTAACCGTATCTTAGTCAATTGTAAATCAGTTATCAGTGCCTGTAACGTTTCTCTTATTACATCACCAGATACTAACAGGTTCCAACATTTATTTTTCTTTTAAGATAACCTAGACTTGAAGAAGTTAAGATTGTAGTGATCGAGGAAGCATCCTCTTGGGAGTATGTTCCAGAAAGCAGCAACTATTAGGGAGACGCTGTCCAAGTAGAACTTGCGTCTTACCAATAGAATGCGAAGGAATAAGGTTGATTCGACCCTCTATCTGCGGCATGTCGTGTCCTAGCTGTAGAGGTCTGAACTAGTGGAACTAAGGAACGTAGTCTGTCTGAACATTTGATTCAGATAATCTTTTTCTTCTTCGTAGATAAATTAATTGTGTGCGTGTTTGAAACAACAATTTTTTCAGCATCCAGATATTTTTTATTTTTTTTATTTTTACCGAATTAACGAACTTCTTTGATCAAGCGAGTTGATGCTTTTGAAATCACATCCTACCCACAATGACGCCAAGCTAACAATTTTAGTCATTATCCCCCAATGTCTATTTACGCCCATGACTGACTGCGGGGAAAATATCAATTACTTTGTCTTTTACATTTTCCTACCATTAACCAATGCCCGCACATACGGCCCAATATTCACTCCTAGATTCTAGAGTTCTGCTCTTACAAAGCATTTTCAACCGTTTATTGTGTTCATATTTAAACGCTTCCCACAGCTATGAACACCTACATCACTTTTAGAAACAGATGCAAAACTTACACTTGAAGATAATAAATTTCTAACAGGGCTAAAAGTTTGACAGTGATATTAGTGCCGACTATATAAACTCTTTGCGCTAATTTGAAGTATTTTTGCAGGATTATCAATCTAGATATTTCATTCGGTTCATATCTATCTATCTATCTATCTATCTATCTATCTATCTATCTATCTAAGAGTGCTTTTATCTCTTTCAATGTTTTTATCTATCTATCTATCTATCTCATTTTATTTAAATTACTATTTTTATGTTCCTTTTTACAAATTTATAAGTGTTCTATATTAATTGTGCGTATAGTAAATACATCAAAATGTTATTGTTGGAAATCTCAGAATGTATGTATATATGCATGTATCTAAGTCTGTGCATATCTATCATAAATATAATTTAATATAATAACTATCTAAAGTTGTTCAGATGTATCTATCTCAGTCTATTCATTATTTATCTATCTCAATCTGTTCATATCTAGCTCAATTTGTTCACATCTATCTTAATGTGTTTATATGTATCTATCTCAATCTGTTCACATCTATCGATGTTTTTTTTTATAAACTCAGAATAAAGACACTGTGTGGAAGAAAGAATGGATGTAAACATGGAAAAATATTTTAAGTAAAATAATTTAATTAACGGATCGGAACTAGTTAGTATTTCGATGTGTATTCTATAATCCCTACCATTGTTCTTCTTCTCCTCCTCCTATATTCCGTATCCCTTCAGGACGATCATGACTCTTCCCAACTTCCTGTTCTTTAAGGCTTGTCCTTTTCTTCTCTCTCCTAATCCCATTTATACATGCTCGTTAAGCAGGGTTTATTGCTTTTCTCTAGTCCTGTGAGTGTCAAATTATCCAAGTCTGCTTTTCTCATTATGTGGCCTAGAAATTTCAGCTTTCTGATTCAAACTACCATTTTCTTTAAAACCTCCTCATTGCTTAAAATTTCATTCCATGGCATTCTCAGCATCCTTCTGTAGAACCACATTTCTATTAGGAGATTGTCCATTATTTAATACCATATAGGATGATTGGTATTACATAACATTTAAATACACTTTTCTTTGTTTCTAATAAAATGTTCCTGTTTCTTAATAGTCTGCTTAGCTTTTGGAAGACATATTACCCTATCCCAATGTGCTTTCGTATTTCAGTGTCCCATTTTTTTGTACTTTTTTTTTTGGTAATTTTTCAGATATACCTTTTATCTTCTTACAAGTGATGCTTAGTCCTTTCTTCTGGATATCCTTCACTACCTTCTGTAGGAGTTCCTACATTTTCCCGTCCTAGGTATGATGATAAACTGCATCCGGTCGCAAGGTTTTTGAGAAGATTTTTGAGGAGCGTAGAACCACCTCTTAATTGTTGCTATTCCCAGGTCCTCCCTGATCCGGGTTGGTAGCACCTGTTAATGTTCCAGCTATGGGCAAATTGTTAACACCTAAACTGGGATCAAAATACTATTAGTTGGCTCTAGGGCAGTGACTCTTAACCTTTCTCTTGTTCGCACCCGTTTCAATACCCCAACCAGTTCTCGCCTTCCCTTCCAGAATTGGTAAAAAATAATATTGATCCTATATTCAAATAACAAATCCATTGTGTTTATTTAATCTTGATTTACATAACTGACAACAAAATAATGCATTACAAAAACTAAAATTAAATCGAATTATGCTAATCGTTTTTTTTTTTAATAAAATTTTTAAATGAAAAATTTACATTTTTTTATAAAGATTTACATTCGGAAATCTTTTCCGCTCTTTATAAAAACAAACTTCAAACTGCAAATTTTTTCAATTTTACCAGAAATTTCCGCTCGTTTTTTCCCTAATTATCCATTTACGCTATTACGATGGTAGCAATTGGTAAAATTTCTACAATGTAAACCTTTATGTCAAGTCGCCAATCACTACACTAGTTTCCTTAATAAAAGAACCCTAATTTTTCAGTATCCTTGCACCCCCTACTAACCGATATCGCACCCCCTACTAACCGATATCGCACCCCTGGTTAAGATCCACTGCTTTAAAGTCTTCGAAAACAACTTATCTGCTTTGCTGACAAAGTTAATAGTTGCTGCTAGTTAAAAACGGTTCAAACGTGTTATAATGGTGTGATGTGACGAGTACTTGTTGACTTATCCGCCCACACTGACATGTCAGTGAACAAGCTGCTAAAATTAATGTAGTAATGTTAATTGTAACTGCAAATTGCGTATCACGTAATTAACTCTGTGAAAGTGATCCTCATCATCAGAAACTTAATTAACAAGTCTCGAAAAAAAGTAACGAATATTACTTGTCCATTATTAAGCAAGGTTTTTCCACCGGCAATCTAAAAGTCGAGTGTTCCTTTGAAACATTTCACAAGTTGAAATGGCGTAAAACAAAGACGTAATTAGCATTAATTTATATTAGGAAATAGTCTTAAAGTTTCTAAACTCAAAACGCTCGCTTCACATTTACAGCAGAAAAGCATGATTTCAGTTTGAAAAAGGAACGTAGATCTTGGTCGGCTTTGCTGAAGGTTTTCAGAGATTATATAGGAAAATGATTATAGCTAAGAAATCAGGCATATTAACATATTTCAAATATTCTTCTAAAACAACAGACTACGATGGGTAAATTGTCACCATTTTATATTTTTAATTTCGGGCATATACGCTTGGTTTGTTTTTGATTTTGTTGACTGCACAGTATAGTAGGGTCAGTTGGGCACCATCTGTGAGAAAATTTGGAAACGGCATGCTGTAACGCTCGGCATTCGCACCGGAAGCTCGAATACGAACATTTCAGATGTTTGGGTGTCAATCTGAGGACAATGCAGAGGAAAGCTGGATGAATCTAATGATGATTACGAAGGTACGGCATTTCGGAAAACTCATTCTGATCGTTCTGATAAGAAAACAACTCCCTAATTTGTTCATGAGGGCCTCAGACTCAACACTGAGGTTTGCATCAAGTGCCTTGAGGAGGTAGTGTTGCCCTGGGTTAAGAGGGCGGCTGCTGGAAGACCCTATGTCTAGCAACAGAACTCTGCACCATGACACACAACCGCATCACCACTTATATCTAGCCACCTAACTCCCCTGACTGCAATCCCACTTGGTTATTATGTGTGGGGTGCAGTTGAGCAAGAGACCAACAAAACTCCTTGCAACACCAAAAATGAACTGCATGCAAGGATTATGGCAGCATTCAACAACTTAAACAAGGAGACCATCCAGAAAAGTTGCAGGAGATTCCGAAGTCGTCTAGAGGCAATGGTTGAAGCCAATGGCGATTATATTGAACAAATTTACTATTTAGTATTTCATGATATTTTTTGTGCAATTTTCGTAAATTCTGTTATTTTGCAAAAGTTTATATTCTGTTAAATATGCGCATTAAATATTTCTTTTTTATTTTCATAATTAATTTTATATTAGTTTTTATTTTAAATAAAGTATTTCATTTTCCTCATGAGTTTTGGCTTCCAACGCTGATTTTAATGGCAGGCACATGATCTCTATTCCGATGCGTGAACAATCTTGTCACAGAAACATGCAAACATGAAATCCTATTGAAATCCTTTGAAATTGTCTTATCAAACAATAAATACATGTATCAAATTTGTATGAGACAGAAATTGACTCTCTTAATAATGAGACAAGAGACATATGAGACAAGAGACATAATACAGACCCATGAGACAAGAGTTACATTTCTAAAAGATCACGCTGTTCGATTTTTTAAAAATGGCAAATCCTTTTATTCTTATCCAGTCCAATATAGCCGTCTATCTGTCTCAGACAGTCTCTATATTGGTTAACCGACTAGTAAGTTTCCTTCTCCGCGCACATAATATAACAGGAGATAAATCGGTTTGAAATAGGAGTGGCTCACCAGCCACAACCCATAAGGGTATAATAGTTTAGTTTTTATTAACTGAACAACCAAACTACCCACACAAATGATTTGATTAGATTGGTGAAGGCTTGTGTAAAAGCAATCAAACCTTTCGACGAAAAAAAAAAGACAGCAGAGAAAAGAAAATCTTCCTCAGATTTCAATTAAGAGTTGTGCTTCGAGATTATCACTAAAGATCAGAGGGACCGGTCTTTCTATTTAACCCATAGCTGGTGGAAAATAAAGGAATTCATATTCGGTATTTGAGCGAAAGAGAACTTAACTATTCTTTTAAATATTATCAAGAATGATTTTATTTATACTTTTAAGTGAAAAATATCAACTATGAACACGGCCACAATGTGAGCGTGACCGTGTTTTGAAAATAAAACATTCCTATAACTCTAGATACACATATAAAAAAATCTATACATTGAGTTAAAATTTAAAATAAAATTATCCTTGATAATGGCTAAAAAATAGCCGAAAGTGCCCAGGCATACAAAACATTCGCACAATTTATAGATAGTTTATGTCTAAAAAAGAAAAAAATATGAGAACGCCAGAAAAATTAAATTACAAACATAACCGCTGTTAATAAAAGAGGGATTTGCTGCCCAAATACACACGTATATATATATATATATATATATATATATATATATATATATATATATATATATATATATATGTATGTATATATATATATATGTATGTGTGTGTGTGTGTGCAAAGAGAGGAAGAGATTGAAACATATAAAAACAGGATGAAATAGATAAAGCGATTGATAAGAAAAGACTGAGATAGATAGACAGATAGATAGATAGACGACAATTGACGCCTAATAAACACGTTGACCAGTAAATTACGAGAGGATAACGCACTGAAAGCTAGCAGATTCTAGTGAATAAAATCTCTAATATTAAGAAATAGAGCAACAATGATGAATAGATGAATAAAAGTTCAAATGAAATCGTACAATTTGACGTTTTGCAGAAACAGCGTTCGGCTCGTCAGTTTCAGGTATATGCGAAAGAGATAAGAAAGGTATATCCGAAAGAGATGAGAAATGTATATCCGAAAGAGATAATAAAGGTATATCCGAAAGAGATGAGAAAGGTATATCCGAAAGAGATGAGAAAGGTATGTCCGAAAGAAATAAGAAAGGTATATCCGAAAGAGATAAGAAAGGTATATCCGAAAGAGATGAGAAATGTATAGCCGAAAGAGATAAGAAATGTATATCCAAAAGAGATAATAAAGGTATATCCGAAAGAGATAAAAAAGGTATATCCGAAAGAGATAAGAAAAACAAAAGGAATAGAGACAGAATTTAAGGACATAAGAAAATATATGAAAAGGAGAGAAGATCATGCACATTAACACACGCGTACAAACACGCACTCACACACATACACACGCATACGCATACACAATGACACTCATGCCCAAAGACACGGAGAAAACAACTCAACCTAAAAAAAAACTCAACATAAATTATTTTTACTTAGTATAGCTTACCAAGATGCAGACAAAAGAAGCCTAAGTACCACACAGAAACTACATCGGTTCTTGATAATGTCTGTGAAAGTCGAAAGAACTTGAAGAAAAATAACAAAATATGAACTTCGGAGTGTTTATCCACAACTTCGGGCACAATACTCAACATATTCGAAGATTGGAAAAATACAATAAAATATTAAACAGGCAGACTTTGTTTATATATATATATATATATATATATATATATATATATATATATATATATATATATATATATGGAAGTCTCTGTATTTACATAAAAAATATTATTTCGTTTCGAGGTTAAGTAGAAAAACACTAACAGATGTTTCATTTCTTTAGAATTACAATAATTGTTATGTTGAGGCCTTAAAATAATGTCGTGTGTGAATTACAATAGATTTAAAGAATTTATTTCATTCAAACATCACTTTAAAGATAATCATGTGTTATTAATATAGAAGAAAAGAAATTTCGTTGATTCAAAACCACATGTGACAATAACAAAAGCGACACTTGCGCCTCACGAGTTAAGCATCATAGCAATCTCCCTTGGAAGTCTTTAGGGTCACGCCTTCCTGCCCATGCGCACACAGCAACGTCTACCGGCAAATAACCTTAATACGACTGCAATCAGACGTGACGTGATGTGGTTTATCTTTTGCATACCAAGACCCAAATTTTTTAAAAAATCAAGGAAAAAGATATTTATTTATTTCGAGTACTGCACCCGTTTGTGACATCATTCTTGAAAGCCGTGGGCTAAAGAACAATGAATGGGCGATAGAGAGGCTGAGTAGAGATTGTGATAGTTTTGACTTACCCCGATGTGTTTACCTCCTTCGTTTCTAGGTCAGACACTCGTCGTTACGGGAGAGACGTCAGCATCTACCGCCTATTTTAACCACATCCAATAAGCCGCTCTCCTGAGGATTACGACTTGTTGGAGCAATTTTTCCCTTTATTTATGTTCTCTGTGTCAATTTGTTCTGCCCTGCCTTAGTTTCATTCATTTCCTTCTTTTGGGAAAGTTCATTAACTTTTCTAGCTTTTTCCTCCTGCCTACGAGAAAGCGTTCGAGACGCCTGCGAACGTCACTAATAATAAAATCGTTTCTACCCTGGGAAAGAACGGCTCGTTCAGTTCTAATCATCCTTTTGGTATTTACAGGGCTTAACTTAGTATGGCATAAGGCTAAGAGGTGAAGAAAAGAGAATGGCGCGACATGATTATATTATACCAGATTATAAAGTCGAGTAGAACTGAATCGAGCTTACGCCATTATTTGTTTTCAAGCAAATAAAGCTCCTCCGCATTTCCTACCAAAACCAATGACTATCTACGGAGCAAAGTCAAAATTCTCTTGGCCCTACAGGAATCTCTTCTTGTCACTATCATCAAGCGTCGGAAATGTCATGGTTTGGCAAAGTCACACGGCATAATAGCCTCTGCAAGACTATAATGCAAGGCACTGCAGAAGACGGACGCTAGCGGGGACGGTACATGAAAGAGTGGACGATACATGACAATGCCGGAACTGCCAATAGATCATCCTGGAGGAGGTTATCTGTTTCTTCTGCCCTTAGGTGCCCCCGAAACAGTCAAGGGACTGATGATAAAAGTGAGACCTGACTGTTAAAATGTGCTCCTATTTCTCATCGTTAGCAAATCGGGGCATGTCTATCAAGTGGCGATGAAAAGAGCCTACCAGAGTTAAAATTCAGTATTCAGTGATCTGGCTTCTATCTCGGCTTGAACACCGACAACTGGCGCTGTAAGTTAGAAATCTTCAAAACGACATTTTTTAAGGGACACTCCTGATAAAAACAGCGCCGTTTAATCATTTTAGGAAATATTCAGACTAAAACTCTTGGTCGTTTATAAAATTTATGCTGACGATTTTATTAACAAGGTTTATTCTATCTTTAGTAGTCCTTAAGTCCACTCCAGGGCCAGCGCGTAAAACCACCGATTCCGCGACTGGCGAGGGGTGGGGGCTGATTGGTGTCCACGGCCAGTAATTTGTGACCCTCGCTATCTTATCAACATTTTTTCTACCTATATTTATTTACACATTAAACGAAACATAACTGGCTATTAAGAGATGAAAACTTTTTCGAATTTTGACGACATTCTGAGGTCTTTTTATTTTGTTCATCTAAATCCATGAATTTCCTTTGCCTATGCGAAATCTGGAAAAACACATAAAATTCATTATTTTTTTTATTCATATATATATTCATATATATATTGAATGTGTTAAATTATTCAATATTTTAACAAGAAAAATTTCAATAAAACTCAAAAAAAAATCTCAAACACAGCCACAAGACATTTTTGATTGATTTAAGATGGAATGATTTATTATGACATGTCTCTGATTTGTATTTAGATACATTGTAATTATTTTCAATTTTTCTACTTGAATTGTTCATTTATATTGCATATGATCCATTATTTTACATTATTAGGTTACAATAAAATGTGTATTCTATATGAATAATACCTTATGAAAATTGAGATACAGTGGGTGGGCCCTGTATCATAGATTCGGGAAGGGGTTGCATGCTTAGTATCTTGATGGGTGACCGCTTGAGAATACCAGATGCACTAACCTTGGATGTGCAGGTGGTGCAATGGATATTGGCTCGAAATTATTAATCGGAGAGCCGATTTCTAATTCCTTTTGAATTCGTTATATTCACCTATACGTAAATACCCTTATGAAAATTTAGATGCTGTAGAGTGGAGACCCCCGTATCATAATTTAGAGGTGGGGAATAATACACTTGCACCGGGCATCTATCTATCTATGCATGTTTTAGGGCATTCAGAGGCGACAGGCTGTTTCATGCAGGGCGCAGTCGTCAGGCCGCAAATCTCCTGTCGCCTCTGAGTGTTGACTTCAATGTTCACTTTTATATTTCTGTTTGCATACGCTCTATCTCTGATATTGAGCGCTTTATCCCCTAAATATAGCAAACCTTAAAACTATGTCTTCATATATATATATATATATATATATATATATATATATATATATATATATATATATATATATGCAGTCATCAACCGCGTGGCGTGGCTAATAATGGAAATAGAAGCATGAACATGTATAAAGACATATTCAAACTTGTTTTGTGTCAGTTTGCCCAGTGATCGGCATTGGGCAATAGCGTTCGTCGGCTGGGAATCCTACGTGTTTGTTACGCATAACGCAGTGAGATTTGGGAGGCATTCGCGAGGAACGTCTGCCAAAAGTAATTTCGATTAATTCGGTCAAGTATCGTGAAACCTATTGAACACTCAAGAAACGCATTTGCAGAATAATGCCTGAAGGGATAATAGAGATTTAATTGACCCCCCCCCCCCCCAACACAGAGTCAGGTTGTGACACGAGATCGGTTTTTAAAGTGGGGACCAGAGTCTTTCCACTCTGGCCGCTGGTCCAAGCTAGTCATAGCTGGTTGTAGCTTGTCCAAGCTGGTCAGAGCTGGTCTAAGCTAGTCATGGCTGGTTATAACTTGTCCAACCTAGTCAGAGCACGCCTAAGCTAGCCATAGCCGTGGTACTCCCTGACTTGTGCCAGGTAAGTATCCAGAATAACGCTTGAAGGGATAATATATTTACTTTTTGTTCCTCGGCATTGCAAAGCTGGATTACAACAAATAAACGACGCAAATGGTGACAAGCCCAACATTTATGTTTCTTGCAAAGCCTCGATTTGGCATTATCAGACTGTCAAATGCAAAAGTCAACATTTTTCATCCGATTGCGAAATTTAAGTTGCTGTGTGCAATTGGTCCAAAACCAGAAACTTTTTTCATCGATGGAATTAAAAAGTGGACAGAACTTTTAGATAAATATATAACATTTAATGTGGTTATGATAAGAAATATCCCTGTCATTTTGAAAGGAAATAAATTAATTTCATTTTGAGAGTAATTGCATTTTTCTGTCTAAAACGTATTTTTTAGGGTTGGAAACCTTATTTATCTCCCAAACCCCTTGTAATAGTGAAGAGGAAACTTCATTGTCGTTCTTGTTTTCATTACTTTATTTCGTATTAAATAAGTTCATTAGGAGTGGAGAATTTGCTTTTTAACCAACCCTCGTGTGTGTATATATATATATATATATATATATATATATATATATATATATATATATATATATATATATATATATATATATATATATATATATATATATATTTCCTTAAATATGCCGGACAAGGAAAATTTTATTAATTTCTTATTTAGTTTTTCCAAGGTTCTTATATTTTTGCCGTTTGAACACCAAAATAAACCCCCTTGAAAACGACTAAGGTAGTGACCGAAAGTGGTTTGGACAATTTTTGAAATTCTTTACCCTCACCAAACGGAAAAATGTAAGAATGCTAGAAGAACTAAATAAAGGATTAATAAAATTTTCCTTATCTGTGATATTTAGCGAGAGATGTTTAAAAGAAAGCCTGCTGCTCAAATATATATATATATATATGTGTGTGTGTGTGTGCGTGTATCTCTGTATGTATGTATTAGGTAGGTGCAAAAATAATGACGTAATAATGTCGTTTTTTGACGTATTTTTTAACGTCAAAAACGACATTATTACGTCATTATTTTTGCACCAACCTAATATATGAGATAACGACATATATTTTTATATATCAGTAACAATACTTGGTAAAAACATGTTTGACAACAAAGTCCAAAAAGTTTTCTTACGACGGGAAACGCAAATTCAGTCCGATGAAGTCTTAAAGGAAATTTTTTACATTTTGTCATTATATATATATATATATATATATATATATATATATATATATATATATATATATATATATATATATATTCTCTTGATAAGTTATTTTGTAGATAGAAATATTTACGTAAAAGCTCTCTTTATAATAAACAATATTAACAACATTTAACCGCCTGAATCTCCAAGAAATTTCATAGAAAACATGTGTCCTCCTTATGAACTATATATATATATATATATATATATATATATATATATATATATATATATATATATATATTATGAATATATATATATATATATGTGTGTGTGTGTGTGTGTGAGAGAGAGAGAGAAAGATGAAGATCACATGAAGTAATGACAAACTAATCATAATATACTAGACAACAGAATTATGGATACAAAATGGAAGACGAGTGAGCTAACCGACCGAAAGGTCGTTATCCGAAAGAATAAAGGTGTGGTCTGTAAACTTATGCCGCTGTTTTGTGCAGTCTAAGTGTGGGGAGTAGAGGGAGGAAGTGAACAACAGAATTTAATCATGGTGTTTCTCGTATCTGTTACACAATCGTATACCTTCATCTAATTACAGACAAAACAAAATGTCCAAGATTTTCTTCTTATATTTTTTATTGTTTTTATTGCAGAAATGAGGGCAAGTTGTACGCATTGCTAGATTCAACGGATAGTCGAAAAAGGATGTAGAAGCTTTGATAAAAACGATAAACAGTATTCTGAATAATTTCGGTAAGACTACATAAAGAAAAAAAGAAGGAATTTCTAACAATGTTTAATGTATTGTGGAACTAACTCCCAAGAAGATGCTTCCACTATCACAACAATCTAAACCTGTTCAAGTCTATGGCTAATCATTCTTTTCTACGACATGTCTTCGTAAATTGCACCTATTACTCTGTTACTTTTGACCTCGAATCATTCTTGGGTCTTGTAAGGGCGAACATTACTATAAAAAAAAACAAAAAAACTGTACTGTTATTCACTGACATCGATATTTTATTTCAAATTCAAATAGATCAATTCCAATACCCCCGCGATGATGGAGAACAGCTTCTAAGGCTTTTCAATCAAATATTAAAAACAAGTTGTAAGAAGATATTTTTTTCGTTGTGATAGAGACATTAGTCGAGCAAAATTGCAATTGTGATGCATCTCGTGAGAAACTAACCCGTTTTCAAGACAATCAAGACGAAGAGAATCATCTTCGGCCCGCAACACAGATTCTTATCATAGAATTACAAACTAATAAAGACGCACCCAAATAAAGGTACTCCAGCATGAAGCATTTCTTACGTCCATATCATATGCATCACTTCCTTATTTTTGTTGCCCTCTTCCGGCCAGACTTGACACATTGCCTAACTTGCGTTTCTTTTTTTTTTTTTTTTCTTCTTTTTTTTCTTCTTTTTTTTAACATAACACTGAATCTTTGTCCATATACAGCTGGTGAATCGCCACTCCAAGATACATTACATATATTTTAACAATATTCCTGTTTATCTTGGTCAGGTCAAACTAAAAGTAAACGGGTGGATAACTTAGCCGACTACTTGGAGACTTGCACTGAAGCATAACTTTGTATTTTTGTATGAAGCCGGCGATGTGAACGCTGCTATTTCTTCCTCGTCGCTATCACAGATTTTTATCGCTGATCAAGAACAATTAGAGGTAGTGAATTGTATTGGGTATTTGAATGAAAAGTAATCTCACTACTGTTGTAATTTCACCTCCTGTTATTTCTATTCGATTAAGAGCTAAGGTAAATAAATGTCCAGTAGCTGAGTGACATCAAGAATGCTAGATTTGCAAAATCATGTCGGAGGCGGCGTTGTGAGTGACACAAAGTAAAAGACAGACGGTTAAAGTAGCCAAAATTATTTTTGTTAGACTATCAATCAAATACAAAGAATCATTTTTCTTTTACTAATATTCACTCATGGCCCAAGAGGCATTCAAAGTAGAGGGTTACTGTGTGGAGTTGTATCAGCGTAAGAAAGAGCTAGATATCAGGAAAGATAAACAACTAATAAAAAATCCTTTCGTCTTTCTTCTCAATGATAACAAAGATTTTGACAACAAAATCTTTGCTAATTTGGGGTCATTTTTTCATCATGTTTGCCCCAATATTTGGATGTATACATACATAAATACACACACACATATACATACTTATATATATACATATATATATATATATATATATATATATATATATATATATATATATATATATATATGGCGAGAAAGAGAAAAATAAAGATTATCTCCTACAAATTTTAACCAGTTTATTTTTTATTTTAACAACAGTTTTTGTATTTCTGATGTTCAATATCAAGAATGTTAATGGTAATATTAACAGTTTCCTTATAAGGAAACATTCGATATTCATTGCCCGAGTAGCCAGTGCTGCTGTTGGTTCAGTTTTATAAAATCGTTTCCTTAAAACTATTTTTCAAGAAAATACATTTCTCAAGCCCGGTAGCTATTATCGCTCTTTCCAGTATTGATGGAAGTTTTCCTTCTCACACCTTTTGTTAGAAGTAATCTGCAATTTCGATGTATTCATTATATCCTTATTGTCTGTTCGAGTTTCATGTGATATCCATTTTAGCTGTTTCTGCTGTCCTCAAGTGATGTGGTTTCTGTTATTTGTTAGGGTTCTTTGGGATTCACAAGGATGGAAGTCCTGTTTTCACCAATATTCATAGGCTTCATTCGCTCAAAGCCATTTTTCACAATTGATCTTAGGAAGTTGTTCTATACACCGACAGTTTAGATATTTCTGAACTAGTCTGGCGCCATGCATGGCATCTTGTACGAAAGTATCGAATTGACGAGATCATTTAAGGGCATGACTCCAGTTTTCATGTTAATGTTTTAGTTTCGTATCAATTTGAGGTGTTGGGCGAAACTACATCCAACGCATTCTATTCTATATTTAATTTTCTTCTCTCCTCTGCTAAATTTTTTTTATTAACTAATCCATACAGCCAGCCATTTGAAGTGTTTGATATTTACAAATTCAACATAATTTTTTATAATGGATTCAATGTAGGTGCCATTATTACTGCCATTGAAATTCCACATCACAGTCTCTATTTTTAAAGTTTTATCTTCAGTACTATTTCCTGGAAAATTTGGTGGTTGCTTTTTTTTTTTTTTTGTTGTTCAAAATCATTCTTATCCCAACGATAAATGTTGTCAACATACCCCACCCCCACCTCATCATCAGTACATTGGCCTCGGGAGGGAAAGCAGCATCGTAGTCGAAATTAAATGTTTGTTTATCTTTTTCGGATCTCACAACCACTCGTCAGGAGACTAGATTGTTAAAATGAATTTATTTACACAAATTATACTTTTCTTAAAAGATGTTGATTAATTTTATTTTAAAGATAAATTTGTTACGTAAATTTATTTAAAAAATAATACTTGAGTCATTTTCAAGCGGAAGTGTCAATTTAATTTTAGCCGAAGGTCGAGACAATAAACACGATGGGAACACTTTGCAAAAACCTGATCGCCTTGAATGCGTTAGCTTTGAGGAAATGTGTTTGTTAGACTCTACCGATCTTATATATATATATATATATATATATATATATATATATATATATATATATATCAAATATGTGATGCAGTTCACTTTATATTAAATTACAATGAATCATTCATACAAAAAGTAAATTAGTGAATTTAATGATATAAAATGGCGAAATCCGTTCGGTAACAAAATTTTAAAGATGTATTAAACTACAAATCACTCGATGAATGTTATGATTCTTGTTTTGTTTTTTTTAAAATTATAATCTGTATAAGGTCTTTCTTAAATAGTTCAATAAGTAGGGTAATGTCTCAATTGTTATCCCGAAAATTTGCACGTCGGTTCAGTTCATTTACATTAAATATGTGGTGCAGTTCAATTTATATTGCATTACAATGAATTTTACCAAAAACAAAATAATTTTTATGCCTGAAGATGAAATGTACAGTCGAAAGTATTTGCGTATTTAAGAAAGACCTTTATACAGTTTATAATTTTGAAAAACAGGGATCATAACATTCATCGAGTGATTAGTAAGTTAATGCATCTTTAAAATTTTATTAGCGAAGGGATTTTGCCATTTTATATCATTAACTTTACTAATTTACCTTTTTCATGAATGATTCATTGTAATATATATATATATATATATATATATATATAAAATTTTAAATATATTTAAAAGATTTTCATTTTTGTAAGTGCTATCTGATGATCCGGCGTCCTTTAAAAGGGCTCTGGTGAAATAAATTAATTATTATAATGGTAACTTAAAGTGGTCTGTTTTCCTTTTAAATATTAGCTCTGGATTTACATTGAGTTCTCAGGATTTCATCCTCCTTGGAATTACCCATACGGATTACCAAGTTCTTCATAACTTAATTTATATATATATATATATATATATATATATATATATATATATATATATATATATATATATAAAGATCGGTAGCGTCATACTGAAAGCTAACGCATTCAAGACGAGCAGGTTGAAATTAAGCTAATCTTTCACTTGCCAATAGTTTAACGTCGCCCTAGTAGACACATTTATGGTGCTGAAACATAACTGCCATTATGTAGCGATTTTTTACATGTTTTAATATCCTAAAATATCTTCTTTCCTTTGTACATCATAATCAGAATGGCATCGGCATCTATCCAGTCTTGAACAACTGGGTTACTCCTCCATAGAGATATCATTAAAGAATGAACCGCACGATAGACATACACATATATACAAGCATACACAGTGAAGTGAAAATAATATACTACAAAAATCTTAAATTTAATGTCTAATTCATCTTCATATTTTTAGAATCCAACACATACACACACATACATACATATACACCCATATACACACACATACATGCATATATATACACCCAAATACATAAATATGAAAACCAAAATCAAGGTATATTACTTTCAATAATTAACGCAAAATAATTGTATATCTGCAAAAATAAGATAATTTAAATTTATTTTTATGACGACATTTAAATATAATCTTATTCCTTTGCTTTAATAGCTGGCTAGTTTTTTAAATCTAATTATTCTAATTTCTTCTTCCAAGCCTAAGTTACATCTATTTCCGAAGCCTTTGGGGGTTTGAGATTTACCTATAATCTTCCATTTAATCTGTGGGGAGAAGTTTCTATCCTTTAATTCCCAGAAATATTTAGGAAGAGCTGTCTGCTGTTTTAGATAAGGTTCTGAGAAAGAATGCTTGTGATTATATAGTTTCTGCTTCCAGGTCCCGGCGGAAATTCCGATGTATACTCTTTTTTATTATTTACATTTTCTTTGGGGAAAATGGTTGCTTGGTATATAAAATTTTCAGATTTGCATATGCCTCCAACTAAGCAGTTGTTTTTGACTCTACAATTACAAGAGGGATTTCCATCTGTTTATTGTTATAAAATTTAATATTTTATTATTGTGTGAATTAATAATATTATAGATGTTATTTGTGCATGAGTAACTAATTTTTAAGTGTTTTCTATTAAGAATCTTACGAAGTGAGTTATTTCGGTTAAACTGTTTGTCAGTCAATTTCAGAAAGTATTGAGCGATATTTATTGGATCAGTGGAAGAAAGGAGGGCTAAGCCATATAACTTTTCTTTTTTAATATTTAAAAAAAAATATTTGGGATAAATTTAAATTTAAACCATTTGTAATTTCGGTCTGATGAGACGGGTTTTAAAAACTTACCCGTTGAAATAAATTATAATTTATAACCGTGTTTTCAATGATGCGTTAAGTTTTTCATTAATGTATATCATATTGCTCTGTATACTATACATAGATCTCTCTTTATGTGTCCATCTTTTTAATATTTTACATTAAAAAGACCTACTTCGATTATACTCTCCACTTATGGATTTGACAATATATATATATATATATATATATATATAAAACAAAAGATGTTGAGACAGTGGTAAATTTTATTAACGATGTGTTTCGCGTCGTTAATAAGATTTTCCACTTTGTCTCATCATCTTCACTTATGTTTCCGATACGATCTGTTTATTTAATGATCAAATTGAGGCGGATCAATTTCTTTCCTCTCTCAATAGTCTTCATCCAGCCCTGAGGTTTACGGTTGGGAAAGAGTCCAATTCTCAACTTGCTTTTTTAGATGCCTTGGTGCACCATACTCCAACTTCATTCTTGACTTCAGTCTATAGGAAGTTGACTTTTGCTGGGCTGTCCACATACATTCGGTTTCTTTTTTGACCGAAGAACCGGAAGATAGATCTCTATCAAAACTCGATGTTAATGATCTGTTCTGAGGCTTTCCTTGACAGTGAAATCGATTTTGTGACGACGACTCTATGTAACAATGGGTATCCACCTAATGTTGTTAATTCTGTCATTCGTGACAAGATCGCTAATTCCAGAAAAATTAAGACCGCTCCGCTAGAAAGGTGCCCGGTTTATTAGCGAATTCCTTGGATTAGAGCTGACTGGGAAAACCTCTCTAGGCAAATTTCTTCTAGCGTCCGTGTGTGTTAATTTTCCGTTGAGGTTCGTGCTGTATTCAATACCAGGCCGATCCTCTCATCTATTCGTTAGGATGTTCTTCCTCCACAACAAGTGAATTCTGTTATATATCAATACAATTGTTGTTGCAGAGTTAACTACATAGCGAGGGACAACCCGAACCGACTAGATAAAAACAACATGTGCCAAATAAGACCAGGAATCACCTTCGTGTTCCAAATGAACTGATTCCAAACACTTATGGATCTTCAATTTGGGAGCACCTTATAAAGAACAGAAGGTATGCAGCTGAATTTAGTGTTGACTGGTTTACTGTTTTATCCAAGTCACACTCTTTATTTCACTTAAAAGTACTGGAGTCAAAGTATATCAAGTTTCGCAAACCTTCTCTGTGTAAACAGCGTGATTGCTTGCTGAAGGCTTGATATAATTAGTCCCTAGTTCTCCCTACTTTTTTGTCCTCTCATAAATCATTCGCAAACTTAAATTTATTGTATTTTACCTTTTGTACTATCGATTGAAAAACCTTGAAGAGTGGGAGCGAAACCGGTTGTTTTTCTCTTTCATTTTTATTATATATATATATATATATATATATATATATATATATATATATATATATATATAAAATATAAAAGTGAACATAGAAGTCAACACTTAGAGGCGACAGTCTGTTTCATGCTATATGCAATCGTCAAGCCACATGTGTTGTTATTTTTCTCGGCTATTTATATGTATACGGGTCAGTGGTGCATTGTGGGAAGTCTATTATGGCGGTTGTTTTACCGGAAGTCGTTTATTTATTTATTTGGGTTAAATTATTTTGCTTGTTTTTATTTTTTGTTTCTTATTTTATTTATTTATTTTTTTTTTTAATCGATGTTTTTATTAACGTAGTAAAATTTTGTTTATGTCACTTATTTAATAGTTTTGTTTTGGTTTGAGAATTTAATTAAAGCTATTTATTCGATTTTGGGGTTGATTGTTGTAGTTTGTTCTAACTATTATTTTGGCAGGAAAAGTTTTTAATTTGTGTTCATTTGGGTTGATTGTTTTTATTTGTTTTTTCTAACGGTAATTTTATCGGGATTGGTTTGTTTATTTACTTGGATGAATTTAGGTTAATTTATTTTACTTGTATATTTTCTCTTTTTCGGTTTTTCGATTTTTAAGTAACGTAGTATTTATTTATTTATTTTTTATTATTATTATTTTTTTTGTTATCGTTATATAACAGTTATAGATATTTTTTCGTCCGAGTTTTTTGGTTCGATGTTTTAGTCTAACTAATATTTTGGTCATAATGGTTTACTAATTTGTTTATTATTTACTTTATTTATTTGGGTTCGTTTTTTTTTTTTTGTTATTATTATTATTATTTTTCGTCTATTCTAACAGGTGTGATTTGGTAATTTGTTTGGATTAATTAATTTAGCTTATTTTATTGTTATTTTGTTTTTTGTTTATTTGTTTTTATTTAGTTTTTTTCGTTTTCAATTTTTTAAGTAACGTAGTAAAAATTTGTTTTCATGTCTGCATTTTGAGATGAGCTCGGATCTTTTATTTAATAATTTATTTTGGTCTGGGAAAGTAATGATAGCTATTTTTTCTTCCAAACAAAGTTTGAGGAACACCTGCGTTTGTGGGATAGGAACTGGAGGAGAATCCGTTGAGAACGACCTTCAATTCACGGTTTGACAGGAATGATTGTATTAGGTCAAACAATCGACCCGTAATGCCATAACCCTGGAGCTTGCGAAGAAGGCCGGCATGCCAAACCCTATCAAACGCTTTGGAGATGTCTAGGGCCACGGCACGAGCTTCCCCGTTATTTTGAAGAGCTTGGTAGACAGTTTCAGTGATGGCCGTAAGCACAGCTGTAGATCGGGCAAAGTGGAAGCCATATTGCTTGTCTGAGAGCAGATCATGAGATGTGAGGTGATTAACCACTTCGGTATTGATTAGGGAATCGAAGACATTGCCGAAGTGGGGTAGGAGACTGATAGGGCGGTAATTAGAAGGATCAGAGGGGTCTCCAGAGTTCTTGAAGACAGGAACAATCGAAGAGGACTTCCAGCAGTCAGGAAAATAAGATTCCTTGAGGCAGTAGTTATATAGTTTAGAGAGGGCGGGCGCCAGTTCAGGCGCGCATTTCTTCACGACAATCCCATCCCCACAACTAGCCTTGTTGGGGTCTAAATTGGAGATAATGCCCAATACCAAAGACGTGGTTATAGGTAACCCACTCAATAGGGCCTCAGTTCTAAGAGGGAAGTCGGGTATGGGTACACCGGAGGAGTCGAGCGTTGAGTTGAATGAAAATTTACGAGCAAAGCATTCAGCCTTGTCGGCAGAGAAGGTCAGGACTTCGAACTGGTTGAACAAAGGAGGTATAGAGGGTTTGCAATTGTTCAATACGTTCTTGCAGAGACGCCAGTAATCTTTGGAGACAAATTTGCGAGACGCTCCTTCATCCGAGCAGCAAATATTGACTTAGCATCGTTGAGGACACGCTTACACTCGTTACGGGCGGAGGCAAAGAGACGTCTATTGCAGTCCAACATTTCGCTACGAAATAGGTGAAAGAAGTGAGCAAGCAGCGGAAAAAAATGGGGAAGAGCGCGACTTGAGCCTATATTTCCTTGAGGGGATGAAAGCGTCGATTCCAGCTTTAACCCAGGATGAGACCTCAGAAGCACATTCTTGGGCGGGGAGCGTAAAGACAACATCCCAGGGGACATCGCGGAGGAAATCACGGCACGAGTCTCAGTCAGCTCGTTGATAGTAGAACTAAGTTCTAGTGGTAGGAGGTTCATTGCAGGAGGTGGAGTTGAAGGAGATGTTAACAGATACTACAGCATGATCGGAGTTACCAAGAGGGCAGAGTTGCGTGGCGCTACAAGACTCGGGGATGGAGGTGAAACACAGATCGAGAAGAGAGGCCTTACCTTCCCGGTTGAAGGCAAAACGAGTGGAGAAGTTAACTACCTGCGTGAGGGATTGAGAAACTGAAAAATTAAGTGTTTGAATGCCTGCGTGGTCAGTAGTAGCATCCTTAAGCCACTTGGTATGATGGGCGTTAAAGTCGCCAAACACAAATATGTGAGCAAACGGGTGGAGGGAGAGAGCCTTGTCTATGCTGTCAGAAATGCTATCAAGTATCCCACAGTCTTGAGAGGATGGAGAGCCGTAAAGGAAGAAGAGATAGCTTACCGCATTGAAAAGAGATAGTTGGAGACACATGTACGACTGGTCTGGCGATTCGAGAGACACCTCTCTGGCCAGAGGGAGATGGTCCTTGACGTAGACACCAAGGCCGTGCATGTGGGTTAGATAGTCTTTTCTGAGGAGAGGAAGGTAGCCTGGGATCGAGAGATCAGAAGAGGTAATAGACGAGACAAGGTTGGTCTCACAGAGAGCCAGTATATCCGGGAAGTTTGCAGTGAGGAAAGATTTCATACTGCAGAAGTTTGTTCTAATGCCACGGATGCTGGAGAACGAAATGTTGAGGGGTTCAGGTGATTTTTGAGGGGCTGGTTTAGGATTACTTTTTCGATCTTTGTAAGTCATCATGTGGAATTATGACTGGAAGATGAGAAGGCCCGAAGTAAAAGAAGCAGACAGTTATCGACCGTGACGTGGGCAGAGAGGAGTTGGCACAGCCTGCATCATAATGTGCCCTCAGGGTTGCCCACCGGAGTTGACTGCAGGGACACGTTTCCATGCGCGGCATGGCACTACGAACACTCCGGTATTATACAACTGTTGATCAGAGCGGCCGCTCAAGACGCTACGCAAGAGTTAGGGCTCCTAACTACCAGTCGGAAACAGCAACCAGAAAACTGTCAACCGTGTACCCTCAGAATGAAACGGTAATGCCACAGACTGCACACACCACGGGAGAAACAGCTGCACTAGTAGAGAGGCCAAAGAGAGAGAGTACCGGGAACCCCTTCCTAAACAAGAAACTAGGCGTGAGCCTGTACTCATGTCCAAGAGAAGGGGTAGGAGTGTTGACCGGGCGGTAGGAAAGCCTACCTACTCCTATTACATATAACACATACAAGAACGAAAAAAACAAAGGGACGGATAAGAGGGGGCGAGGGTTGGATTTTACCCCTAAACACTAAGTTTTAACTTGTATAAGTCCCATTGTTCTATTCTAATAAAGAAATTGAAGAAAATAAGGTTATCCGGCTTTCTTGATATGTCATAATAAATGCCACATCATACGTGGCATTTACGTTTGTCCGCTTTCTTTCTCATCATAACCAGTGAATGTACGGCTTACCTTAAGTTCAAGCATAGGGTTTCAACGAAACGCAGAGCTGGTGGTGGTGGTGGGGGGGATCAACGGCCAATCCTCCGCCCCTACCAACAGTGGGCTTGGGAGAAATTTAGCGGTCGCGTGAAAATTAAAAGCGAGAAATAATTAAGGCAAGAAGAAGCTGAAATAATTAAGGCGAGAGGAAGCTGTCACGAAAGACATACTGAGCGATGTTATTATAAGATTTTATTTTCATTTGCGAGAAAAAAAAGTTTTTTTTTTCGCGAAATATAGGAAATTCGTAAGATCTCGTATCTGTCGGAATTAATTTATGCTATGACGCGCTAAATAAAAGATAGCAATCTGCCCATGGTAATAATGAAAATTTCAAATTGGTCAAGTGGTCTACAAAATAGATAGCTGGAAGATAATCGTAATCAGGTCAGGCACTGACCGAGAATGGCATCAGCTTAGACCATCCCCAAAGAAAAAGGAAGGGAAAGAGAAAAAGGGGAAGAATAAACCCTTAATTATCTTTCGGAGATATCATTTGGTTTTGGAAAGAGACACCTGTTTTATGTTCAGACCTGGACATGATAAAAGTTTGTTGCCGGGAGAGATAATTGGCGACAGGGTGCGAAGACGTCCAGTTGACCACCCGTTTGACGCTGGCGAAAATCTCGTTGATAAGTTCCAGATGATATTTGGTTAAGATAGAGATTAAGTACCACACTACGAGTCGTAGGGGTCTGGTGAAAAAAAAAAAAAGAAGAAAAAAAAAGGAAGATAATTTTTTTTCCTTTGAGCGATAATTGTAAACACCCGCGTACCGAGCGTCATTGGCTGAGTGGTGGCGTGGGCGGTGGGCGAAGGTAAACATATGAGAAGGAGGGGAGGCCTGTTGACGCCTCTGAGGGGATTGGTGTGAGATACCACTATGAGAAAGAAGGGAAACCTGTTGATGCACTCTGAGGGGATTGGTGTGAGATACCAATATGAGAAAGGAAGAATTTGGGAGGACGATTCCTTAAGAACTCCTCTAAAGCAAAAAGTAATAGACTTCCAAAAACGGAAAGTGATAAATTTTCCTGTCCGAAAACAAAGAAAATCATTATTGTGGATTTGGAATTATCGAGGAACCCAAACCACGACAAGCCCACACCTGGTTTTTGTCGGCGTCCATATAAACGGAGCAGACAGCAGACAGTTGCAGTTGGAGAGTTGCAGTTGGAAATAGAGACGCAGACGCAGACAGAGTTGAGCTGTGAGCTCTGAGACCAGCCTCGCACGAAGCTGACTGAAGATCCACTCATTCCGACTTCGACTTCTAACCAAAAACAATTTATTTTTGAAGAACGAGTTAGACTCACACCACCAAAACAAGTTTTACGAATATCGCCTGAAGATACCAAAAACCTGTTGTTGAAAAACAACTTAAGATATTAAGACTCGCCTAACAAACACAAAGTGTCACGAATCCATAGAAGCGGTTTGGGAGAAAGACGCAGTCCTGTATTCAGCAACCAGATATAAAAATATTTGTTATTCTTTTTTAACACATTTGAACTTTTCGAGTTGTTACTTTATTTTATATTTTTTTTTTACATATACCTGTGCGATGTCACCTTTGCTTGAATTCGGCTTGCATAACGGCCCGGGGAATGATTGATTTCGTCTACCTAAGATCAAATCATAACGTGGGTAGGTTAGACTAGAGATCAAAGCAGTTACTTCGGTAACCAGACGTTGGAGGCGATCTGGGAACGACAAAGCTGATACCGAATCTAACCAGATTCCCATCCGAATCAGCCAAGGGTTAGAACGTCACATTTGGCGCCGCAACCAATACCAAGTCACATTGGTCGTCACAGGATAGCACGGGGACAGAGAGACCGGGTTGACGTCAAATTTTGTAATAACCTTCGGTTTTTAGAAATGCAAGCAATTTTAGATTAAAAACCTCGCCTCTTACTTTGATAATCTTAATTGCAGTAAATTACTGATATATGAGCGATAGACCCATAGGCGTGCGGTTTTAGATTTCGCGACGAATAGAAACAGATCCGTTTTTAAGAATGGAGACTGACGCTTTCAGGAGTCCCACAAGAGAAAGGAGTGGTCAGGCGTATAAGTCATGAATTCTTTTCAGATAGCCGGATACCAATACGACTTTGGATTGGAATATATTAATGATACTCACGCAGATTACGAGAGACGGAAAATAAACCGATTGGTAAACTTAAACCAAGACAGCCTTGTATGAATGAACAGAGTGAATTATACTAAGAAAAAAAAATGAAACTACGCAGCTTTTTAGACGATAATATATCCGGTATTCGGTACATGATCCTCTTTTTCTGTCAAATATTGCCACCTCCCCAATCAGATCTTTAAAAGTCATGGCTACTTGTTGCCTCACTAAATCAATATGAAATACTGCCTTCTTCCCTCATTTGAATGTGATCTTTGTGTGTGTGCTTGTGATACTTCTCTGAGTAATGTGAATCGCCGTTCAATTTAACAAATATAGAAAATTCTCTTATTTTTAACCAGAAAAATAAAACCCAAATTTAGTGTGGTTTGCTTTGTTTAATGTCATATCAAATTCTTATGTGTCATTTAATGCCTAAATTTAATTTATTAGATTGGTGCAAAAATAATGACGTGATAATGTCGTTTTTTGACGTTAAAATACGTCAAAAAACGACATTTTTTATGTATTGCTGGTAATTTTTCTCTTCCTTTTCCAATAATGTATTGCTGGTATTCTTTTTTTTACTGCAAAAATGTATTTCTGCTAATTTTTTACAAAAATTGTATGAATCTTTTCTGTTAATTCTTCTCAAAATAATAATTTAACCTAAAATAAAAAGAATTTATATTTACGAAAAAATCACACCAAATTCTCCTAGAGCGAGGCCCTTCCATTACACTCTGTTTGGTTTGAGCTTTGCGATTGCCCCAGAAGTGAGCAATTCGGATGCGCTATTTCTAAGTGTGGGGTCTACGATCACACTGAACCCGATACACTTAATTGCCTGATTTTTGGTATTTTTTTCATTCTGAGTGTTGGAGTTGTTGCGAGGCAAGCTAAAAAAAATTTGATTTAAAATTTATAATTTCAAAAGAGTTCTAAAATTTAATAAAACACAAACTTTGATTTAAAATTTATAATTTCTTGAGGTGAACTAATATTTGCTATGAGTAACTTTACATTATTTGTGGTGAATTGTCAGAAAAATCCAAATATATTTTTATATTTTCATAATGGTTTGGACCTACTTTGGGGATTCACTATTTGCCTATAACTGGGACCCTAACAGCTGCTACCACCCCGGGTCACGTTGGACCCTTGGAACAACAGCACACTCCTCAAAAATGTCTGATCAAAGGATTTGCCGCCCGATGTAGTTTATCGTCATAAACCTAAATTAAAATCGAAATCTTTGTTTAATTTATTTTTACCTCCGACATTGGTATTTTTATCTATTGTTTAAAAGGAGACTAATCTGGAAATTCCACGGAGCTAAAAAATATCAAAAACTTTAATAATGACTTCAATTTTTATAAGGGGCGTATATATATATATATATATATATATATATATATATAATATTTACATTAGTCGGATTATTGTCCTCATCTTTGTCGCCATATTTGTCACAACGTTTCGGCCGTTGTACGCTCCGGCCTTCTTCAGGTGGTTGGAATTTCGAACTGAAAGTTCTCCACTGCCTTAACCGGGTATTGAACTCAAACTCTTTGGGTCTGTCACTGGATCTAACCAACGCCTTTATCCACTGTGCCATGTGTCCTCAAGTTCAATACCCGTTTAAGGCAGTGGAGAACTTTCAGAGGGAAAATTAGCAGGAGATAACTGATAACTGACATCCATTAAACATGGCACGTGGAACGAGAACAGTCTACCCCAGTGATCGAAATAAAGGGTTCAGTTCGAAATTCCAACCACCTGAAGAAGGCCGCAGCGTACAACGACCGAAACGTTGTGATAAATATGGCGACAAAGATGAGGACAATAGTCCGACTAATGTAAATACTATACATAATACCTCATCTCAGAAATCTAGACATATATATATATATATATATATATATATATATATATATATATATATATATATATATATATATAATCTTATAAATATAAATATATCTGGAAAAACCTTAGGTATTTTGGCTTGTAAATGAACAAACCAATACCCAAGGAAAAATAAGGAATAAAAAAAGAAAGAACTAAGGACATGCAATCCAAGCTCAGAGTACAAAGAAAAAAAACTTCCAACACGAGTAAAGCAAAAATAACCTGGTTTGCCTGGCTCTTTATATATATATATATATATATATATATATATATATATATATATATATATAGATTACTTAACTATTAAATATCAATTTTTTGTTGTGGTTTTCCCCGACTTAGAAGTTTCTTGATAAATGTCCGTTCTTCAGGGGGTTCTCGTTTTAAATGATATTTACAATATTTTCTTCAATTTTTTCAATATGCAAGCCGGTGCGTACTATTTCTCAACCCCTCTGGCCAAGCGTGATTGGAGGCTCTGCCAGTGTTTTGTGACCCTCAGCATTTACTTTCTACCTACATTTATATACGTTATAAAAAAGAAAATTGGCTTCATAATATCCTTTCTGTGATCTTCTACTCGTCAGATGAAATATTATTTACGATTTTGCTTTCAATGGGACAGGAGCATCCAGAGGAATGTTGATTTCGACTAGAATATGAGAAGGAAGAAAGTATGAAAGAAACAGAGTGAAAGAAAATGGAGGAATTAAAAAGAAAGAAAGAAAGAAAGAAAGAAAGAAAGAAAGAAAAAACCTGGAAGAATTAAAAAAGAAAGAGACAATTAAAGAAGGGAAAGTGGGGGAAAAGAAGAATAAGAAAGAAAAATAGAAATGGAGAAAAAGAAAGAAAGCATAACAGAAAAAATAAAGGAAATAAATCGAAAAAGAAAAGAAAAAAATGCATAAAATGAAAGATGTATTTCGATATGGTGTCATGGTTAGCAAGCATATTTCGATAGAACATTTTTTTCAGCAAGGTTCACTCTGTACAAGGCGTCGGGTGCCACTCGTGTTAGAGAGTTACGTTAAACTGTAGTTTATATGGATATGAGAAGAAGGCAACGGTTAACTTTAGACTTGAGTAGGTTAAGATTGTAGTGATCTGGAAAACACCCTCTTGCATCTGTTCCACAGAGCAATGGATCGCGGGAAGAAGCTGTTTGAGTGGAACTTACTTCTCACCGATGGAATACAGAGACAATATCGGTGGGTTTGCTACTATGTAAGTAGTATGGCGTGTCCTAGCCGTGAAAGTTCGGACTGATGGAAACCAAGGAATGTAGTTCGCCCGACCACTTTCCATGTAAGTAGCGATAGAGCAGCTTACGGCTGAGTAATGCAAGTGATCCTCACTAGGTTCCCCATACTTTAGGCCTTGTGCTACATCTAAGCCGTGCTAAGAAAATCAGTACACCATGAAAGAGAAAAAGAAAAAGGAAAGAAGATAAAATAGAAAATAAAAAAAGGAAAGATAGATTACCCAACAACAAAAGAAATTAAAAAAAATAATAGGGTAGAAAGAAAGAAAGAAAGAAAGAAAGAAAGAAAGAAAGAAAACGATCACTCAGAAATTTAAAAAAATAATAGCGATATCAAAAAAGAATGTTCCCCTAACAATAAAGAAGAAAGAAAGAAAGAAAGAAAGAAAGAAAGTTCACCTAATAAGAAAGAAGAAAAAAAGAGAGAAAGAAAGAAAGAAAGAATGATCAGCCAGAATTTAAAAAAATAGAGATATCAAGAAAGAAAGAATAAAAGTTCATCTAAAAAGAAAGAAAGAAAGAAAGAAAGAAAGAAAGAAAGAAAGAAAGACACTACCTAACATGCAATAAGGAAAAAAACTGCCTAATAAAAAAAGATAAAAGGAAATGAAAAAGGAAGAAAAATCATGAAAGCAAAAAAAGAAAAAGAAAGAAAGTACGGGAGAAAACCCGAAGGAAGTCTTGAAAGAATGTCTTTGGCTCAAGCGCCGAAAAGCCTCCAAAATGAGAAGCGATTTCCACTCTTATTTCTTCCTTTTCTCGTTTATTACCTTCTCGGAGCCATCATCGCGCAGTTGACACGACTAATTAAAGAAAGGCGTCGCCACTACCTTCTTCTCAGCCAATCAAATACGTTGGATTCGGCCTGTGTCAACGATACATCAAGAAAGCGAGAGGACGCTCGGCGCGACGCTTTACCACGTACACTTAATTGCCTCTTGCTTCATCCGCCCGACAAAAAATAGACCAGAAACAACAACACTGAGACTTAATTATACTTGTGATTATTGACACTTCTCTAATTGTTGTTGTTATTATATATTTCTACCTGTATATATAAATATTATATATGTGTGTGTGTGTTTCTGACGTGCTTTGACCTCTCGGCTACAGAGCCCCTCGATGACCGGGCAAAGTTGAATAGTGCCTTTAAACACAGATTTTTCTCTCGTTCTTGAAAAAGGCATATCCGATCGCTTTCGTATCGTAACATAAACAAAGCACTCTCTAAATAAGTGATGGATCTTTATTTATTAATCCGATAGATTTTATTACTTAAACGTTTTTTTTGGCGGGGGGGGGGGTTAGTGAATACTCGTATTTATGTAGACGCTCCATTTATTTATTAAACAGTATATTTATTTATTTTCGTCTACCGGCCTGAATGTTCTTATTAGCGAAATATGCGCTCTCCAATTTTCTTCTAAGATTATCTCTAATCTACTCAACTATCATTCCGTTATATAATTCTTCTTCTTCCATGTACTGTGCCACTTCAAGACGTCAGCAACTATGGCTCTCCACAACTTCCTATCCTTTGTAGCTCTTCGTAATGTTTGTATTTTTTACCATCCAACACTCTCCGTTTGGACATACATTTGACATCGTACACAAGCTCGACAGGTAGAGTGTCCGCTGTTTCAGTCAGTTACACTTACTGTCAATATGTCCTTTGTGTATCAAATTTTCGAAGCATTCTGTCCTCATTAGGATTCCTAGAAATTTCAACTTTCTGATTCGTCTATAAGTGTCTTTTTTATCCCTTTTCCTTTAGACTTCCTCATGGCTCACATGCTCTGTCCATGGAATTCTCAGCAACCATCTGTAAAATCACATCTCTATTGCTACAAGTCTCTACATCATCTGTGAGGAAATTGTCCAGTATCCATTGTCATCGTTACTTTATGGAACAGACTCCCTAGATAATGCTTTCCCGGTCACTGTAATCTTAACTTCTAGGGTTAACCTTCCCCACATATCCTCATAAATAGCACTTCTTATTTCCTACTCTTCCAACAGTTTCCGTTAGGGACCCTCTAATTTAAGTTGCTTTTGAGCCTTGAATTATGTGAACATTAGTAAATAAAAGGGTTTTCATATTGCATGGCTGAACTGCTATGTAACAACAATGAACTATAATGATATTTTATCAAAATAAAGACTGATAATTTCACAATTCATAGTTCAGAAGGCACTTGAAAAAGGAAAACAAATCTCTAGTTATAGCAGTGGAGAACAAGGATGTTTACAGAATTAAAACGCAAATAACGTAACAGAATAGCACATGTTGGAGACAAGATTGTGCGAATTTCTCAAATGAACTTATTTCTATTGCAAACGTTTGTCAACTTAGATCAATAATTCCGTAGGGTAATGATGAAAAAAAAGATCAAGAATAAGTTTTTTCAGATTAACCCCATTTCTTGCCAATCCAATATTGGATATTTGTAATCGAGATCCAACAATACAGAAAAACGTTTAGATAAAAGTTCAGCTAACATGTTGGACTACAGACGAAGTATTCTCTATCCTCTCAGCTTTTCTTTCTGAGTGCACACATGTGTGTGGGTGTTTATAGATAACGAGAGAGAATGGAAATAAAGCAGAACGAGAGTGAGAAATAGACAGAGACGAATAAAATGAAAAAGCTTTATATATATATATATATATATATATATATATATATATATATATATATATATAAGAGAGAGATAGAGAGAGAGAGAGAGAGAGAGAGAGTGAGAGAGACTCAATGAATAATAACAACAACAGCCACGCCACCCAAACAATTTCACGAGCCAAGAAAATTTATATTATATTACATTGGTTCATGAAATTGTTTGAGTGATGTGCCTGGATTATGCTACTACTGTTATTATTATTATTATTATTATTATTATTATTATTATTATCATCATCATCATCATCATTTGTTGAGCATAAATAGCTCTTACTAACTAAAGTAGTTTGTGGCTATAATTGTTCTTAGACGTCTGTTATTTTTACATTAAGTACTCCTTGTATATAAAAGTTAAAATTAATAAGAAAAAAAAAGCAATGTAAAATATTACTTCAAGAATATTACAATCCTCAACAGGCCTGATTAATTGTTGAAAATGTTCGAAAGCACGTTTCTTTTTCAATAGGGTCGCCCTGGGTAAAACGATAAACTTCATCCGGCAGCAAGGCCTCTGACCGAGACGTTTTGTGGAGCGTGGAACCACCTCTTATTTGATGTTGTGCCCAGGGTCGGTAGCACCTGTTATGGGGAAATGCTATGGAAAAATAATTAATCCTATAAAAGTATACAAGTTTTTAAACTAAAAATAACAGAAATACATTTTGATAGTAAAAAATCACCAGCAATACCATTTCTGTAAAAGAAAAATTATCAGCAATATTTTTATGAAAAAAAAAATAAAAACAATACATTTTTAAAAGAAATTACTAATGCTCCCAAGAAAATTAAATTTTGGCATTAAATGACCCATGAAGGAGTTGATGTACCGCTTTACAAATACACTTTCAATAGGGAAACCTAACAAAATGACTGCAACCTGCGCACAAACATATCCCCTCCTATCAACATACCCCCACTCTCCTATCAACGAATTGCATAGCTTCGAAAAGTATTTAATTTAAATGGTGAAAAATATTAAATTTTTAAAATTAACCAAAATGACTTGAGGAAACAAAAAGATTAGCCACTTCCTGGCAATTATTTTTGGAAAAACATTTCATTTACAGAAGATTTTTTTTATTTGTTTCTAATGTAGTAACTAAGAAACTGACCCACCTTGAAGTCCCCGAACGGCAGCTAACACCTATATATATGTGTATGTGTGTGTGTGTGTGTGTGTGCGTGTGGATAAAGTCAAAACGAAATGTTTCCTTTAAAGATGGGCTACGTCCACTGATGGACCTTATTAAGGCAATTGTAATGATTTTATTTTGTAACAAGTATTTATAGACAGAAAAAATAATTAAAAAAAACATATCACTATGTATTCAAAATATTTAAATTTAAAGAACGCTCATAAATATTCTTCAGGGCATCACGGTAAACTATGGCGGATGCCAAGTGATATATATATATATATATATATATATATATATATATATATATATTATGTTGGTGCAAAAATAAAGACGTAATAATGTCGTTTTTTGACATATTTTTAACGTCAAAAAACGATATTATTACGTCATTATTTTTGCACCAACCTAATATATATATATATTAGGTTGGTGCAAAAATAATGTCGTTTTCTCACATATGTTACGACATTATTTTTGCACCAACCTAATATACATATATATATATATATATATATATATAAATATATATATATATATAATGGTGTTCACTCTGTACAAGGCTGAGGAGTCACTCGAAGTAGATTGGTTACAGAGTAAGAGGTATAGTTTTGGGGAATATGTAGAGAATTTAACGGTTGACCCTACACTTAAACAGGTTTTGTAAACATCGGGAAACATCCTCTTTGCAGTCGGTTCCATAAATCAGCGGTTCGTGGGAAGAAGCTCTTCGAATGGAACTTATATCTCACCAATGGAATACGAAGGGAATGTGGGTGGATCGCTATAATGGTAATGTTTTTAAGCTTATCAGACAATATGAAAGGAACATACTTAAAATAAATAGACACAACTTGTCTATATTATTTAATGAAACATGCATCAATGATGAATTGCTCTCTAAATATACACACAATATATATATATATATTATATATATATATATATATATATATATATATATATATATATATATATATATATATATATATATATATATACATATACAAGGTTAGGCAAAAGTTGCGAACCATGGTGTGGGGTAATGAATAGGTTGAAGATGTTTTATTGAGTGGCTGCCGAGGTCCTTGGACTTTTTCTGTAATGCCATTTGAAATCAGTTGTTTATCAGATGAACCCAAGAAATATTGAGGAACTTAAAGAAGGAATTAAAGATGAATTCAGTAAAATGACAGATGAAACTCTCCGACATGTTAAGGAATCATGCAGACATGGAATTGAAATGTGTTTTGAAAAAGAAAGGGGACATTATTGATTGCACATAGAACAATTAAATAACTAGTAAATAAAATAATCATGTGTAATTATGCTTTTAATAAATTATCGCTATGTTGCATGACTTTTGCCTCACCCTGTATATTACCTTACAGCACAAGAGAATACTCCAGTTCAACAAACGACACAACGCCGATTAATGACTCTCGTAACAAACATTGTGTCGTAACTATTCTAACACATTGAGAGGATGTTTATTCAAGTAATTGTTTCTATTTATTTGGTGTCATTGGGAAGAAAGAAAAAAAAACGTTTTATAAGACGGGAATATTTTACTGATTGTTTTGATAATAAAAGAGAAAGCAGAGTCTCTTCGAATATCCTTCTGTAGAGGTTGAAAATAGAATATTGGCGAGCATCCAAAGGTGAGTGAAGATGAAAGGAAGAACACGTGAAAAATCTGTAGTTGTCTGAAACTCAGATTAGGCAAGCCGCGTTGAACTGCAGATCTGGGAGGATTGGCACAGAGAAAACTGATAAGATTTTGCCGCAGGTGCCCTGATTATCCCGGTACGGGGAGAAAACTAAACAAGAACAAATAAAAGATATCATCAGATGCTAAAGAAACTAACAGGAGCATTGTTAACCAGTGGAAGACGAAAGGTTTTTTTTTCAAATGACTGAAAACTTCAAGTCAGTTCTGTTGCCAACAATACGTTCAAAATGAATCGACAATGATTTTCTTGTTTCATTGGCACTCAAAGAAAATTGATGAATTTTGACTAGCAATTACTTTCATCTTCCTTTTTTTATTAGATGAAGCATTGTCAACCATTATTATTAATTTTGACTCGTGTTTACTTTCATTTTCAATTTTTATTAGATAAAAATTGTCAACCATTATTAATTTCTTACTTTCATCTTCAGTTTTTATTAGATAAAGTATTGTTAAACATTGTCATTAATTTTTTTACAAGTCTTTATTTTCATCTTTATTCTTGTTAAATTAAACATTATCAGCCATTATTATTAATTTCTGTCAAGTATTTCCTTTCATCATCACTTGTTATTAGATGAAGCACTGTCAACAAATATTATTCATTTTTTGATAAGCATTTACTGTTATCTTCTAAGAAGATATTATCAAAAAAAAACTATCTATTTGAGTTAATCGACTGGGATACGAAAACTTGTTGATTAATCTTAGTCAGAACGAGTTTATTCTAATAATTCAGCCAAACGCTCATTTGATTCTAACCGTGTTATTAATCGGGGTAAAGAATTCATGTTTGGGAATATTTTTTTTATATATATAAATAAAAACCGTTTCAAGAAGGGAACATAAATGCAGCTCTACAGAAGGATACTGAGCTTGTAAACAAAAAGGAAGTTTTAGTGAATATGAAACCAAAAAGCAGATTTTTACTCAGAATCAGAAAGTGAAAGCTGGCATTTCTGGAGTATATAATGAAAAAAAGAGCTTGTAAAATTTGACACTGAAAGGGACATATTGAAAGCTAGAAGAACAGAGTTAAACAGGGAATAAATTACTTAGGTGTTTGCGACGGTAGAACAGGACGTAGGAAAGATAGTAAAATGTCAAACATTGTTAAGTGTTACAAAAGATAGGAAAGTGTAGAGAGTTATGATCCTTCACATCTTGAATGATCTCGGTATAGAAAAAAACAACAAATATTACACTTTGATAACAGTAAAAGGGTGCCTTTCTTTCTATTAACTCTCCCCCGCTTCCGGTGAGACACAAGTGGATTGACGCCCTGTATCCAGAAATATAAATAAATAAAAGTTGAGGAGGACTGGTTGTTATGATGAACGAACAAGGCCCATCAATTTTCGCTTAAAGATCTTTTCCTTCTCTTTGCCACTCGTTTCACTTGTCTTTGTCATCAGCTGTGAAAAATTTTGTGTATGACTTGTTGGTGATAACCGTATATACTCGTGTCTCATGCAACTTTTGAAGACCTAATTTTGAAGCAAATTTTAATAGGTTCTCCTCATAAACGAGATATAGTATTAGCGTATGGCTCAGCAGTACATACGCTAATTTCATATCTCGTGTATGATGCGGCCCTCTTAAAATTAGTTTCAAAATTAGGTCTTCAAAAATCGTATTAGACACAAGTATATACGGTAGATCCTTTTGGTCTGCGAAAGTCTTCCCAGATGATCCGCCTTTTCACCCTCTCTCTCTCTCTCTCTCTCTCTCTCTCTCTCTCTCTTCTACGCTCAACTTCCACATCAGTCTCTCTAATACATCTTCCTCTCTCTATATATCTTCTGGTACCCTCTCTTTCTTTCATCATCCTCTCTTCCACGTACCACGCACTCTCTCTTTTTTTCCTATCCCTTCTCTCACCCATCCTCCTTGTCCTTTTCCCCTACCTCTCTCTCTTTCACTTTTATCTCTCTTCTGATCGTCCTTCTATATTTCACCTAGTATCCAAATACACTTGATTAAAACGGAGATTGTTTATAAATCAGCCTCTAATAGTTTAACAAATGTCTTTAAATTCACTGCCCTGAAGAAATGACTTAGGCAAACGGTCAGTCTAATTGAACGCCCATGCAAGTTATAACTCCTTAGACTAGGGGAAAATTGATGTCTAATCTCTATCAGAAAAATGGTGGGTAACTGAGTGACAAAATATAAAAAATTTTATTCAATGCGTTTCAGTC
>OZ010593.1:105452435-105554935 GCA_963932145.1 Acanthosepion lycidas | reverse complement strand
AAAGTTTGATGCGCTTTGCCAGATTCACGTGGAATCGATGCAATAACTCCATATGGCCGTTAATTTAAGCACATTCACTCTTTATGCGTTCAATCAAGTGCGTTGCATCCGTTATTTTCATTGAGTACACCTTCTCCTTTAGCATACCCCAGAAAAAAAAAAACAGTCGATTCTTTCTTCTTTCGACAAAATCATGTTTAATCTTCGGAAGTAAAACATATAGTTAATAAGATTTCCTGTGTCTCCAGACTTTAGGGACACCCTGTAGTTTGAAAAAGAAAAACAGCCCATAACTCCTGCCTAAGGATCTCGTGTAAATGAATTGCAGAACAGCGTTTAGGAGAGATAACAAAAACACAAAATTTACTAAGAGCTACAAAGGACAGGAAATTGTGGAGAGCCATTGCCAACATCCTGAACAGACTTAGCAAATAGAAGAAGAATTATTTTGTGCTGACTTTACTACCGCAGTATTCAGAAAAGTTGCGGATAAGAAATCTGTACTGGATTTTGAACCACTTGAACTTATGCCAATAAATACGACTGTAAGTTATTTCTAATATTTTTATTTCAATTCATTAAAAAGATAAATAGCAGTAATTAGTAATTAAAAAAGCAATTAAAAATAATGAATTGATAATTGCTTTCCTGTTGGTGGGGCGTAGAATACGGAAGAATCTATCCGAATGAGGCCACCTATCAAGTAAATACTTTCAGACACAAAGATACATAACAAGTATTTACCAATTCCTGGACCAAGTAAATACTTACAGACTCAAATATCAAGTACTAATATTTTACCTATCCACAATTTAAATAAATGATTTCACAGTGTAACCCGGATATAAGAGAGTTGTCGGGACCGAATAAGTCTCTTATATCCGGGTTTGGTCTATTTTGTTTAGGTAAGTATGGCTCTAATTTGGGACCAGATAAAATATCTCTTATATCCGGGGTTCTCTTATATCCGGGTTTCTTATATCCGGGTTACACTGTATACTCAAATATTTAAAAAAAACAATATTTATCTATTTCTGAACCATGTAAATATATATATATAGACTCAAATATACTCTGGTAATATTTACTTATCCTCAAAAGAAAGAAATGCTTACAGACTCAAATATAAACGAACAATATTTATCTATCCCCGTACAGAGTAAATTCTTATAGACTAAAATATACATGAACAATATTATCTATCTCAAATTAATCAAAGGCTTTCAGAATCAAATATACACGGGCATTATTTACCTATCCCGAGCCAAGTAAATGTTTCTAGAAGCAAGTATAAACGGCCAATATTTACCTGTTCGTTAACCAAATATAATGAAAAAAAGATTGACTTCGATATTAAATAACATCACAGCTGTTGACAAACAAACCAGCCACACATTAATTGTTTATGAAAGCTCTATACAATCGTAGACCCCTAAAATATGTCTACAAACCTCGACTGTCAAGCAATTTAATGTCATTCGATATCATTTAGTTTTTAATTTTTAACTCTTCACTCTTATTGTGAATGTAATAGGCGTGAAATTGTTCTAACGCCAAACATTACAGAATAGGAATTTTAATTCCCGCTAAAGAGTTCTTCAGACTAATGCTTTTGGGCCAGGAATCAATACAACTGCTCGAAAAGGACGTGCCAGGGATTACCCGCAGTTTTTGTTAACATTTAATCCGGTACAAGATGCAACATGTTATTTGGGGAGGAAATACGCATCACCAAAAACGTTATGTAGTACCCCGTACGGTACCCTGACGGCATGGGATAACATGAATAGTCAAATATTTTTAAGATACCATGCTCCTTCTGGATGTAGGCGATCATGGCTCTCCTTGGATTCTTTTCCTCAACTATATGCGAATTGTTATTAATTCTTGGGAAAGATAGTTGAGTCATTTTCTGTTGTCTTTTCTACATTTTTTCGCATTCGGAGTAGGTCATCGCTTAGCCTATCTTACACCCAAAGCTATAGAGCCCAGTTTACTTGCTAATGTATGTGGGAGTGATGCCATAGATTCGAGCCTTTCATTTCTGTGATAATGTGAACACAGCTGTTATCATTGCATGTTTTTCACCAGAGCTCATATTGCAATTTTCGTTGATATTATTGCTTTTCTTTGGCACTCCTTATTACTGGTTCCCATATTTTATTTATTTCTAGGCTTAGTCGGCTCAGGAGATTTTTGTGACCTAGCATATGTGCTGATTCCTTAAGTTTATGAATTTTTCAGGCCATCAAGAATCACTTTAATGAGTCTATCGTAACCTTTTCCAACCAATCAGAGGGCTCCAACTACAACTGGAATTATTGATGTCCTCATCTGCCACATTTTTTAGATTTTCACTTCAAGGTCCTTGCATTTTGATAGTTTTTTGAAGGTCTTCAAAGCTACATTACAACCTGAAGAGACTGACATGTCAATAAGAAAGCAGATTCTGTTCTTGTAATCTTTCATCACGATCTCTGGGCGATTAGCTTTGATTGTTCTCTCTTTGTGTATTGTAAAATTCCCATAAAAATTATTATTCTTAAGTTTGTCCTTGATCTAAAATCCTTCCACTTTCAACGTTGTTTTTAACTCTAAAAGTTAATTCTGTACATTAGACCGCAATCCCCGGTCAGCCAGCAATGCGTCGTCTGATCCTGAGTAATAATTTTCACATAGGCATATGTGCGAAAGTGAGTGCAATCTTTCGTGTGTTGATAACATTCGCACATCAATCGAAAAACTTACGGTTGTTCTGGGTACAGAAGACCACCGTAACCCAGGTACCCCCAGCAAAAGTTTACTCATCAAACATTACACTGAATATTTACACAGTTTATTTACTACAGTTAACAAAGTCTGGCACAAAAGCACCACAGCAGAGCACTTTCGATGTTTCGCCTTAATGGCTGTATACTTCTAAATTATTAAGTTTATTTTTTAAATCTCTAGAAGCCAATTTGCATCTCTGTGTCATATGTGCTTTTAACCTTGTATGTCTGTCAGTAACAAGGGCGGAGGCGATTCTATTGTTCTCTCTCTTCATTTTTTTTTTTTTTTTTTCAACTTGGCTCTCGGCTTTCTTACGCTTTCTTTTGTTCGAGAACTGACTTCAACCATTTTTACTTTATCACCCCCCCTTGCCTATCTGTGCTTTCATCCTCCTCTCGTACTCCTCCTTCCTTCCCGCTTCTCTCTCACACTGACACATGACGCTAGAATCATATGACATTCCTCGCTCCCATAAAAACATAGTGTTTCTAATAGTTGTTCTTTGAGTGCAAAATTACATGTGTTCTTTGCACTTTATATTCAGTCAGTGGTCGGTTTGTATCGGCAATACAGTCAAAGTTACGGACTCACAAACACGCACATGTACTAAGTAAAAAATGTTAAGACATATTTACTTTAAATAGAATTTTAATGTCATTAGAAGCATTTCACTGTATAACTAATATGACAAACTTTTTTAAAAATAATCATTGCGAAATAATAGGCAACTCCAAAAGTTCATTTTTATGCTATTAGATAGCATTAGGAGGGTTTAGTTTAAATTAGCTTTATTCAAAAAGACAACTTTTGATTATGACAGTGTGCATTTTATCAGAAATTTGCCAAGATTAGTGTATTTTTATTTATTAAATCTAACGTTAAAGAAGAAAGAAAAACATTACATTTTCTGCGATTGAAGTAAAAAAGTATTTGTGCAAATTGTGAAGAAGGTACTTTAAATGATCGAACATGTCAAATATGGTTTGTAAAGTTCCCTGTTGAAGATCTCTCGCGTTGAGCTGTCGGATCGAGCAACTGAGAGTGATCACGATCCAATTGAAATGTTACTTGAGAATAATGAACGTTATTATACGACATAGGATTAAAAATATCCACATGAAGTGGAGAATATCATCAGCACTAGTTTATTATTATTATTATTATTATTATTATTATTATTATTATTATTATTATTATTATTATTTCCTTTGATTTCTGGCGTTTAAGCATTTCTTTCCGGGTCCCACCCAGGGACCAATTGTTAGAAATGGCATCATGGCACTTTCCACTGACAAAAAAAAAAAAAATTACATAGATAAAGCCTTTCGTAAAGTGTGGACTGTACTTGTGAGAAAATTTTTTTGTATCTCTTTGAGCCATGGACTTCCAGAAATCCTTTCAATTAGTCCACTGCAATCTTTTCCAACCAATCCTAGGGCTCCAGCTACAACAGGGATTCTTGATGTTCCCATGTGCCACATTTTTGAGATTTCGATTTCATGGTCCTTCTATTTTGACAGCGTTTTGAATATCTTCAAAGATACATCGTAGTCTGCAGGGACTGCCATATCAATAACGAGGCACTTTTTGCTTGTTTGTGGTCTTTAATAACAATGTCTGGGCGGTTGGCCTTGATTGTTCTGCCAGTGTGTATTGTGTAATCCCATAGAATTTTAACAGGTCCTATCTTCATTACCGGGTCTGGGTGATGTTCATACCAGTTTCTTTCAGTTTCCTTCCCGTAGAAGTTGCAAATTTTCCAGTGCAGATATTGGCCCACTCTGTCATAAGGTTTTATATTCAGTGGATGCCAATATCATGCAACCTGATACAAGAGGATCAATTGTTTCTGGATATTTATCACAGAATCTGCATTTTGGGCTAACACAATATTTTAGTATATGTACTTGATAATTTCTAGTTAACAAGCATTGGTCCTGTGCAGCAAGGATAAAACCTTCTGTTTCAGCTTTCAATACTGCACTACATAGCCACTGATGAATACTGGTTTTGTCTACGTCAGCTTGTTTGGTACAGGCAGAGTATTGGCCATGAAGCGGTTTATCTTGCCATTGTTTCTGTATCTGGTCGGTTGTATTTGCCTTTGCTTTCTTTTTTAAGTATTTTGCAGCTTCTGCCGGTGTATTGTGCTTTACTTATATTTCTGCGCCCATTTGAAAATCCATGTTGAATTTGTTGGCTTCCTTTAATACGGAGTAAAGACGCTTACTATTTTCATGTTCTTTCAGACATACCATCATCCTGTCTTCTGTATTTTCCAAGTATCTTTGGAGGCCAATTGCTTTAGTTTTGTAGGACAGTTCTAGTTGAACTAATCCTCTGCCTCCTTCGGATCTGGGCAAAAACAGACAATCAACATCAGCTTTGGGATGGTGCATGCGGTTTTGCTTTTTCGTTTTGGCGTCCATTCGCTTAATTTCAGCTGTGGTCCAGTTAAGGACATTAAAGCTATATTGCACCACAAGGACAGCCAAGGTGTTTATGGCTGATATTCTGCTTTTTGAGTTTAGCTCGGTATTTAGCACCAGACGTAGACGCCTGTAGTACTCCTTTCTTACCTTCTCCTTCATTAGGGGGTGTTGTATGCCATCTCCTTTGCTAATTCCTAGGTACTTGTAGGCTCCATCATATTCCAGTTCCCTAATCTTTGTGAGAAAATCTAAATCTATTAAAGGTGGTTCTGTAATTCTACCTTTCTTGAATGTTACTTTTGCACATTTATCTAATCCGAATGTCGTCACTGAAGTATTTTACAATATTGGGGAGACACTTCAACTCATTGTCGTCATTGGCAAAGAGTTTGAGATCATTTAGAGTAGGTGATTGAATATTTTCTTATTTATTTTGTAACCATATCTACTGTTATTCAGTTCATGCGTAAGGGGGATTAAGGACAAACAAAACAGAAGGGGTGACAGAGAGTCTCCTTGAAAGATTCCACGTCGGATAATTAGACGGTGGATATGGCAGTGCCTATTATTATTATTATTATTTGTTAAATTTCTGTTGTATACATATTTCCATCCGGGTTCCAACTAGAGACCTAACGTCAGAAATAGCTTCAGAACATTTTCCACTGATAATTTTTGTAAAAAAACACAGATTTTACATAGATAGAGCTCTTCGTAATATGTTAGCTGTACTTGTGAGTACAATATTTTGTATTTCTTTAAGGCATGGGTTACCAGGAATCCCTTCAATGAGTCTATCGTAACCTTTTCCAACCAATCGGTGGGCTCCATCTACAACTGGAATTATTGATGTCCTCATGTGCCACATTTTTTAAATTTTCACTTCCAGACCTTGCATTTTGATAGTTTTTTGGAGGTCTTCAAAGCTACATTACAATCTGAAAAGACTGAAATGTCAATAAGAAAGCAGATTCTGTTCTTGTGATCTTTGATCACGATTTCTGCACGATTAGCTTTGATTGTTCTCTCTTTGTGTGTATTGCAAAATCCCATAAAATTATTACAGGTCCTATTTAGGTAACCAGGTCTGAGTGGTGTTCACATCAGTTTCTTGCAGTTTCCTTCCCGTAAAACTGACATTTTTTACAGTGCAGATATTGACTCACTCTATCATGTCGAGTTTTATATTCAATTGGTTTTAACACCGTACAACCTGATACAAGATGGTCAATTGTTTCTGGATATTTATCACAAAATCTGCATTTGGAGTCAACACAATTTTTCAGTATGGGTGCTTGCTAATTACTAGTCCTTAAGCATTGGTCCTGTGCAGCAAGAATATAACCTTCAGTTTCAGCTTTTAACTCTGCATTTGAGACATTGCATTTGCTTTACTTTTCTTTTTTAGGTTATTTGCTGTTTGCTGTTGCAGTAGGTGTATTATGGTTTATTCTTCACTCAGTTGAAATTTCCTTTTGAATTAGTTGGCTTTCTTTGTTACTGAATAAAGTTTGTTTTTTTTCATGTTCTTTTAATACGGATCATCTTCCAGTCTTTTGTAGTTTCCGTGTATCTTTGAAGGTCGATTGTTGTACTTTTGTAAGACATTCTTAGTTGAACTAATTCTCTGCCTCCTTCAGATGTGGACACATACAGACAATCAATATCAGCGGTGGCAAGTGAGAGAAGATTTCACGTTTTGATATCCATTCGCTTAATGTCATCTATGATCCAATTAGCGATGTTGAAACTGTATTACACCACAGGGACAGACAAAATGTTTATGGCTGATATTCTATTTTGTGAATTCAATTCAGTATTTAACACCAGGCGCACGAGCCTCTAGTATTCTTTTCTTACTTTCTCCGTCATTTCGCTGTGCTGCATGCCATCTCCTTCGCTGACTGATAGGAATTTATAGGCTTCTTCTTGTTCCAGTTCCAGAATCTTTGTGACCAAGTCTAAATCTATGGAATGTGTTTTTGTAATTCTCCCTTTCATGAATGTAACTTTTGCACATTTATCTAATCCGAAATCCATACCGATGTCATCACTGAAACATTTTGCAATATTAGAGATACCTTCAACGTATTGTCGTCTTTGTAGAATAGGTGATTAAACACTTTCGTTTTACATTGTATCGATAGTTATTGCTGTTTAGTTCATGTGAAAGGGGGATTAAGGACAGACAGAACAGAAGGGGCGATATTCAAACAATTACAAGTGGCACTGCCTTTGATGTGATTTAAGTATAATGTGGTTTGCCGCAGTTCCATGCTATATTTAAGGAAATTTACTATCACTGAGGAAACTTTGTACATTTCCATTATTATTATTATTATTATTATTATTATTATTATTCATTTCACCTAAACAAAGCAATAATGGCTACTATGATGCAAGGGATTATTAAGAATTATAGAAACAGATAGGAGGATAAAAAAACCGGATTCAAGGAATCAGAAAATGATGATGGACATTGCATTTAAATTTTTGAAGATCGTAGTTGACAGGAGAGCATGAAGCCGCAAGAAAGTTCCTCAGGTGAAAAATGCAAGAAACGGCCAGCAGAGAGCTACCGGGCTGTATTCCTAAAGACGAGTTGCGACTTTCACATAATTAAAATGTTTCAATATAAAGATAGCAAAAAACAAATCGGCAGTCGATGAAAAGTGGATACTTTACAACAAGGTGAAACCAAGAAATGGCACTGCAAGCGAAATGAAACACAATGAACTACATTAAAGATCATCTTTCATCAAAAGGTAATGCTTTGTAATGATAATAGTGAAATTAGTTGCTTCCATGCAGGAAACACTCAGCATTCGTTGACTGAGCAGTGTTACTGTCGGTTGACATTCATAAAATCTTTGTCTTAAAAGTGTTTTCAGCAAAATAGGCTTATCCAACCCATTCACTGTTATCCTTCTTTCTGATGACGACATCATTCGATTTTGTGTGTGTGTGTGTGTGTGTGTGTGTGTGTGTGTGTGTGTGTGTGTGTGTGTGAATTAAGGGAGACTTTAATTGTAAACACCTGCAGAAGAACAAGCGAATTTTATTTACTGAGAAAAATATAAATGTTCTGAGTGGATGGAATTATAATGTTTCCATAAAAATATGTCTGTTGTGGTAAACCCTCCTACAGTAGAATGAACTCTTCCCCCTCTCATAAATACAAACTGCGAGAGTCGGATAGAGTGTAGAGTGAGAAGTGAAGTGGAGTAATAGACGCAGTGCTAATCTACTTATTACTAACACTATTGTTTTGTATCTTCAATATACTTTTTACAACCTACCTTCGTCTTCCGTGTCTTTTTTTTCTGGACCCTAAACAAGCCACGTCAATGTCAAAAGACAGCAGAACAAAAATTGTAAATATATTGCTTAATAAAAAATAAAGAAACTTAAACACTTTGTACAAACTTCGCTCGTTGAGCACAACGTGCGTCTAACTTTGTTGGCGACAGATCACAAAATTGTGTTTGTATTTCATGATTGTGCTGTCATGTCCTGCTATAGCAACCGAAAATGACTGTGATTGAAATCACAACGGCGACATTTTATATTAGGAGCTTTAAAAAAGAATAGAGTGGAAGAAGGAGTGCTAAAGTTTAATACTACATATTTAACCGTCCGTGGCATGACGATAAACTACATCCGACAGGAAGGCTTTTGATCAGCTTTTGAGAATCATGGAAGCACCTCTTAATTGCTGGTGTCCACCCTGACCCGGGGTGGTAACATCTGTCAGGGTCCCAGCTAGGGGCAAATAGTTAACCCCACCACCACTAAAAAAGGGTCGAAACACTATGAAAGTATAAAAATAGGTTTTAATACCAGCAATACATTTTTGGGAAAAAAAAATTGCTAGCAATAAAAATCTTGTCAGCATTAAATAACTCAAATGAGGTTGATATGCCGTAAAGCAAACCAAACCAAACCAAACCAACCAACCAAATATTTAAAAACTATATTTAAGCCGAACGAACTTTTTGAGTCATCCCAAATGCATTAAAAACATTTCCCTATGTTGGCAAAATGACTGAATTGTTGAACTAATTGATGCAGAAAATTATAATAATTACGTGAATAAACGAAGTGAATTATTAATGAGATTAGTTTATTCCACAGTTGCATGCTATATTCAAGGAAATGTATTATTACCGAAGCCCAGTGAATGAAAGTGTTGGTTGAAGTTAGTCAGTGCATTGACACAAAGAGTTATGAGTTCAATACCTAGCCACAGCAGCGATGAACAAAAACTTGGAGAGTTGAGTTACTAAAAGGAAATAACTTAAACTGAGATATCCAGAAAAGGCATCACACGTGGAACTAGAACAATCTACCACGGGGGCTAAAATTCCACCGTATATCACCTGAAGAAGTCGGAAGTGTACAAATGACCGGAACGTCGTGAATTCAGAAAGCAGTCCGCACAATGTAAATAGCATACTCTGATCAAAAAACAAAAAAAAACGACAGGGAGAACACAAATTCAATACTAATGACTTCTAAGGCCAGTTCACTTACTACTTAGACATATATCTGTGAATTAGTACTTTTAGAAGGTGACTGGAAATAGTATAATGACGCGTTTCATTCCAAGAAAAAGTTTCTTTATATTTTATTATATATATATATATATATATATATATATATATATATATATATATATATATATATATATATATATACATACGTTACATTAATTGCGCAACTGCCAAAGCAATTGTCACGACGGGGTCAAGTAAATGCAACTTTTCTCTCGCTGAAATATTAACAATCCTGAAAAAAAAATCCTAATCTATTAAACAAAAGAAGCTATTTGATGATTACCTGCCTTCCTAGATCCAAATTTCTACACAAACACGTTGACCAAGATTAATATAATCTGGACGGACCATGCATTCACATATAAAAGTATTGATATTCATATTTTTATATTTTTATTTTTTATTTCTTGTTACTTTTACTGTACAACTACTGTTAATATTAGACCGTAACGCATTTATTATTTTTGGTAATCCAGTGTTCCATTATCTTATCACTACCATTTTTAGTATATAACTATTATTTTTATTTTTACTTTGATTTTTGTCTTTCATTTACCTTTAGTCTTACTATTAGCAATGTGTTTGTTTATTTATTCATCTCTTTGCATTTATTATTGTTATTTAATTATTCATTCATTTGTTGTATTTATTCATTTATTTATTTACCTATTTATCCATATTTATATGTTCCTAGGAATGGTTCTTAGTTTATTTTACCTTATTTTATTTTGACTTCTTTTATTCTGTTTTATTTTGTATTATTTTCTTTTCATTAATATGTATTATTTTTATTAGTACTGTATTCTATTTTATTTTATTTTACTTTATCGCCGCATATTTTATTATTATTGATATCACTATTTTTGGTTAATTTATTCTTCTTCTTCTTATTATTATTATTTGATTTTCGGAAAAAAATAGAGTTACCGCCGTTGATTTTCTAACGTCACTTCTAGTTTACTTTTTACATCAGCGTCTCTCTAAATTTATTTTAACTAATTTCTTTATATATTTACATGTTCATATATAAAGATATTATTTCATTTTACTCTATTTTCCTTCCTTTATTTTACATTATTTTATTTTCATTGATATATACTATTTTTCATTGGTATTAGTATTAGGAGAAGGATGATCTTCATTTAAAAGCGTATGCAAAAATGGGCAGCACAAACTATGCTGTCATGTTTTATCCTTTTCAGGACATAAGCGATCATTACCATCCAGATTCTTTCTGCTTATTATCTGTAAAGTGGCTTATTTTCCCGTTAACGACGACATTGTTTGGAATTCTTTCTTTTAAACTGGCTTTCACCAAACTCTAAAGAGTCGATTTTACTCTGATATTTAACCCATAGCTGGAGGTTGGATAGAAGAAAAGAATTCACAAAACACAGAGATTCCGTCTACCGATTTTTTTTTTTAATTTTCTGTCTCTTCCGTTTATTCCAATTCTTTCCTCACCCCTCCCCTTCCAACATTTCTACTTTGCGTCGCTTAGTTAAGTTATATAAGTGGGCTTGAATAGATCTACGAATTAATAATTTAGCAGTAACCACCTGACGAGACCGCCCGGGTAGTATTATGCGTAAATTTTTAATAATTTTTTATATTTTATCTATATATATAAAAACAGAGGATGTCTGTGTGTCTGTCTGTCTGTGTGATACCTTTTCACTCGAGATCCATCAAAACGACGTTGACCAAACTTGGCACATACATTGTACAATATAGCGTAAAAAATCGATAATGTAAAATAATCAATAATTGATAAATCCGATCAAAATTCGATAAATTCAACTTTTTTCTTTCGGTTTTGCTCAAACTCGGTATATAGGTTACTTACATCATGACGAGCCCAATGATACCTCATTTTTATTTCTACGCCACTGTCTTTAGCAAAAAACCGCGAAAAACGAAAAATCGATTTCGACACAAATTTTAAACTAAAAGCTCCCTCAATTTTCAAGCAATCTAATACAGTCTTCACTCAATTGTACCCAACAATGAGTTGATTGTTTAACAGTCATTTAACTTGATAATTAAATCTGCCCATAGTGAAAACCCGCGTAAATAAAGAAAAATTTCGATTTTTACTGGTTTCTTACTTATTTTTCGTTGAACTTTGAACCAATTTTCATCAAACTTAACAATTGCCTTATAGCTGACAAATTGAATCTCAAAAACTTCAAAATAATTGTGGTCTGAAGTAGGTCTTCATGTTGCTTGTTTTACCCCTTCATGTCCTCGGCTAACTTCGACTGAATAAATACAGACTACTTTTGTTATATGAGTAACTTCATTAATTCAAAATAGTTTTTTTTGCTGAAAGTACTTTAAAGCAATTGAAGAAGATAGACTCTGTTACATCTAAACATGATGATGCTTTTGCTCCATTCTAATTGAACGCTTTTTTCTGGTCGACCAGCTGGGTGTAGCTGCTGTATATCTATAAAACAGAAGATCTGTGTGTATGCTATTTATGCACGTCCACATTTAGTGACCGATTTCAATGAAATTATACAGACATGTTGCAAATTTACTAAACTATGTAAAGACCAACATTTCAATCACCAGGCCCCCGGATTAGGCAGAAAAATTGATTAAACTGAAGGTGGGTACGACTTTTTGTATAAATCTAGTAGCATAGTATACCAATGGATGATGCATGGAAGTGGGGATACAGGCAGATATTTCTAGACAGGAGAGTGCGGTTATACAATTACAGCCATCTGCACCTCGGTTGGGGTATATATATATATATATATATATATATATATATATATATATATATATATATATATATATGCTATTTAAATAGTTTAAATATATTTTTAATATTTTAATAATTTAAAATATGATCACACCACGTGATTTCTTAAATTTTAAAAAATATTTTTTAAATAGTCATAATCTGAAATTCTTTTTTAATATATTCCTACCGATTAAACACTGATGAATTTAATGTTTTTCTTTTTTAGAAATCACGTCGTATGAATATATTTGTTTTGGCTTCCGTAGAGACGGTTAGTTTACAACAAATTTACACAGCAGACTGGATCAACCTATTAACTTCTGTGAAATGCATTTATTCTTTTTTTTTTTTTATATTTGTGATCTGAAGTGTTTACGCTATAGTAATACGAAAAGGAATTGTGAATGGAAGGAAGTAAAAAGGAAAACATGAAAATGGCCCACAAAACAAAATGTTTGGAAAGTGATGGAGAAACAGCGAAAGAGCAGGAGGAAAAGAAAAAAGAAGGCGGAGGAGGAGAAAAAGTTTTTGACATTTTAGAATCGTGAGATTAAGAGGCGAACTTTAACAAATATTCCTTTGTGGGCGCATTCACTAATTATATATATTAGGTTGGTGCAAAAATAATGTCGTAATAATGTTGTTTTTTGACGTTAAAAATATGTCAAAAAACGACATTATTACGTCATTATTTTTGCACCAACTTAATATATGTATGTGTGTGTGTGTGTCTATTTTTGCATATTAATTTAACTATCAATAGCTATTTCTTCACTATATATTACGATAAGATAAAGGGAGTCCAACCAACGAAGCTATAGATCATATCTAATGAATATGTATATATATATATATATATATATATATATATATATATATGTGTGTGTGTGTGTGTGTGTGTGTGTGTGTGTGTGTGTGTGTGTGTGTGTGTGTGTGTGTGTGTGTGTGTATGTATCTAGGATTAATACAAATATAAAATTTGCCACATAGCTAATTGACGTTATATTCGGCAACCCGACTACAGAGTTTCGTAGACGAACATTTCTGTAATCGTTCGATCCACTTGTCAGGAAGTATCAGTAATTGTCTGCAGATTTTCTCATTTTCGTCATTGTTATATTGAGTTAAAAGCAACAATTCGTGCGTTTTTTATTGATGTTGGATTGAATTTTCCTTCTTTCTACTGGGGTGTACGTCTACGAAATTCTGGGTCGGGGGTTGAATATAACATCAACCAGTTGAGCGATGAAATTTTATATTTTTGTATTCATCCAATTAATGCCCTGTCTCTGATATCGACCACTTTATTGCAAAGACTGCTTGCCTTAAATGTCCTTTCTTTCAGGCCCCCACTGGTTGACAGCATTTCTAACTTCACCATGCCTTTCTTATATATATATATATATATATATATATATATATATATATATGAAGAAATATAGTCTTAAGGTGTGCTATATTTATGGGATAAAGTGCTCAATATGAGAGATAGAGCGTGTGTAAATATAAAAGTAAACATTGAAGTCAACACTTAGAGGCGACAGTCTGTTTCATGCTAGACGCAATCGTGGCCTGACGATTGTGTCTAGCATGAAACAGACTGTCGCTCTAAGTGTTGACTTCTATGTTCCCTTATATATATATATATATATATATATATATATATATATATATATATATATATATATAGGGTGCCCGACCAAATTTGACATCCTTTTGCAGTCTAATATCTAATTCTCGCTTAAATGTTCTCAAATTTTAACAGAATGTGTTTAAACTAAGTTGAATGTTTATTTTTTTCCAGGGTGTTAGAATATGTCCGAATACTCAAACACGAAAAATGCTCCAACTGGAAAGCAGATTTAGACATAGCAAGAAAATTGAAAAGCGCTTGAGAATGTGACGCAAGGCATGCTACAACGTCTTTGGCAGGAGCTGGACTACCGTCTTGACGTTTGTCGTGTCACAGGTGGTGCGCATATTGAAGATTTGTGAATCTTTATGAAATCGGTTTTCAATTCTAGATGCCTTTGAATATCTCGTTCGAATATCGATAAATACATCTTTTATTGTTGAACTTAATTTCGTTTGCCTGGTATATGTAGTCACTCAGCTATTCACGTTTTAAATTATATCAATTTTTGTGTTCAAACTCTCTACCAGACATTTAATCAGACACAAATCTTCAATGATGAGAAGAGGGCAACATGTCCAACAAGAACCGATCGAAACATTTGATTCGATCGAATTTGAACAGATTCAATCACCTCAGCATCTTTTATCAAAAGTTGTTTAGATCTACAAGAGATAGACAATTTTGTGGAGAGTTATGATTGCCAACGTCCTATAGAAAATACGGCATATAAATGATGTTGTGTATGTCGTTATTGATAATGTTGTCTCCATTAACTCATCGTTGACTTTTAGCTTACTACACACATTGTCACTAATGACTTATTATATGACTTCTTACTTGTTTTTTTGTTTTTTGTTTTTTTTTTAACTTTGTCTGGTGTAGCTTCATCTGTCTTTAATTGATTTATTTTACAAGTTATTTAGTTTCTTTTGATCACTTTCTCTAATATATTCATTCCACGTTTGGTTTGCTGATTGAATTGTTTTTGGATAATGCCATAAGTATTAATAATTTTTTGCTCAAGTTTTGTTTGTCAAAGGCCATGGGATATTTTACTAAATATTGTGTAGAACTCTGTCTAGCCTGAAAAAAGGCAGTAACTCAACGTAGAATTGGTTCCACAATTGGATGGAAAACCTCTAAGTTTTACCGTCTTCATTGATGTCCACAGTTCTCTGATATTTGTAGAGGTAGAAACTTGTACATGAAGAGACTTCATCTTATAAATCATCGAGTTTACGCCTGGTGAATGTGATTTCCTTTATTCGAAAATCTCCAGAATGTTCCTGAAACCAATTCTGAGCAGATTGGTCAACCAATAAAACATATTTACACTTTTTACATCATTCAGACTATTGTTTTCATCTTCATTGTCATATTCACGACGTTTCCGCCGTTGTACGCTCCTGCCTTTTTGGATGGCATACGTTGAGATTTCAAGCACAACACTTTATTTAGTTCGCCGGGGTAGATTGTTCTAATTTCTTGGAAATCTCAGTTAGTTTCAGTTAATTCCCTATAGTAACTCAAAGTTTTTGTTCCCTCTGCTGTGGTCAGGTATTGAACTCACAGTTCTTTGCGTCAAGTGACACACTGGATTACTCAACCAACGCTTTTATCTACTGGACCATGTGTCCTTTCACACACACACACACACACACACACACACACACACACACACACACACACACACAATATAAACAAACTAATAATGCAGTTTATTATTCTGCTGGAAAAAAGTATTGATGGAGTATTCAGTCAATCGTTCAGTAATAGAATCTCGTTGCCTAAAATAATATTTGCACTTCCTTCTTGAATTTTGGAATGGGAATATTTGAGTTTGTCTTATATTAGTTGCACTCCCAGGCTAATCAATTCCGTCCACCCGAAACTTCGTGTACTAGGATTGAATCTATTCTCTGCGGTGGGTGGAGTTGTACAATAGCCACTATTACCACATGTGCTAACGTAATTCTTCTGGTTTCCCGGATCAAGGCATTCCCCATTTGGGTGTGTTCTTCAGTGCGCGATGCTAATAGGTGGACCAGATTGGCTTAGTTCCGTTACACTCGTCCTTCCCACTTTAAAGTTCTTCTACCCATTCATACAACTTTCGTTAATTCATGCTCCATGCTCCCTACTCCATACTGGACCAACATTCGGTGATAGATTTCCGCAGGTTTTACTCCTTCCGCTCACAGAATGCGCACAACTGCGGATTGTTTCTCAATGTTGAAAATCGCCGAGTGCCAAGTCCATATGACTGACCTCGTTGCTCCCTGCCACTCAAGTGAACGATGGAATACTGCACGTGGATAGCTACCCGTCATCCCATGCGCACGAGTGGTTTCGCGTGTCAGAGCCGCCCTCTTTTTACACCACGCAATATACCGACGGACAGACAGAATGTGCCGTTTATTTATTTAGATTTCAACTATAAACACATTTTGTTCTTAAATTCTCTGAATGTCATATTGGTAATTGATCTAAAAAATTACCTATACTCTTTTGTTAACTGGGACAAAGAATGGCTTGTTAATTTTAACGCCACCAAAACGATACTGCTCTCATTTAATCATCTGAGAGAATCCTTTTTACCTTCCATAATCATGGCTGATACTAACCTCCAGATAAGTGACTCCTTGCGCCTGCCCGGACAAAGATTTTTCGCTGACATTGAAATAGAAAGATTATATTTAATCAATTGCTAGGTCTGCTGCTAGGAAAGCTGCTTCACTGCACTGCGCTAAACAATTCTTCTCACCAGAATTTATCTTATATATTTATAAGTCTGCCATTCACCTTTGCTTTGAATATTGCTGCCACATATAGTCTGGTGTTTCTGCTATATATTTAGAAATTCTTGATAAAATCCAAAGAAGAATCTTCAATGTTATCCGTCTTGACCTGGCATCTCGGCTTCAGTCACTTTCCGTAACGTAACTTCCTGTGCCTTTTCTATAAATACGTTCATTCTAATTATTCTGATGAAATTTCCTCTTTGTTACCTAAACTTCATTAATTTTAGCGCAGTATTAGATTTGTGACATGGTCTCATCTTTTTACAGTTAAAATGGCTAGATGTAACCGTAAGTTCTATGCTAACAGTTTCTTTTCTCGCACTGCTCGCTTGTGGAAATCTCTTCCGGCTTCTTGCTTCCCAGTCATCTTTAATCTTCAAAAATGTAAATGCAATGCCAATCGTTATCTTGTGTCTTCTTAACTCTTGTTCTTTTATTGTTCCCTTTTTCCTTAATAGTAATTTTCGTTCCCAAATTCTCTGATACTCAGTCACTCCTTTCGTCTTGGTGGTTTTATTGTCTTGCTTGGGCTGAAAAAATATATCCAGAAATTTTGTCTTTCCCTCAGCTATTGCGGCGGGCCTCTCGCTATGACTCTGCTCACAGAGGTACTGCCTGAAGGGCAAGTTCTTGAGTATTAACTTTCAGGTATTTATAATGTCACACCAGAAGACCGATAATCCAATCCACCAATCTATGTAAACTGAAACGTATTAATGAACTCTCCAACATATTTCCGAGAAGCCAATGAACCCTTTTTAAACAATGATATCTCTAAACAACGCTAAACCTAAAACGTTTGAGAAACTGGGTTTTCTTTCTCTATCTTCACGGTCAATGGATGCACAACTAACTCAATCTTGCAGCAGACAAACAAATACAAAACAACATAGACTAAACTTTACTTATTTTTTACAAGGTACTTCCACTGACATTCTAAAAAAGTTGAAAAATAAGAGTGCCCAATTTGATGGGTGCTGACAAAAGAGAAAATAAAACACTTTAAAATGCATTAAAAAAAAAACTTTAAGAGTCTTTGAAATTTGTTTCAAAGCAAAATAATAAATTTATGGATTACATAATTAGATTTTTTTTAAAATATTACTTTTTGCATAAAATATAACGAAAATACATTGTTTCTCAGCAAGGTATAACATCGTTTGCCAAAACATTCAAAGGTCAAATAACTATTTTCTATAACACGCCAATGCTAATTTAAAAAAAAATTCGCGCCATAAATCAAATCAAGTAAGGAAGAAGATTTAATAAAAACTTTCTAGAAATATTTTTCAGGTCAGTTACAACTTCTTTACTGTATTTATAACATCGCTATACTGACAAAGAAAATTATTGTACAAAAATATTATCATAATGAGTAAGAGTTAAAAGGTTCAATTGATTTTTTGGCCCTGACAACGGCCGTTATTTTTTTCTTTGTCATGGTAGATAATTAAAAAAAATTATCTTTTATTTTTATTTTTGATCTTTTGTAAAATAATAAAGAAATCAAACGGTTATAAAATGAAAAAGTTAAATAAAATTATTTTAAAAAATTGTTCACGGTCGAAAATATTAAACTTTTTTTTTTATTCTTATTTTATCAACACCAACCAAAATCTGAAAGAGTTTTAAAATTATGCTGTAAAAATACATGCTAGGTTCTCATGAAGAAATATACATTATAATTTTTTGTTGAAACAAAATATGCGATATATTTTATGAAAATTAGATATCAAGAACTCTGCACATAAAAAATGCGTTTTCTTGAATTCTTTTTTTAAGATTTCGGATCATTTTTTCGATGTGTTCATAGTAGATATTGCGTATTTTTAATGAGATAACACCTTAGGGGTTTTAGTATCATAAATATGCAATAATTACGAACATCCTAAATTCACTTTTAGGGAGACGACAAGAGTGAGGTCAAGTGGGTTTATGTCTGAAGAGAAAAAAAAAACAAAAAAAAAACAAAAAAAAAAAAAAACAAAACAAAAAAAAAAAAAACCCAGATATAACATAACGTTCGTTTATTAATGAATAAATGCTGGTAATTACATTAAATATCCGATAATTCTTGGATTTTTGGTAAATATTTAAAAAAGGGTTATCGCATGTTTTCTCTTTTATTTTCCACGTCTCGAAAGTGCGCATTATTTTTCATTTAATGGCAGACTAAATGATTCTTCGAAAAAATGCGTATATAATACACAGAATTTCTGGGAAAGCAAGTGTAAGTTTCTTTTTATTCTAGACTAGTTTAAAAGCTGCATTCTGTGAGGACTTTTAAGCCAGTTCCTGCGGATAGCGAATTCCGCCTCCGGTCAAAAAATAAATGAACCATTCCAGCTTAGAAATCAGAAATGATTATTTTGAAGAAATATCTTTGAATTCCTCAATTCGCTCTATGCAACTTCAAGATTCGGGTTACAGGTCCAATTCTGGTCAAAAGACCGATTTGAGCCGAAATTCCAATTCAGACCGAAAATCAAGATCTTCAAAGCACAAACTCCGTGGAACTTCAAATGAATTCAGTTCTCCAAATCACAAACACTGAGGAACTTTATAACGTCACGTCACGAAACCTTACGATTTAACTCTGAATCCCTGGCATTTTGAAGAAACAAAATTGATTTCCTCAATTCACAAAGTTTTGGAAATATTTTACACTGAATCTAAAACAAAAAAAAAATCATTAAGTTTTTGTTACTTTAAAGTAAATATAAATATATAAAACTTTTAAAAAATATTTCAAACTTTTAAAATCACTAATATTTTCAGTTATTTTCAAATTTGAATTTTTAACTGTCCCCTCCTCATCCGAAAAAAAATCCCAATGCTGGATGTCCCAGCATCAGATGATGGGCAGATTTACAATCCTGTGATCAGCATGATAACAAAAAGGTATAATATGTCTATATAAAACAAATATGGTCTGATTTAGAAGGGGGTAGGGGGTAGGGGGTCAGATATACCGACGGACAGACAGAATTTGCCGTTTATTTATTTACATTTCAACTATAAACACATTTGTTCTTAAATTCTCCGAAGCTCATATAAATATTTATTTTACAACTCGTTTTAACAAATATTATTAGTTATTTTTAAAAAAATAATTTCCTCCATCCAAATTGATTCTTCAGAGACTTCGATAATTAAGTTTACATTGCAAAAATATCAATCCTGAAATTTATTAATTAGTCATAGATTAAGAAACATTCCGATCATCTCCAACCCAACACCAAATAAGAAACCTGAGTGTTACAATTAGATTATAGTCATAAGTAAATTCACTATTGAATGACTTGTTTTTATTATTAAATATACATTTCTGCTTAGAATCAAAAAGAGACAGTTGAAATGTTTGGGCCACATAATGAGGAATGAAGGCTTTGAGAATTTGACATTCACGAAAGGAAAATGAACAGAGGAAGACAACAGGCTGCCTACGTATATGAATGGATGGCATTACGAAGAATGGGAGGGAGATTAAAAGGAGAAGCGTTGCTAAGAGCTACAGAAGTTGTGGAGAGTCATTATCTCCCGCATCCAGAAAGAACACGGCAAATAGAAGAAGAAAATTACTGACAATTTCTCGGTATGACTGAAATTCTCATGTTTGCTCATCTTTTGGGAAATGGGACAGAGCGGAAACTTTTCAGAACCCCCTGTATATATATATATATATATATATATATATATTTCTCTTCGTCATTCCTCCAGGAAACAAAATGGGTGGTATTAGCGATGGAGAAAGAAGTAAATTAGTCAGAAAGCATATTCTAAAACATCCAAGTTCGCCGTATTTTGACTAAAGTTTTCCGGATCTCATACGGATATGACTGCATTTCGCTGAGTAAATTTTGTATATATATATATATATATATATATATATATATATATATATATATATACATACATATATATATATATATATATGTGTGTGTGTGTGAATAACATGACGCATCGCCTAGTGAAGACAGACACGATGACTCATAATAGGCGCTTTTAAATAAAAGTACTTGAAATTGTGTGGTTTTCCTGTAATATAAACACGAATTACAGTCAACAGTTTTGTGAGTTTATATACTTACAGATCTACAGTAGAAGGCAAAATTCTGAAGAAGATTTTGTCGTATCATATATATATATATATATATATATATATATATATATATATATGAGGAAAATGTATGACAAAGTGGGAAAGTTTTCTTCTTTCCTTTAGGACTTCATCGGACTAAATTTGTTATATTGTACAAACAAGGAGTACTGACAATTACATTTCACCATTCCTGGCAAAACTTCTATTACCGCAGTGGGGGGGGGGAGATAACAAATAACAAAAGTGATGGAAAGAAAAAGAAAATAACTCTAAATGAAATCGGCTAGGCCTTAAAAAAAATTAATTAATTAAAATTAAAAATTCCCGGCATCCCTCTTTCGCGCGCATGTGCAGCGGCACCGACATAACAAATTTAGTCCGATTAAGTCCTACAGAACGAACCGTATCACAAGAAAACTTTTTTCCACTTTGTCATACATTTTTCCCCAATATTGTTCTTGATATATAAAAATGTGTGTGTGTGTGTGGCCTGAACATACAAGTATCGATCGCATGATCACTAAATATATTAATGTGCAAGAAATTAATAATTGAGGTCGACCTTGTTCAGCATTCTAATTTTATAGAAAGTGCACTAATTTCTGAGTCTTCTACGGTAAATTTACGTCCAGATTAATACAGCATATGGCCTTTTATTAACAAAACTGCCGCTAATACAATGTTGGATATTTTAAATCATCATATAAATGTATTTGACTAATTTTTTTTTTTTTAATCTTGACGAAAACCAAGGACTATTTCAAGGAGTTGAAAAAGATATTGATTGAGGATTAGAAATCCGGAGAAGTCTATTAGAAAATTTCCATAAGGATTAAGTACGAGTTCTTAAATGGAAAGAAAAAATAGTACTGCATCAGCGCTTGCAAGGTTGTGGAAGGAAGATTTTAACACAAGCGGCGACTCAAATCAGAAAAAAATATTATCAATAGAAAATCGATCGAGCATAAAGGATACTCAGAGATATCTGAAGAACGCTGAGACAAGTGTACACGTCTCACTAATTTGTTTGGTATTTGAACCGAGAAAGATTTCTCAGCTTGGACGAAAAATGCTACTAATAAAGAAGAAAATACAGAAAAAAATATAATTGATATTGGAATGGAGTCCTTTGGTCAAACGAAAACAATATTATATTTGGAGAGAAAGAAAAAATGCGCTCTTGATAAAAAAGGGTTCGGTAAGTATGGTAACTCACCAGAACAGAAAGAACTTACAAGAATTTATGGTAATTAGGATTGATATATCACAAGAACAGAAATTAAACGAATTCGTTAAAAGAAAATATAAATTTATTCTTTCGAAAATAATTTTATCTTTTGCTATTCAACTTCGTCTTTATATCTTCCAACAAGAGAACAAGATCCGCGACAGACAATATAAAAAATCACATCTGAATGTTTAAGCAGAAAAAGGTTAGGATAATGAAATGTTTTTTTCAATCACGTGACCTAAATCCAATTGAACACTTGGGAGCATGAATTGAAAATCCCTCTTTATAAACGGAAAACATTAAATCTGAACATTTTTATAGTTATTCAGCCTAGAACAGTCGAAAATTGCATCTGAGAGACGCAGAAGCCTTATCGGAAAACCGCCTATTAACAATAAAAAGAAACCTCAAAATATTTGTTGAGTGGGCCGAATACTTACGCAAAAGTCATTATAATAAAGTATTGATAATTATTGCATTAAAATACTATTAATTTTCTCTTACTTATTACCAATTCACGTATTAAGCTGTTTTCCTTAAGCTAATTTGATAAAAGACATCAAATTCAGAATGATTAATCGTCAAGAATGACGGAAAATGAACTCGGGTTAAAATATTGTTCCATACAAATGTATATGTACGTAAAGAGGTTTTCTAAAGTCGATCTTATCAAAAAAATGAATTCAAAAGAAATTCTGATGTTTGGTAATTTAGTCAAACTTTAGAAGTGGTGCAAACCAAGGACCTTGCGGGTATAAAGTTATATATTCATATGCCTAATGTTATAATTGTTTCAAAAGTAAGTATAAAAACATTGCTTTGTGAACATAATCTCCTTTTCTTGTCAATGCACTCAATAAAGCGGTGAATATTAATAACAGACATACACACACATATATTTTATCATTTATATATATATATAAATATGACGTCACACATTAGGAAATGGACAAAGTCCGACAATTATTTTAAGATATTTTTATGTATATACATATATATATATATATATATATATATATATGTGTGTGTGTGTGTGTGTGTGTGAAAAATAATATTAAAAATATTACTTAAATAATAAATAACTTCACCATTTAAGCAGGAGTTTATTAATAACAAAACAAATGCCCCTGTGTACGCACGTTTATGTGTACATATATACACATAGACTTTTATCCATATAAATCCATTATCCATTGATGACATCATAATTCAGTCTTTCTGTGCTCTTTTGACTCGTTATACATGATTTTTCATAAAAGAATGATTACATTTTTGATTCGATTTTCAAGTTTTTCAATGTTTGGAAATTCTTTAAAAGGCTGCCTAGACAAAAAAGGTATATTGCTTTGAATATATATATATATATATGTATGTATGTATGTATGTATGTATGAAAAGTGTATGTATATACAGTAGCGTCCAAAACTAAGGGACAAAATTTTGAAACCTAATATTTGTTAGAAATAACAACTTTGAAAAGCTGAAATTTTGACAACTGGTAGACGTTATCATCCATAATAACATACTAAAATTTGAATCATTTGCAAAGGATAGAAAAAGAATTATAACAATTATTTATTTATTTTCAAATTTGGAACGTCCAAAAGTAAGGGAAAAAATTGAGAAAAACAATGTAAACGGCAAAAAAAACAATAAAAATACATGTACAATCAATATTTAGTAAATGAGCCCTTGCTCTCAATGACAGCTGCACATCTTCGACTACAAGAACGAATCAGTTCTTGACAATCCTCGATACTAATTTTAGACCATTCTTCTTGAAGCTTCACCCACAAATCCTCCGTGTTAGTGGGATTTCTTTCCATAACTTTCACTCCTAAGGTCTTCCAAAGATTTTCTATTGGATTTAAGTCAGGACTTTGCGGTGGCCAATCCATAATTTCCAAATCTTGCTCGCTAAGGTAACTCATTACCACCTTTGCCTTGTGACATGGGGCATTATCTTGCATAAAGTTAGCCCTATCGAAACCTGAATTCTGTATGATTGGCACAACATGATCTTGAACAATGTTTTTATAGATCGGCGCGTTTACAAGAGTTTGTAACCAGACAAGAGGCGTTGTACCTTGGCTAGAAAACATTCCAAATACCATGACGCTTCCGCCCCCAAACTTTGCACTTAATCTTTCACCAATACGTCTCTTTACATTGTTTTTTCCATTATTTCCAAATAGATTAAACTTGCTTTCATCACTTAAAAATACTGTTTGCAAACTCTAATCTCTTCTTCTTATTCTTCGAACTAACAAGTGGTTTCTTCCCTGGGGTTCCATTAAACAGCCCTATTTCTTGCAGTCGTCTACACATGAGGTACTATTCATAACCCTTTTAATTTCTGTGCAAGACTTAAAACGGTCCTTTAATGACATACGCTGCATTATTCGATCTTCTCTTGCCGAAGTTTTGCGGGGTCTGCCGGTTTTAAAAGCACTAACTATTTTCCCAGTATCATTGTAGGATTTAACAACCCTGCCTACAACACTCTTGGAACGTTTCACTTTCTCTGAAATCTCTCTAATGGTGTGCTTTTCCCTGTGTAGCTTCACAATAGCTTGTCTCACAGAGTAATCAAGTTTTTGGCGTTTCGCCATGGTGCCGGCTGATGCAACGTTTACAAATGACTAAGTAAGACTTATTCTTTAGAGAAAATCAAAAAATTTGAATATAGCATACTGTTTACATTGTTTTTCTCAATTTTGACTCTTACTTTTGGACAATCCTATTTTGAAAATAAATAAATAATTGTTATAATTCTTTTTCTATCCTTTGCAAATGATTCAAATTTTAGTATGTTATTATGGATGATAACGACTACCAGTTGTCAAAATTTCAGCTTTTCACAGTTGTTATTTCTAACAAATATTAGGTTTTAAAATTTTGTCCCTTAGTTTTGGACTCTACAGTATGTGTGTTTTTGTGCAATATATTATATATTATTTATATATTATATGCGCGGTACTTATTGGAAAGCGCTCAATATCAGAGCTAGAGCTAATATATTTAATTGGATTGATGTAAGTTTGTAACCCTAGGTTTAACGCTTTTGCGATCGAGGGGCAAAGTCTAACGATCGCAAAAGCGTGAAGCCTAACTCACATCAATCCAACTAAATATATATATATATATATATATATATATACGGCGTATATATACGGCGTATCTATCTATCTATCTATATATATATATATATATATATATATATATATATATATATATATATATATATATCATATATATATATATATATATATATATATATTCATATTTATATATATATATATATATATATATATATATATATATTCATATATATATATATATATATTATATATATTCATATAATATATATATATATATATATAGGGCGTATATATATATATATATATATATATATATATATATTCATATTTATATATATATATATATACGGCGTATATATATATATATATATATATATATATATATATATATATATATATATATATACGGCGTATATATATATATATATATAGATATGCCGTATATATACGCCGTATATATATATATATATATATATATATATATATATGCGTTATATATATATTTATGCCATATATATATTCATATTTATATATATATATATATATATATATATATATATATATATATATATATATATATATATATATATGTATATATATATATATATATATATATATATATACGGCGTATATATACGGCGTATCTATATATCTATATATATATATATACATATATATACGGCGTATGTATATATATATATATATATATATATATATATATATATATATATATATATATACATATATGTATATATATATATATATATATATTCATATTCATATTTATATATATATATATATATATATATATATATATATATATATATATGTATATGCCGTGATGTGAGGAGTTAGGAAATATAAAACAGGAAACTGTAATCTTGTATATTCTGGTAAATATGATAAACAACGTGGGTTTAATTATAAAATTATTCAAATTATATCTGCTGGAAGTGAGTTAAATGAAAGAGGAGACTGACTCGTTTTCGAAAAACAAAACAAAAAGAAATATCAAAAGGACGGTTCTTCCCGTGACCCCAAGGACGGTTCTTCCCCTGACCCCAACAACAGTTCTTCCCCTGACTCCAACGACAGTTTTCCCGTGACTCCAACGACAGTTCTTCCTGTAACCCCAAGGACGGTTCTTCCCGTGACCCCAAGGACGTTTCTTTCCGTGACCCCAAGGTCAGTTCTTCTCGTGACCCAAGTTCGTTTCTTTCCGTGTTCCCACTATTATTTTAAATACCTTCATATCTAGGCAATATTTAATGTTCGACAAATATTTAGAATTGTAATAAAACCTAGACCTATGATGAAAGTTAATTTTTAGAGTGTTTTCATACTTGAGAACTTAAAACAAAAATATTAAATACTATTTATTATCTTGTTTATTTACAAGAATAATTTTAAATTTACAAAATTCTAAAAACTAATATAATTTAATATTTATCATTTATCAGTTTGTAAAGAAATAAATATGAAAACAAGTTTTATTCCTCAATTAAAACATTTATTAAACATTTATTAAACATTTATTAAATTATAAAATCATGTGAACCAAGTTTAAATAAATCCTTATTATTTACCATTTTATAAAATTCGAATCGATTAATAATTGACCGATGTTTTGCCAAACATTCAAATAAGCAATCTAATAAATAAAGAGTGTTTTTTTATCTTTGTTGTCAATTCTCAAGAACAAAGAATAGGTATAAACTCAATTTCCTGTTTAGGTTTTATTACGGTTCTAATCATCTCTTTTTAAAGCAATAAACATTGCCGAGGGGTAAAGGTGGTTAAAATAACAGTTTTAACGGAAAATTGTCGTTGTAACACTTCTTTTTTTTATTGGCACGAAGGACAAAGATTCCCAAGATTCTATGTATCAAAATTTCTTTACAAAAAGAGAAAGAACAATAAAAGAATACGAATTTAATAAAGCAGAAGAGGGCGATTAATGATACGTTTTAAATTTTTGAAGATCTTATTGACAGGAAAGCAAGAAAATGGAAGAAAGTTCTACAAGCGAGAAGTGCGAGAGAAAAGATTGTTAACATATATCTTATGGTTCTATCTAGCAATTTCAATAGTAAAATGATGAGACCTCGCTGCCAATTTATTACTGCGCTTAAATTCATGGAGCCCATGTACCAAAGAGGAAGATCATCAGAACACTTGCCATGAAAATCTTTATAAAAAAAAAAGGCAGAATGGATCTAAAAACTGGTGTTAAATTGATATCTAAATGTGAATTGGTCCTCGTTTAGTTAGTTCTGAAACAAAATAGAATTTGATTTCAAATGTTTCTCAAAGTTGATCTCAGAGAGAGTCTGACCCTCACCCTGAACCCGTTCTTCAAATCAACCTGAACTGGTTTTTAAATGCTAACATTTTCCCACGTCAATTAGGTGACCACAGACTGACCGCCTTTTTGAACTCCAGCTTCACGCTTGAGATTCGACACAAGGAAATTGTAAAAAGATACGACCTACTCAAGACCGGCCACATATTTGTTTGTGTGTATAAGAGAGAGAGAGAGAGAGTGTGTGTGTGTGTGCGTCCGTGCGTGCGTGCGTGCGTCCGTGCGTGCGTGTGAGTGTGTGTGTCATATTGTTTATATATGAATGAGTTTATGACGAGAGACCTGTGTAGGATTTCTATTGCTTGCCTCTGGGGTGGAGTTAAGAAAGACTCTCATGGTGCTGTTGTTCTACGATTCTGTATTTATGGAATTGATTGCTTAACGTAACATGGCACAAGGTTGACACTGGGGAGGCATGCAACGCGCTTTTTTATAGCGTTTGTGCATGCCTTTCGTAAGGATAGGGCCTGTATACGCACACATCCATAGACTTAATAGTGCCAACTTCGTCTGTCACCAGAAGCGTGCAGAATGGTGGGGCAGAGGGAGCACGGCCCCGGGCATCCATATTGGGAGGGTATCCAATCAAAAAGTGAAATAAAAATTTAGTTAGTATTTAATTTGAATAAAATATTTATCACATCTATCAGTACTAGGCCCTATACCCGCCCCCACTTGAGTCTTGGGGGGGGGGGGGCATACAATCAAGGGGTTGGCACCGAGCATCACAAAACATCACCTAAACTCTGCACGTCACTGTCTGGAACTAATGGTCGAATGGTTATGAAAGTCATTATACTGACTATATCCCAAAATAGTTTGCTATCTCACGTGCTAGAGCAGCTTCTCAAAGAGCAGACTACTTTGGCCAAGGGCTACACTATTACGCAACTTGCTATCCCTAACTTTCGGCCGTTGTGTTTTCCGGCCTTCCTAACGTAAATTCGGCGTAATGTAAGTACCTCGAAAGATTCCCTAAAAATAAGCATACATGATGAAAAAAAATGTTGAAAACTTAATAAAAATAATGTTTTATCATCAAAATCTGCGTTATTAGTAAAAGAAAACATCAAAGGATTTTTTGAAGAAAAACATATTTTTTAATCCATTGTAGAATCTTCGAAATTTTGGTTAAAATTGTGTTCTACCGGCGTTAATGTGGGGGCCATAAATTAGTCTGAGGAATATGAGCTTCTTTTTGCGGTGACAAATAATAGTTGAATTTTTATGAAACTCTCAGGATTTATTCATAATTTGAATTAAATTATTCATGAATCGTTTCTTTTTTAGTAAAATCTTGGTAGGTTTTTTTTTTTTGTTTTTTTTTTACATCTTTTAATTTGATGAATTGCTGAGAAATTCTTTTTTGCGGCGCTTAATATTTATATGTATATTACTTATAAGCACCACAGAATTTAAATCATCAATTTTATTTGATCAAACAAGACCCCAACTACAGAAAATCTGCTCTGAAACGTAAAAGAAAAAAATGCAATAAAACTAATACATTATTTAAGTTGAAAAGTTTTTAATTACTTTTATGAATAAAATATATTATGGACACTGTTGTCATAAGAAAAACATCTTAGATAAATAATGAATTTTTATAATAGTTTTCATTTAAACAAAATAATTAAAATAATTTATAAACTTTTAAAATTCTCTCTTAATTTATGTGGGTTAAGTGATGGTTTATTTAATAAAAACTCTATTTACTAATAATAAATATGAAAGTTTACTACAATTCACTCATTATTTTTTTTAAATAATTTGTAATTTTTTGTTTGCACGATTTTTGTAAATACGGAATTATAAGAAAATAAGAGCAGTAACTATAGCAAATTTAAAATTTACTGGTAATTTTCTAATATTCTCTCAAAAAGCGTGTTTGTAAATGAAGCTATAAAGCCAAAGTAACTTGGGCTGTTGACATATGTGTCAACATTTCATAAAACACCGACCCCCGTATAAAAAAAAAAAAAAAGATTTTCTGCGATTAAACTAAAGTAAACGTAAGTAATATTTGTTTCAGATCAGATTAATTAAACTTTAAATTAGCTAACATCCCTCAAGAAACGTTTCAGAAAAGTATATTTTATTTTAAAAGATTTTTTAATAAAGAGAATTGTGTTGTGCAGTCATATTCGTCAATATGGGTGATTTTATTGTTTTTACTGAAATAAAAAAAAAAGTCATTCCAATCAATTTAAATTCAGTTTGAAATACAGCAAAGTATTTATAATATTTAATATATTAGTTTGGAATTAAAACAAAAGCTTCAAGAAATATATTTCATTTTAAAAATGCATTTTAAGACCTTAGGTATCGCTTCTTTTTTTTCTTTTTTCTTTTTTTTTTTTTTTTTTTGAGATACTTAAACTAATGTCTTAATCTTTTTTATCGTAACGTTTCGGCCGTTGTGCCGTTCGGCCTTCCTTAAGTATCTGTTGAACCGGGCAACATACAAGGAATTTCGAACTGACCAATTTATTTAATTAATATGTGGGAATGCAAAATGTTATCATGGCATTAAAAACGGACATTTTTAAATGTATATATTCACCTAATATATTCAAATATAGTAAAACAAAGGAGGAAGAAGAGCAAAGAGAAGAAAAAATATTACTCATCATAGAATGATGAATTAAAAAATATAACAAAAACAAAAGAAAATGACATTAACTGATTATCGCTCCTCGCTCTTCAAAGGTCAATCGAGGACAAAACATAAATATGTGCAAACGACTTAGTGGAAGAAAAATACTACCAGAGAATTAGCAATCAACCTCATCTTTCCTGCCTGCTGCCGCCACTTCAGCCACTGCTGTGACGCATTCACCGCCAAATCTTTTCTTACTGTTGGTACTGAAGCTTTCCCATAATTTCAATTTCTGTATTTACTAATGACGCGCATATTTCTATGCTAAGTTCACTGTTGTCCAGCATCCGTATCTGTCTAGTATTTTTTACTTCATTCCAGAGTTTGGTCACCGTCCTTTTTTCTTCATACAGGATCAGCCATGTCTGTTTTCACTGTCCCGCCATTGCTCCGAGTAAGTTGCTATATTTTCTTATCCGAATAACCGCCGCCACATTTGTTATTATTAAGTAATATTATTAGTAGATACATTTGTCCTTAGTTACAGAAATTCCAATCTACACTATTTTATTTGTTTACCGTCATGTAATTTATGTTACTTTCCTCTTCAGGATATAAGCGATTATGGCTCTCCGAGACTTCCTATCATTTGTAATTCTTAGCGATGATAGTTTCTTTACTGTCCTTTACACTTCTGATCTGTCATCCGTTCAAACAAGTTGGTAGAGTATTCGCTGTTATCCTCTAAACAGCTTTTACACCCAGTCTTGTGAGTCAAATTCAACAATCATTTTTCCTTGAAACTTCCGCATAAGTTGGGCACATAGTATTCTCAGCATCTTTATGTCTAGCCATATTACTGTTTCAATGTCAATCGTTATCTTCTGTCTTCTTAATTCTTCTTCTTTTATTGTTCTCATATTGTCATGCACTCAGTAACTCCTTCCGTCTTAGTGGTTTTATTGCCTTGCTTGGGTTGAAATGATTAAACACAATCGTAGATGTCCTGCTACCTCTCCCCTTTACCATCGATATGTCCAGTGGGTGTCGAATTCTCAAAGCCCTTTTTTCTCATTATGTGTCCCATTTCAACAGTCATTTTTCCTTACAACCTCTTTATTTCGTGCATGCGCCATCCGTGATATTCTCATTAGCCTTCTATAGAGCCATATCTCTGTTACTTATCAGCACTCCTTTCATTTGTTTCTAACGAAATTTTCCTGTTTTTTAATACTTTGCTTAGTATTAGGCATCTTCATCTATCCCAATGGACCTTCGGATTTCGATATTACACTTTCTGTCATCATGTGGGAGTGGTGTAATTGATAAGAAATAAGAGATCCTAGTTCCAATTCCAGTCACTTCGGAAAAATATAAATTCACCTCTTTCCCCCAGCTATGGGTTAATTAGTAGGACTTGTATGAGTAAGTCATTATTATCTTAAATCTTATCTTATTATCTCAAAATTTCTTACAATCTAAAATTATTTGCTGGCTTTAAATAACTTGCTAAAGGTTGATAAGCCGTAATAAAACAAATAAATTAATCAATCCTGTTCTTTTTTAGCATTTAATAACATTTGTCTTGTAATTCCCATTCCACTTTCCACCATTCATTCACACAAGCTTTCGTCGTTTTTATTGAAACACTTGGCGGACAGATTTCATCATTTTAGAGTTGAAATGGCAAGCTGCAACCGTAAGTTCTTCGGTTGCATTTCTCGTTTGAAGAAAAACTCTTAGTTTTTTGCTTCTTAGTTCACTTTACTCTTCAAAAATTGTAATTCAATGTGTTTTGTCTTTTTAATTCCTGCTCTTTTATTGTTCTCTCACATTAATCCTCATACCCTCACACACTTAATTAATCCCTTATGTCTTAGTGATTTTATTGCCTTGCTAGGGGTGAATTGATTAAAACAAAAAGGTAGATCTCCCGCTGTCCATTTTGTCTTGAATATGTCCTGTGAGTGTCGATTTCTCCAAACCTTTCTTCTTCATTATGTGTTCAAGAAATTTCACTTGTCTCTTTCTGATTCTAAGTGTTCTTTTCGTTTTCATTTTCCCTAAAACTTCGTTGTTTTTTCGTTCAACCTGTAGTATTCTCATCATCCTTCTGTAGAACCAAATTTCTGTTGCTTCCAGGCTTCTCTTCATCTGTGAGGAGAATTATTTCAGTGTTCGCTGTCATACAAGAGGATTGATATAGTTTGATTTATTCATTCACATTTTAATGAGTGTCCAATCATGTGCCTGTGTGTGTGCCTGTGTCTGTGTCTGTGTGTGTGCCTGTGTCTGTGTCTGTGTGCCTGTGTTTGTGTGTGTGCCTGTGTCTGTGTGTGTGCCTGTGTCTGTGTCTGTGTGTGTGCCTGTGTCTGTGTCTGTGTATGTATGCGCATAAGCCTGTGTGTTTCGTTTAATTACCCCACAGTTTTTCTTTCTTCATGTGTCGTTACACAGAAATCTTTGAGGTTTTGATACTGACCAAACGGAGACTTTGTCTTGCGACAAGTGGAACGTAAAGTAGGTAGACTCTTAAATTGTCCGGAGTCTATCAATTACACACTTAAGCCCAGTGGAGAAAAAGAATCATTGGTACTCCGTAGCTACCGTAGGTTTTTGAAGTACACATATGCAGAGACGACTAGTTGAGTAGGAAGATAATGTTGCGCCAATCTCAGCAGATATGCAGACCTATGTATATCTAACTACCAAAATTGTTAGGCTTACTAGAATTTCGTCTTCGTCACCGATAGTAATGTTTAGTGTTCAAATTAAAAAAAAAAGAAGAAAAGACAGAATCAATACCTGGAAGCTGGGGCAATAGGATCTCCTTTATCTATTTGACATTGTGCCATACGAAGCTAAATATGACATAGATAAATAGACATATAGATATGAACTTAAATGCACACACACACACACAAGTTTTCCAAGCGTAGCTTAGATGTGGCACAAGGACGAGAGTATGGGGTACCCAGTGAGGATTAAACTCACTACTCAGTTGTAATTGTTCTCGCCAGACAAGCTTGCTAACCATTTCATTTCTTGGGGTGACCTCTCTCTCTCTCTCTCTCTCTCTCTCTCTCTCTATATATATATATATATATATATATATATATATATATATATATATATATATATATATATAAAGAGAGAGAGAGATATGGATAGAAACATATCGAGATAGATAGATGGGAACATATCTCGATATGTTCCCATCTATCTATCTCGATACGTTTGTTAAAATATTAAACGTCATTTGATACGCACACACACATACATATATATATATATTTGAATTTGATACATTTTTTAATTTGTAGGTCATAAATCATAACCATCGAATATTAGTGTTTGAGCCTTTTATATTATATTCTTACTCTACGCTGGACATTGAGTTCTACCTGGATTCTATCCTCTTGGGAATTTAAATATATTTATACATATATATATATACATACATACATATATATATATATATATATATATATATATATATATATATATATATATATATATATGCATTGACCACTAATAATATCACTATATATATATATAGAGAGATAGATAGATAGATAGATATGTATACTCATTTACATTTACATATATATATATATATAGAGAGAGAGAGATAGACACACACACACACTCATATATACAGGGCATAATAGGTAAATTGTCATTTTTTATTTTAATTTTGCGCATGCGCTTCGTTTGTTTTGATTTTGTCGACTGCAAAGAATAGTAAGTTCAGTTGGCCATCGTCTCCGAGAAAAAGAGAACCATGACGCAATTCACTCCGCTAGAAATTTGGAATCGGCTTGCTGTACTGCTTGGAATTCATGTCGGAAGCTCCAATACGAGTGTTTAGGTGTTAATCTGAGGACAAGGCAGAGGATTCGGAAGGAGTTGGATGAGTCTAATGGTGATTACGAATGTGTTTGGAGTAATCAGTACTGATGGCGACATGATGCAACCATTCATCTTCCTACAGGACCTCAGACTCAACATGGAGGCCTAAATCAAGTGCCTTAAGGAGGTAATGATGCCCTGGGTCAAGATGGTGGCTGCTGGAAGACCCTCTGTCTAGTAACAGGACTCTGCACCATGTCACACATGAAGGAGAGCCCATGGCTGTCAGACAATTTCTGCGACCACATCAACCCTTACATCTGACCACCTAGCTCCTGCAACCTCCTTGATTATTAGGTTTTAGGGCGCAAGAGACCAACAAAACTCCTTGTAACACCGAAGATGAACTGAGGGCAAGGATTATGCTAGCATTCACCAACATAAACAAGAAGATTGGAATTTCGAACCATACTTTTTTTTTCGTCCACCGGGGTAAATTGTTCTAGTTCTACATGTCATGCCTCTTCCAGATGTTTCAGTTATTTCCCTTTAACCCACTTCTCCAAGTTTTTGGTTCAACACTGCATCCAGAAGAGGCATGGCACTTGGAACTAGAACAATCTACCCGGTGGATGAAATAAAGGGTTCGGTTCGAAATTTCAATCACCTGGAGAAGGTCGGAGCGTATAAAGGCCGAAACATTTGATGGTTTCTCGGCAAAAAACTCATTAAGGTAGATTTTTTATGACATCCAAAGAATTAAAATTTCTACCACTGAGATAATTTTGCAAGGACCTGAATAAATGAAAATGAGCAATGTCTGGTGAATACAGTGGGTGGGGTAACACATCCTCGCTAAACTGCAACAATTTTTGCCCGGTCACCAAAGAAATGCGAAGTCTGATATTATCCTGTTTGACAATTCTGGGCGTTTGTCTTGAATTGTGAATTTTAATTCGTCCAGCAGAACTTTTCAAACTCAATTGATTGGTTAAATGGCAGAAGCTCATATAAGATTCCTTTCCTTTCATGAATATCTTAAGGATGAAGACTTGCTTTTGAGGTGGATAAAGTTGGCTCATGTCGCTTACCACAGGATCCTTTTCGCTGAACATTGTTGTAAACGATCCATTTCTCATCACCCGTCACAATTTGTTTCAAAATAGGGTGCATTTTCATTGCGTTTATACAGCAAAATCACATGAAATGCGATCCAGAAGATTCTTTTCACTTTTTGTGGTAGCGAACATCGTAGTGATTTGAGTACCGAACCTTTGCTAAGTGCTCATGGATGGTGGATTCTGATAAATTTAGTGTTTCTGCCAATTCCTGCCTTGTGTAATGCGGGTTATTCTCAATCAATGTCTTAATTTTGTCGTCACTTGTATTGAGAGGAATCTGCCATGAGCAAAGCTACAACCACCAACTCTAAACTTAGCGAACCACTTCTGTACAGTTCTGTCAGCTAAAGCACCTTCACGGACCAAATCAAATATCTTTTGTTGCCTGCGAGGCATTTTTGCCTTTACGGTAAAAAAAATGCATCAAGTATCAAAATGCACCGTATACTCTTCAGTTTCATGGGGATGCAAAATTGACACGAATTAAGTAATTTTAAACTTTTTTTCTCAAGAGATAGTTTGACGTATGCGCTAATCGGAAATGTAAGCATATTATATCTGTCGATTAATTTTGCTGTAACATGTTATATATATATATATATATATATATATATATATATATATATATATATATATATATATGTAATCACTTAAACGTAGTGGATACCCATATTTGAGTAGATGTTCGAATCTGCGCCACCTTGGCAGAAGAAATAGTAGTAAGAGTCGACGTATTTATTCCGACTCAGTCACGAAGGATGAATGTTCCAATCCTACAGAAGGGCGCATATTTTTCTATAATAAGATTTCTCAAACATTCAGGACAGTAGACGAATATACTGTTTAATAAATAAACAGAGCGTCTACTCCAAAATGAGTAACCACTAAAAATATCGTTTCAATGATAAAATCTGTCTGATTAATAAATCAAAAGTCATTATTCCTTTAGAAACTGCTACGTTCGGATACAAAACTGAACAGATATGAAATTTTGAGAGTCTATGATGCGAAAGATTTCGCTTGAAGGCATTATTCAGCCTTGCTTGATTCAAATGTCCTTCGTAACTAAGTCGATTTATACATGTCGTAATTATGATAATAGATGTTGTAATCATGATGATAATGATAATAATACAGATAATATAACAATAATAATGACGATGATTAAAACAAGGACGGTGTTTAAAAGCACTACTGTGCGCGTCTACATGTGTGTAAGTGTGTGTGAGGAAGTGTAAGTTTCTTTGACGGCGCAGGCGGTAGATCTGAAAAGCGTCATGAACACCCCTACCCGCTCCTTGCTAAAAGGAACATCGTCACATATATAAAAGCTACGGTCCCGACACCGAAATAGAATTACAACTGCTTATGTATGTATGCCCGAATGCATGGATATATATCTGCGCCTAGTCTCGGATTGTTTATATGAAAACCAAATTGCATACACCTGTATGTATGTGTGTCTGTGCGCATGAGAGTGTCACCCCAAATACAGCAGTAGGTACCACCTGCCACTACCAAACATAATCAAACATAAATAGATCCAATTTTAAATAAGAAACAAGTCTGATGATCGCAAAAGCGTGAAACAAAGGTCACAAACTCATATCCATACAACTGCTTTCCACTAAGTACAGTGCATATAAAATAATATATATATATATATATATATATATATATATATATATATATATATATATATATATAATTAATACTAGTAAAATGTTTATCACTTAGCTGACTGATGCTAGCTTCAGCATCCCGACTCCAGAGTTTCGTAGAAGGACCCTTTTGGAAGCACTCCGTCCACTCGCCAGGGGTATCAGCAATTGACTGCTGATACTTTTCAATTTTTCTTTTTTTATATGCACTTTTTTATTGGTGCAATTTTTTTTCATAGTGTGCTTGTGAGCACCCATCTGCACATATTTGTATGGACGCGTCGAAATATCGTGATTATTTGTCATATCCGTAGCGGTGGGGGGTCACTTTACACTCCCTCCTTAATATTTTTTCTGTTTTTCCTCCTTTCTTTTAATTATTGCCATTCTGACTTCCGGTTTTCTACACACAGAGACACACACACACACACAGAGACACACACACTCATATATATATATATATATATATATATATATATATATATATATATATATATATATTATAATAAAAAGAAAGAACAGTAAGATATATACTCCGGTGTTCTTATTGATATTTTTATTTTTACAAAACAGTACTCAATGTAAATTTACAGAGCATAAATATTATAAATCAACTGATTTAAAATATGGATCCTTCGCTACACAGGTTTCAAAAACCGAAGCTAAAAACTTCAAATTTAATTATATAATTAAATTAAAAGAATTAGTTCCGTTTCATCTTCCAGCGAATTTCCAAAATTCGAATTTATAAGAAAAGCGGTTCGAGTTGTAACGCTTATATTTTGACTAATTGTTTTTGTATTGGCGATTTTTCCGCTATTATTTATCATTGAAACAGTTTAAACAAGAACAACAATAATAAAAATGACCTCATATATATATATATATATATATATATATATATATATATATATGTATATATATATATATACTTGACGATAATTTTATATCATTTGTTGATTTATATCATTTTCATATTTATTTATTCATGTCTATTGTTCATCATTTAAACAGAAAATATGATAAAAGTAATGTAAAATGTTAACTTACAGGAGATAATTTTTTGTGCAAAATAAAATCATTTTTTTTTCTGGGAATTCACAGAAGCGAAAACGTCAACTCTCTTCTCTCGAATATTAAAAAAAAATACTTTGCGAAATTTGAAAGGTAAAAATATTTTTATTAGATACAAAGCAATATAACAAAGTACAAATTTTAGAAAAAAGGCTTGCACAAAATTTCATACGCCAGGCAAGATAACGTAACAATTTTACTGAAATAATTGGCCCTAGAATAGACGTACAATATAAATTATTTCAACTTATAAAAGAAAAAAACTTTGAGAAGGTGATACGAAAACCGTTGAAATTACTTTTAGAAAAAAAAAAAAGACGTGCACCCGCCTAATAGACAAACGAAAAAAAAACCTACGTGTATTTCCCGCGAGATTTTCAGAAGGTTTAATTTTTTGTCAATGTCGTTTTCTTTCTGCTTGGGAACCTACGTGTTTCACTGGGGAAATTTAACGTTCCTTTTGCAATGTCGTTCGGCTGTCTTTCTGCTTGGGTTCAACGTGGTTCACTGGGGCCATGTATTTGCTTTTATTTTCTCTAATCCAGTGAGAGTCCGCGGAAATTTTTACGTTATTGTCAAATGTCGGCGTGCATTTTAAGAATGCCGAAACCTTTCTGACATTTATTGTGCTGGCAAAATTTCACACGAAGAAATGTAAAACCTTTCCACTGCCAGCAAGCTTCTTCCATTCTGCCGTCTAACCACTTTCTACCCGCTCAACGGCTAACTTGCCCTAAATATCGTCAGGAATGACATCGACTTTACATTTACGAGGACAATAAATACGACAGTAATATATTTTTTTGAATTTGAAAAAATTATCAAGTCTTCCACGACAGTTATTTCTGGCGGTACTTTTTAGAGTCAGTTCTAAAAAGTAAAAATCTTTTACACAGAAAATGAAAATTTTTAATAAACCGTCTATCTCCCTTTTAATATACTCAATATATCTCTCAAAAGTAAGTGCATAAGACAAACTAGGCGACTTAACATTTATTTACTCACACTTTTTAATTAATTATTACTTTTAATTATTTTATAATACTAACATTGTGACCGTGTTCATAGTTGATATTATTGAGTGTTAGCTTTTTTATTTTTTATTAATATATTTATATTGGGTAGTAATCTTTCATTTATGGTAGTTTGTTCGAAGACGAAAGAATGTACTTCTTTTAAGGTTATTTTATTTACTATTTGTACATTTTTCTAGTTTTCCAGGGAGAAGTTAAACTTGAATAGTCCAATGTCTTTTGGTCACTTTCAACGTTCATAAGCCATTATCAAATAATGCTTTATATCTCAATAGGCTCCTACATTTACATCGCGTTTTCTTAGGTGTGCTGACCAAAGGACATTTGTTGATCTTCAATTTGGATTCGAACTCAGTTAACACTTAACAATAGCTGAACATTGATCGCTGACATATCAATCAATTTCAGCAATGCGATTAAGAACACAAGCTGAAATATGTTAGTGGATAGTAAAAAATGAAATCATCTCAAGAGAAGAGAATTATGTTTTTACGAAATTTGCGGGTTATTTAAAATATTTTTAGATAATAAGAATATTTCGAAAATAATAATTATTATCAGATTCAGGTCATACTATTTAAGCCATAGCTTGGGGAGAAGCGGTGGATTTGTATCTTTCCAAAGTGTATTTGCGTGTAAGTGAATATAACGAGCCCAACTGAGATTGAAAACCGAATCTCCGATTTCAGATTATATTCGTACAACAATGGTGGAAATCAAACTTAGAGGAATTTCACGACAACAGAGAAGAGAAAACTATAATACAATAAAACATTTCAAATCCCGTAGTATTAAAGTTAGACACTGGCTGAAATGAACAAAGCAGCAAGATGACATTGCTGACAATCTTATACAATTTCAGGAATACCAAAATGTTAAATGGAATATACAACAGCATCAAAATAAGGGAATATCTCAGGCCATTTTTCATAACTCTGCCAAAGAAACTAGGTTCAAGTAAATTTGAACTCCGGCGGACAATCAGTTTGATGAGTCGCATAACTAATAACATGGATGCCAAATAATCTTTTAGTATATTCTCACAATAAATATCTACTAGACATAATAAATAACATAAAACCTACCATCGAAATCTTACATGACTTTGCTATAGACAAATCTTTACCTTTCCTTGATATCTTATTAATACATAGAAAATATATGTTATAGTTATTATATCTTATTAATACATATTATCTTATTAATACATATTATATCTTATTAATACATAGTTAGGTGCCATGCGTTATACACGCTTAGGCGATCATATATCTTTTGATACATAACTGACGAGGCATATTTTTCCCGCAGGAAAAAAAGAGTTTAGAGTTTACCGTTAACCCACAAAAACGATCTAATTAATTTCTATTCTCACTACAATCAAAAAATAAAACTAAGACTAATCGTCGGATTCTACCTCAGGGCGCTTAAAATATGTAAGCCTAAGTGAATTGTATTGCTCATACATTGGAAAAAGCATTTAGACTTCTTCACTATCGACATCATTTCCTTCAAGACACTAGAAAGCGAACATACAAAGTCCGCCAATAAAAACAAACTAGGTAGCATCGACAACACTTTAACGAAACAAAATTCATAATCCTCTAACACTTATCTCCAAAGTTTGAAAATAAATTAGTTCTCCCCAAAACTAGAGTCTCTACCAACACCTCCAAGACAACTGGATATAACTAGGAAGAAAAATAATACCACTTCGGATGTCTTATTTATCAAATAAATAGTTTGCAATGTAAAAAAAAAACGTACATCGGCGAGACATCTCGGAAAGTATAAGGGATCTACGTTGGGACAATTATTTAATCTCGCTCGTAATACACAGGAACAAAAATGGCCATAACTTTGATTTTACAAATGGCAGTTTAATTAAATATAATTATTTACATCGAAAATACGTCAAGAGAATGCTGATAAATAATTTAGCAAATATAAGCACACGTGAAAAACACTGTATTACATCGCCAACCAATTATTAAATTCATTCTTAAAGAATCTAACGAATATTTATTTACCACAGCCGATGTTTACGTAAAATCGTCCGCAAATTAAAATACGGACAACCACTAAACATAAATAATGCCTACACGACGTACAGACAAACACAAACACTGACGAATATACAACATTTCTGTATTGAAGATAAGGATACAGAGATCGAGAAAATATTTCACTCGATTTGTGTCATGTATTTGAATGAAGGAAAAGAATTTAGTTTGCACTATATTTATCAAAAATAATATCCTTTACTCACAATGCAGGTAATTTATGACAGAATTGCTTTATATGTATTTCTAAAGGGGTGGCCGCTTTGAAAGGAGATCCTAAGTAGGAAAAGAGAAAGTAACTCCCCAGCTACCAAACACCTAACACTCAAGTAATAAACTTTATTTTCTACTCATCTCTCTCTCTCTCTCTCTCTCTCTCTCTCTCTCTCTCTCTCTCTCTCTCTCTCTCTCTCTCTATATATATATATATATATATATATATATATATATAGTGTATTGGGGCAGCAGATCATTATTTAAACATATATTAAATAGAACAGACAATGAATGTCTATTATGTCTGATCATGAGCCGTTCTAAAGTTCGTATGTTTTGAGTTTTGTATTGGGTTAAAATTAATATTGTATATGTTTGTGTGTGTGTGTGTGTACACTGTTTCATATAGAGATGTATATAATTGTATATATCATCAAACAATATTTAGATAAATATAACAAACTGGAAAATTTTTCTTCTGACGCATTTCATCCGTTGGGATTCCATCGAATTGGACTTTGTTAATGTTACCCCGTCTACATATGCGCACAGGTTTCTGGATGGAGAGAAAAAGAAAAAGACTACCGATGAATTTGGCCAGAATGAATCAAAAATTATTCTTAGCAAAAAAAAAAAAAAAAATTTTTGTTTACTAAATAAAATTATTTCTTTCAAAAAATGTTGACACAACCTGCGTCTCTGTTGACGTGGCAAATGTCAATAAAACCCAGACGGATGAAACCTTGACGGATGAAACGCGTCACAAGGAATTTTCCAATTTCTCATATTTTTCTTTATAAAAATATGAATATAAATACTCTCCAACGTGGTAAATTCCCGATCGCTCTACTGACAAATATCTCGATGACTGATATGTCCGTCCGTCTGACATAGATGGAAGGAAAGAAAGAAAGAAAGAAAGAAAGAAAGAAAGAAAGAAAGAAAGAAAGAAAGAACAGGATGAGAGATAGCTACGAGAAGACTGAGATAGATAGATAGATAGATAGATAGATAGATAGATAGATAGATATTAGCTGAGACTGAAATAGAAAAAAAGACAGAAAGAAAAGATGATAACCAATAGTGTTTACGCCTTCATCATTGAGTTTTTTGGGGAGCGCATCGCTAAATTTATAATTTGTTTATGTCGCCTGCACTTAATTTTATTTATACGTACAATCAAATTCCTTATTTTATTTATAACACTTTACAAGTCCTTTTTTTATTCCTCGCTTACATACACACATCTCCCTTTGATAATTGCACGCCTACAACAAACCCATCCTCTTAGAAATAAGAACAATATATTTCTATTTTTGCTCGTTTAATTTGACAACTCGTTATTCTCCCCTCTTTACCTTTGCCTTTCTGTCAAGTTTGTGTGACCCGGCTTCCGCCAACTCTTTCACTTTCTCCGCCATCTTGGAGCCTTCGGGACCATTGAGGCATCGTCTGCTGTAACAACGAGATTTCTCTTCAGTGGCGGCGTCTAGGCTGCCTTATCATCGTCTCTAACAATTACAATTCTGTTATTTTTGGTCTTTCTTCATTGTTGTCATTAATTTAAAAGTGCCATCAGAAGGGACCACTGAAAAGAGACATTTTGAAAAAAGAAAAAATCAACAACTTCAAGACCTTCTTAAAATGTGTAAATGTGTATTTCCGGTTTTGACTCGCTTTTAATGTCTCCAGTTAATCGAGGGGTTCGCTTCTACTTTGGCTTCTTTTATGCACAATTTCCATTCCTATCCCTTGTAGCACTAAGCAATATTTATTTCTTTGACTTCTCTCTCTCTCTCTCTCTCTCTCTCTCTCTCTCTCTCTCTCTCTCTCTCTCTCTCTCTATGTTCATATCGTCATCCGTTTACATAAACTCATTCGCCACATTACTTGTTGATTCCCCCCGCCTCTCTTTTCTTCAGTCCTTCACATGAGTGCCAAATTCTCTCCGGTCTTTTGAACAGGAGTAGAGGTTTGTCGCTTTTTTCCTGTTTAGGGTCGATTTACCGGTTCCTTCTAAAGTCTACTTCTACACTATACTTCTAACGTATCCGACAGAACTTTGAAATTTTATTCACCAATTAAACCCTGACCTCTTCAAGGCTAGAGTTAGCCGTTATCTTTCCTGAATAGTCCCCAAATTTGACTTTTTGCCCTTTCTTGAGCACATACAACACCAAACAGTAACTCTCTACCTTGAGTGGCTCTTGGGCTTTGTATTGTATGAGCATTAGTAAAAAAAAAAAAAAAAAAAAAAAAATCCCACCTTCCTCATTATTTATTCTAGAAATGTCAACAGTCCGATGCAAAAGTGTTTTTTTCGTTCAGATTTTCCTTAAATCTTCATAGAACCACATTTGTGTTACCTTAAGTCTTCTCTTCATCAGTGAGAAAATTGCCCAGTATTCCATAACATATTGGAAGAATACGAATTACATGCAGTTGAGCGCTTTTATCTATGTTTTCCATTTTCTTGTTTCTTAATAATTTGATTAGTTTCTTGAAGGCGTCTTTGTATTTTTGTAGTCACCCCCAAAAATGTTCTAAAAAAGAGCATAGCGTCAGTGGAGGGCCAAAGTGGTGGGTAGGAGAAATTTAGCGTCTTTTTTTTGCGAAAAAAACACATTTTATTAGAAATTCTTGCAAAAATCAAATAATTGCCGGATTTTAATGACACAAAAGAATCAAATTATCTTTTAAATATTTTTTTTTTTTTTACATCTGTTACCCCCACTTACTTAATTGTATGAAATTTCGAGAAATTAAAATCCTGTATTTATATTAGTTACAAGCAGGAATCCTTGGGGAATATAAATTATCAATTTATTTTTGTCAGACAGAAACACTATTTACACTCAAATAAGAGCTACAAGAAAGATTTTTTTATTTTTTTAAATTAATTTTAAACCTTAGGTATCATTTTTGTTCTTTTTTTTTTGTGTCGGGGTACCTAGATTTATAAATCACATTTTCCATAATTTATTATAACTTCGAGGTTTAATATTTTGTACTTGCTTGATTTTTACACCAATTTGTAGTTCCCTTATTGGACTGTCCCGCTTGATAATTGAACCATCCAGTCTGTTTGTCTTACAATTGAGGCTTAGTCTTTTCTTCTAGCTTTTCTTTATTACTAACTTGTTTAGAAGTACCTGCAGTTTTTTTTTATTTGTTTGTTTGTTTTTTTTTGTATTTTTTTGTGACTTTCATCAATAATGTTATCTGGTTATTTATTGGTGCTGAGGTTGTGCGCAATAATAAAACAATACACAGCAGAAAGGCCAGTTATTTTAAGATCCCCTCTCTGTATTGGTTAAATAAATCTAGTGAGCAGACGCACCCTTGCCTTAGACTCTTATCTATTTTTGTGTACTTAATTCATTTTCTATCCGAATGTAAGCTGGTTTGTTCTCAGTAAGGGATCTGAATTATTCTAAAAAGTCAAGCATTTATAAAAAGTCAAGCATTAATCGTCTCAAGCACTTATGCATGCATTTGGACAATTTCAAGTTTCGTTCTTGCTCTAAAGACACTCACTTAAAAGGACTGGGACAAAAAATGGCTTGTCAATTTGAACTGCTATCCTTTAATTATCATTGCGAACCATTTCTGCCCTCCATCATTATGGCTGAAAAGTGCAACTCATTGCTCCAGGAGAACAACATTGCGCCTTCTTGATTTCACGTTTGAACTGGAGCGATTATATTAAATCAGTTGCTAGGTTTGCTACTAAGAAGGTTGATTGTGTCGTGTCAGACAATTTTATTCGTCAGAATTCATCCTACCCCTTTATAAATCTAAAATTCGTCCGTGGATTGAATATTGCAGCCATATTTGGTCTAGTTCCCCAGATATATATCTCGAAATTCTCGACAAAATGTTATCGGTGATGTTATCGGTCCTGACCTGGCATCTCGACTTCAGTCACTTTCCCAACCCTGTCACATGGCTCCCATCTATCTTTTCTACAAATATTTTCATGGCAGTTGTTCTAATGAGTTCTTCTTATTGGTTATTTTTATTCCCCCCCACAGACACATTGTACCTATGTGAACTAGTTAGGACTACATAGAAACTTTTGAAGTATTTTTTTCCTTAGGCGTTTCACCCCAAGCAAGGCGGGAAGCTATTAGCACGAAAGGAGTTACAGAGAATTGGAGTGAGAGCAAATGGGAGTGATAGCGGAAAGGATGAAGAGAAGGATAGGGGATAGATCAGGGCATCTGGAGACGTCGATAGACATTACGTTTGAATAGTTGGAGATTATAGCTCTCAGGGAAATAGGAAAAGGGGAGGGAGTTCCACAGACGGGAAGTGCGAGACATGAAGCTATTGGAGTAGAAGAGACGGCTATATTTAGTAGTTTCGACAGTGAAAGGGTGAGAGCGGGATGCCAGCCTCGTAGGACGCTTAAATTCATGAAGTCTGGGAACCAACGAAAGCAGTTCCTCGGGGCAATTACCATGAAAGTATCTGTAAAAAAGACAGAAGGAGGCGATGGCACGTCTGTGAGAGAGCGACTGTCTCTGGATTTTATCAAGAACCTTGAGACAAACAGAAGGGGCTCCAGTGGCAGTAGTAAGAATGGCAAGTAAGAATGTGTTGTTTTTGTGTAAGGAATACTGTGGTGTGTTTGGGTCAGTAATTGTGTCTAGCTAAATTTAAAATAAGACAGATTGAAGACCAGCCCTGTCGTATCTCCCAGTTTTGGCATTGCCACATTTTTGCATTTTTCCAAACAAATATTGCTTCCCTCGTTGCTACCTCTACCACGTGAACTTAAGCTCATTACTAGACTGGCTATTAGGTCTCATTGTTTTATTGTTGAAATAGATAGATGTAACCGTAAGTTCTATTCTAGTAGTTTCTTTTCTCGTACTTCTCACCTGCGGGGCACTCTTCCGTTTATATATATATATATATATATATATATATATATATATATATATATATATATATATATATATATTATACTTTCCTCACACTTACATTGTTCAAAGATTGAAATGCATCGTCAATCATCATCTTCTGTTTTCCTGGATCCTGTTCTTTTATTGTCATTTCTACTCATTAAAGTATGTTCATTCTCTTTCACCCCCAAAAAACCCTTGTATCTTAGCAGCAATATTGCCTTGCTTGGGGTGAGCTGATTAAAAAAAAGGACTTTATACGTACAACGAGGAGGAATTTTTCCCACACACATTTTCCTTAAATCTCATATCCTTTCCTTTATTTATTGTTAATAATGTTTCTCTACTGTATATTGGCGCCTTTCTCCATTTACTTTGACCTAAACTATGAATAGGGTTTTGAAGAATATTTGTTCTTATCTTGCCCCCACCATCTATTTTATGCTTCGATTCGTTGTGCAAAGCCAGCGAGTTTGACACTCCTGAGCTCAACTATATCATCCATAAAGGGCATTATCCGCTCCACTCAGTTTGGCAATAAACTGATAGATAGATAATCTTTTAAAAAACAAGTACCCTATATGTTCTATAGCGGGACGTTCACAAGAGAAGAAGAAGACCCACCAGGATGTATTATCAGCGGACATAATCTTAACAAAATAGGACACGCGGATAAAACTGTATTGATGAAAGAACTTGACACTGTACTTAACCATTTATAAAAAGTCGAATCTTTATGCTCAAAGCATTATCCAAAAATTTGGTTTGTGGGGTCGACCTCTACATGGTAAATAGTTTCGTTAATTTGCTTAACACGAAGCGAAAAGACACCTCAGGCTCGAAAATACAAAACAGTTACTTACAACATGTAATAAAATATATAATACTAATGAAAAACTAATGCTTAGTCATCAATATCATCTTCAGGACATGCGCAGTCATGGCTCTTCAGAAATTCCTCTTTTGTTGTTCTAAATAAATTTTAGCCTTTTATGACCCTCTTTGTTTTTGTTCTGCTATCCATTCACACAAAATCGATAAGTAAGGTTCTTACTGTTTCCTTTGATTTGCTTACCTTCAATAGATCATGCGAGAATTAGATTCTCCGGTCTTTCCTCATTATGGGTTACAGATATTTAATTTGACTCTTTCTGATTGTAAGTATACATATCCTATATAGTTACTATTTCTATAGTTTCTATTTTCCTTAAGATGTTGATCACGTGATCTGTCATCCTTATTAGAGTTCTGCTTGTTTTATACTCCGACCTTCGTTAGTTCCTTGCTTTGTTCGCACGACATTTACCCCCTACGAATAGCTCATAAATAATAGACTATGCCGTTTTAATCACATGAAAGCACGAAACTGACATATCATAGTGATTTTCCAAGCATAGCTTAGATGTGGCACAAGGCCGAAAGTAGGAGCACCCAGTGAGAATCGAACTCACTACTCAGTCGTAATTATTCTAGCGAGACAAGCTTGCTAACCATTACATCACCACATATCATGAACGCTACTTGGTTTCAGTGAGAAAAAGAAAGAAAAAAAATCAATGATAGAAGTGTTTAAAGTTTGTTTCGGTTTAATGGGAAAAGTTGTCAATTTAAAACCTTTTCATTTGTATCCCCTTACTTCTTAAAATAACCACCAGCATTCCTATATATGATTGTTATTACAAAATTCTGTTAAAGTTATTAACCTCAAATATTTAATGATGCTATAGGGGAATTTCTACGGATATTTTATTGCCGTAGAACTCGTCATGACTTTTCCCAATCATTAACTTAAGAATTAAGATTCATCAGAAAATTAAAATAGAAAAACCGTGAAATTTTCACGGGTTTTTCTAGTTGATATTAATATCCTTGCTGGTAGACTCGTGTCGTTTCAAGTGACATCTTCATCTGTGAGAAGATTTTGCAAAATTCACTACCATATTAAATATTAGATATTACATCATATTTCAACACTGTTTTTAACAACATTATTTTATCTCTTAATATTTTGGTTAGTTCCCGGTAAAAAAAAATGCTGTTGTGCTAAATTAGATAACTATATACTTATGAGACATAAATCAGAGCAATACACGACTCATCGATGAGTAGGTGTCTGCAACAGGCATTGGCTAGCCGCCCTATCCGACAAGTATACTCGGATACAAGTGGCCCACCACTACCATATATAAGATGGGAAATTAGTTTGATGTTTAAAATTTTACTCTGTTTTTAATATTTCGTTCAGTAAAAAGAACGTCGGAATATCTGAAAAAATGAAAAATCGTTACCATGACAAAAAAAATCTTTTAACGTTTTATTTTCGAAAAACGTTTAAAAAATAAATATCAATTTATCTCTACCCATTGGTACTGTTATGAGTATATGTAGAAAATGCTTCAATCTGTGTTATTTCAAATTAAACGACAATTATTACAAAAAATGTCGACTTCCTGTGGGTACCCCACTTAGTGGCAGTCTAGCATGCTTATTTCTAGCCTGTTTGGGAGCAGGCCCATTTCAATGCTTCCTTCCAAAAACTCATTAGAGTCTTTATACAGTTGACTATCATTTACCCCCAAAATATCAGTAAAAGATTCAACCAAGTTAAACTGTTGATTTTACCTTTTAATATATAGAAAAAAAATAAGTGACTACATTTTTTAGATCCAATAACAAATTAAAATTAAAAAATATCGAAATTGAGAATGAATAAATCGAAAATAAGAATAACTACATACATTTTTACTCAGATCATGACAATAAAACTAAAATCGATATCATTTTTTTTCATCTCCGACCATTTTGAATATGTAGCCACCTCTCTCTAGACGAAGGAATTAAATACATTGAAAACAATCTCAAAATACTAAAATACACTACTTACTTCATATTAACTGCCAGAAAAGAAAGCTCTAAATATATACATGAACTATGAACGTAAAAATACGATCCATATCAGTGATAAAGTGCTCTTGAATATTCTAGATATCTGTCATCACCAACAGATTTATCTGCTCAGATAATAGCTGATTAACTCGACGACCTTGAAATTAAAATAGACCCAACCACATCTTCTAGCACAAACGATATAATTAATAAGTCAATAAATAAGATTAATTAATATATATATATATATATATATATATATATATATATATATATATATATATATATATATATATATATATATATATTTTTTTTTTTTCTTTTTTTTTTTTCCTGCGTTCTTAGTTTTCCGTTTGATGAATGTAAATGATCTGAAAAATTGTCCCAAGAGCTTTCGGCCACTTTTTAGCCATTTTCAAAGGAGTTTGTTTTAACTTTTGTTAATTTCTCTCTCTTGTTTTGGCGGTTTAAGATGCATTTGTGTTGTTTTGAATACAGTTTATTCCGAGCCTTCGGGTTTTGGCGCGGCTAGAGTTCAAGTGAGCGTATATATATATATATATATATATATATATATATATATATATATATATATATATATATATATATATATAACAGTGGCGGTACTACGTCATCAATGTTTATCGCGATCATTACAATCTTTAACAAAATATGTTATTATTATAACTTAGGTGCTAAAATGATTCCTTTACTCTAAGATATATAATTTTTAAAAAACCTCTGTGAATGAAATAAAAAATTAGTATTTTATTATTAATTATAATAATTTTCTAAAAATAAATACTTATTTCAAAGAAATTCCAGACATATAAGAAAAATGATGTGTCTATCTATCTCGAGTGTGTGTTTGTATCTATGTCTATGCATTAGTGTGTTCATGTATCTCTTTGTGATTTTTTTTCATTTGATTTATTGTACGTTTATTATCAGTAATGTTGACTACTATGTTTTATGAACACTACCCCAGTCACACTCCTCAGCACAACACTCCAATGAACGTGTTAAGGCATCGACTTTCTTTGATTTTCGTCCGTCTTTAAGTCGGACTAAATTTCATTTGCCCGACTTTTCAATTGATATCTTCCACTAAAAAAATTATTCTGTACGGAATAAATGATTTAAAATAGACATTTGAAAAGAATAAATTGAAATAAAAATGTGTACTTTGAAAAACAGGGCATGCAAGTCATTAGAGATTTTTAAAGGATTATTTATAGAATTAAAGCAAGAAATACATTGCCTATTAGTCTTCAGTTTAAAATGATTGCCATCTACGCAACCCGACCCTAACCACATTAATTTTATTTCATTCTTTTCTTTCTTTGTTTCTTTCTTTCTTTCTTTCTTTCTTCTTCATTATGAACAATATCAACGAAATGGATTTCGGTCAATATGTTGAGGCACGGTGTTAAAACAATTACTTTTGAATACAAATGAAATCAAGAATGAAAACGAGACACTACGAAAGATTTTTGCTGCTTTCAAATAGATATACTTGAATGATGACTCACTCGGGTTAATCCAGACAAGCCCAACCCCCGGGGTCACCACTGATATATATATATATATATATATATATATATATATATATATATATATATATATATATGAAGAAATATAGTCTTACGGTGTGCTATATTTATGGGATAAAGTGCTCAATATCAGATATAGAGCGTGTGGCCTGACGATTGCATATAGCATGAAACAGACTGTCGCCTCTAAGTGTTGACTTCTATGTTCACTTTTATATATATATATATATATATATATATATATATATATATATATATATATATATATATATATATATAAACAAGGTCTTTCTATTTAATTTTTTATTGTATTTTTTCCAATTTTTGGATAAGGTGTTGAGTATTGTGCTCGAAGTTGTGGATAAACTGTCCGAAGGTCATATTTTATTATTTTTGTTCAAGTACTTTCGACTTTCACAGTCATTATCAAAAACTGATGTGACGTCGGTGTGGTAGTTATATTTCCTTTGTGTGCATCCTGGTATTCATTGAGAAGGGTGACGTCATGTGTAACGGCTATTGGGAACCAGGCCGCACAAAAAATGCGATTTATGCATTTTTAATTTAAATTAATTTTTTAATTTTATTTTTTACGTTTTTATTATTATAATAGCGATAAAATATGCGCGCACATTAATTATATCATATGCACTTCAAGATACCTTATCTTGTGGTCAGTGATATTTTATGAAATGTGGGCTGTTTATTTTGTATAATAATAGCTTCTTGAGTTTTGTGTCTTTCATTGCAATGGGTGCTGTAGAGTATTTTGTTGTTATCTACTAGTAATTGTCTAATATCGCTAAGTTTTACTGTGATCGTTTATGATGTACTGGTCGATGTGGCCAAGGAATGCACTAAGTTTCGGCATATATATATATATATATATATATATATATATATATATATATATATATATATATATAATCCCATGTAGTAATGTAATAAAATGTATATTGTTGAAACAGCGAGGTTTAAAATGAACGCATCTAAGACACAATGATACAAATTGGGAATACATTCCTTAAATTATTTATTTACCCATATACAATATATAAACCATTGCTAAATCCTTGAGAAGAATTACTGAATCAGCTACGATATCCAATTTGATTCATCAAAATGTAACTTTTTTAGAACTTATCTTTTCGAGCTAAGGAAACACTTCAAGAAAATATTGAAATATTCTAGTTAAACATCATAAAATTGTAATTATAAATTCTAATTTAATTTGATATCTTCCTTAACACCTGTATAATATTCAAATAAATTAAAATTTGAATTATGATGATTCACTATTTTATTTGGATATACACAGTTTATTTTTTATAAGTATTTTCTTTTATTTTCCTATATCAAATCACAACATATTACATGTTACTTGAATATTTAAAAATCCTATTGATCCGTTCACATATTCCTTTTCAATTTTATTAACTGTGGAATATTGAAACATTTTCAAATTAATCCCAGCTTCTCTAAGTTGCAAGAAGGTGCCATAGCAACAATGTTTTCCTTTAGTTTTTTCTTCTTTTTTTCCTTTTTTTGAGTTTTTATGGATAATGTTCTTACTGTTTGACGAATTAACCGCAGAATAAATTTTATACTTCTAATCAGTTTCCATCTTACATATTTTATTTCGATATTACATATCAATCATTTTATATATATATATATATATATATATATATATATATATATATATATATATATATATATATATATATGATGCCCCCAGGCTAGTGGACAGAGTGATTGCTTGAATGTCTGTCTACGGAATTCTGAAGGTAACACCAATCAGCTAAGTCACAAACTTTATATTTGGATAATTCTCTCTCTCTATCTTTGTATAAAATATATTATATATATAATATATATATATATATATATATATATATATATATATATATATATATATATAATATAAATATATATAAATATATATATAATATATATATTAATTCTCTCTCTCTATCTCTCTCTCTTTGTATATATATATTATATAATATATATATATATATATATATATATATATATATATATATATATATTGAACTTTTCCGCCGTGATCGACCTATGATTTTCAAGTTTCATGAGTTTCCTAGGAACCGACAGCCAGATACCAGCAAATATGATTTAATTATAGTGGTGAAGGCTCTGTGAAGAAAAAACCACACTTTTTGAAGGCCGAATACAGATACCCAAAATTTTGGGGTCCCTCTATTCCGAGTTGCCAGCCAAGGCTATAGAACCTTGCTATTTCCCCATAGATAGATTGTGAAGAAGAGCATTAATACCTTTACCAACCGCATTAGGTATGAAATGGATTCGATTCCTCAGTCCACAACACTATATATATATATATATATATATATATATAAAGTAAGAAAAGTACAGAATAAAGAATAAAACCAGTTCTTATTGAATGGCCGCTTTTTAGGGCCTACCCTCCTCGAAGCTGAAGGACAGATTTGCCATCTCTAGAGTCTATAGATCCGTATTCTATGAGGTAATGTGAATAAAAGAACTTAAAAACCATATATTTAGAAGCAATATTGCGCGCCGACTGTCAGATCTCGCCGCACCAGAATTTTCAGAGGAATTGATCCAATAAAATATGATAATATTCTGAGGGTTGATAAAATCAACAGGCTGACTGAAATTACAGGAGTGGTAAATTTCTCAGGCAGGCGAGATTCGATATTCAAACACCGACTAAACATAAACGATTATCATATTCGATCTAAAAATAGAATTCATGTTTTTAACATTATTTGATTAATAATTTCTTGAATTTGTTTTATTCGTTTTTTGTTTGTTTTTTGGATTTTTTTTGCAGCTTATTTTAAGGGTTAAAGTTTTGTTTGTTAACTTATTGAAGGGTAACGTCTTCAATTTGTATTCATGTTTCGTACTTAAACCGAAATTGCATTTTGTTAAACTGAACATAACAACTTCGAACCGACGAACCCGCTGCTGTGGAATATAGTGACTTTCTGTAGTTGAATAATTTTTAGACTTTACATCTTGAGCGTGGGATACAGACAATGAAGAAAGGGATTTGATCAGCCATTACTAATCCTATTTCATTAGCAGACAGCTATTTTTTGTCCAATAAAAAAGACTGGAAACGGCTGGGCAGCCACATGAAACTTTTTATGGTTGGGGACATGAAAAGAGAGGTTAGAGTCCGTTTAATATCTTTTAAATCAGAATGATTTTAATAAGAATCAATAGAAACAGATGAGGAGCTAACCAAATATGCGAGGAGGTTGATCACCAAGAAAAGAAAAAAAAAAAAAAATATCTACTATCGCCATAACCTGGTTATCACCATAAATTTCCAAATACTCTTTGCCATTTGATCATATATACAGCGAAACTCAGAAAAAGAATTACTCCGAAAAGTAGATTTCAAAGATTGAACTACATTTACATTTGTATAAGTTAACGCTATATGCTTGTATATGGAGGAGAATTAATTTTTTTAAAAATGGGAGAAAGCTGGAAGAATATATAAATCAATTTCACTCAGAACTAAAAAATTGAAAAAGAAAAGATGCAGAATAAATATTAACCGCTTTTTTACAAAGTCGCACAATTTCATTCTTTTCTTTCATCACGAAACGCATAATATAATCTAATTTCAATGAAATGGTAATCTAGTAAATATTTATTATTATCTATATTCTCCTAAGATTATATATGAGACAATTTGGAATATTCCTCCTTTATATATAATGCAATTTCTACTTTTATGTATAAGAAAAATATGCATTTATATTATTATATTTACAGGTTATTTATCTATATAAGACAATTTGGGAAACTATTTTTCTCGTTTCGCTGATAAAACCATGTCATTCTAAAAACGTATTCCATTTTATAAAAAATAGAATTTGACATTAAACGAGACAAAACGTGGTTCATGTGAAGCGGCTCAATGCTTGATTTTTTTTTTTTTTTTTTTTTATTGAAATTAGATTTGATCTAAATTTCAACAGCATTTTCTTTCTACTGATTTATCTGTTTATTTAATTATAATTAATTTTGTTCATGTTCAAATTTAGGAGCCGTTTTTGAATGAGTTCTCATACATACACACACAAACACATTAATTTGGAATAATTAATAACTGCCCTTTTGCGTTGTGTTTTTTTTTAAACTATTTGCCACTCCTGAGAAAATACAACGAACTATCTGCCTGTAGTCATGCCTACAAGTCGATACCTTTGTCCATATTGTACATTAAACTTGATGCTTGTGGGCGGCAAACATTATTTCACGTTCCTTTAGGAACCAACACCAAATATTTGTCATGATTCTTCCTCATTTTATGAAATTCCTGGAAATTGTTTATGTTTATCTTCCTTTTGTAGACAATTTATTCTTCATTTGTTTCCCATCGTTTGACTCTGTTTCGCTTTCATCTATCTATCTATCTATCTATCTATCTATCTATCAGCGGGGTTTAATCTATCTATCTATCTCAGCGTGATTTAATCTATCTATCTATCTCAGCGTGATTTAATCTATCTATCTATCTATCTATCTATCTATCTATCTCAACGTGGTTTAATCTATCTATCTATCTCAGTGGTTTAATCTATCTATCTCAACGTGGTTTAATCTATCTATCTATCTAAATCTATTCCTTAAATATGTCTCTGTGTAGCAATTTAATTTAATCACTCACTTATACACATAGATGTTTATGTATATTATTTACATTACTCGGACTATTGTCCTCATCTTTGTCGCCATATTTATCACAACGTTTCGGCCGTTGTACGCTCTGGCCGAAACGTTGTGATAAATATGGCGACAAAGATGAAGACAATAGTCCGAGTAATGTAAATAATGTACATAATACATCATCTCAGAAATATAGACAGACTATGTTTATGTATCTCTCAATTATTTATATGCGTATCAATCTCAGTTTATTCATCTCTATGTCCACATTCCTATTTATTACTTCAAACGGAATTTTTAGTCGATATCCGTATATGAGTCGACGCTCCGTTCAACTTTAAACGATATTTATTTCGCCTACCGGCCTTGTATATTGGGGAAGACCTATTAAGAAAAGGGGATCATCTGATAGAACTCGCTTCCCACTTTGCAGGACAAACTAGCGTCTGAAGTGGCGGAACAAATCAGTAAATATATATTTTTCTTTTTAGACATATTTTTATAGATATAAATATTTACGGAAATATTCCTTTTATATTAGGTTGGTGCAAAAATAATGACGTAACAATGTCGCTTTTTGACGTATTTTTTAAAGTCAAAAAACGACATTCTTACGTCATTATTTTTGCACCAACCTAATAATAAACTGTATTAACAGTAATTTCCACCTTGAATGTCCGAGAAATTTCAAAGAAAATATGCCCTCCGATAGGAATCGAACCTGCATCCTACATGGAACTGTCATATAGCCTAAACGGGTATATCACTTAGCTACAAAGAAAACGTCCGGTTAGCAATGTCAAATGTAGTGATTTTAAACTACAAACTTCTCATGATTTCCCTTTAGTTATGCTATCTATCTATCTATCTATCTATCTATCTATATATATATATATATATATATATATATATATATATATATATATATATATATATATATATCATAAATTATTTGATTTAAAATATGTTTTTTTTCGCTACACAGTTCTAACCAGGTTTAAAAAATGGAAGGTGAAAGCTCCGAATTTAATTTTATAATTAAATTAAAGACATTAGTTCCATTTCATCTTCTTTAATTTAACTACAAAATTAAATTCGGAGCTTTCAGCTTCCATTTTTGAAACATGGTTAGAACTGTGTAGCGAAAAATAAACATATTTTAAATCAATTAATTTATAATATTAGTGCTCTGTAAATTTACATTGAGTACTATTTTGTAAAAATAAAAATATCTATAAGAACACCGGATTATATATCTTACTGTTCTTTCTTTCTATATATATATATATATATATATATATATATATATATATATATTAGGAAAGAATTGAAAAAAGAAAGTAAAACAAATGAGCTGAACAAGGAAAAAGAAATACGTCAGAGTAGATTGAAAGACAGAAACAATGGCAGACATAGAAGCACTGATAGATATAAATAACCTGATATATATATATATATATATATATATATATATATATATATATATATATATATATATATATATATATATATATATATATCAGGTTACTCATATATTCGCATTTTTATCAGGCTTTTTCATCAGAGTGAAACACGAAATGTGCCCAAAGCAACATGTCATCATAACTGCAGCCATTGTGGATTTGGTTACGTGGTTGCAAACAAACGAGGTTTAGTTTTATTCTCAAGTATACGGAAGAATAATTACAATCAATGGCAAAATACACAAAGTTATCTCGTCTTACAATCAATGGTTTTACTCCAACACCAAATTCTGAATTGAAGGGTCGGTGGTTAGAGCATTGTCCCGGATGCCACTATTTCAAAGAAAAATAAAAAGTTGAGAAATGGTTGAAAGTACATGGCGCATGACACATAATTTCGACGATTTCTTTTGAACTTCCCACCCGAACGACTTATTCGACACCTAGAGGAACTTTACAAAAATTCCTTATCAAGTCTATTTAATCGAAAATATTTGTACCGCGTATTGATGCCTAAATATATTATATTATACATAGTCATATCTCCATTCCACGGTCTATTTAGCAATCTATCTATCTATTTATCCATCTATCTATCGCTCGCTTGATCTATCGATCTAGCTAGGTAGCTACCGCAATCTGATCATATCCGTCTATCTGTCTGATATAGTATTTTCTATCTATCTATATATATATATATATATATAATTATTCTTTATATTATCATTCTGTCGGATTCCGATCCATATTTAATCTATATTTGATCCCAACCTATCTATCTAACTACGAGTATATATATATATATATATATATATATATATATATATATATATATATATATATATATATATATATATATTATTATTATTATTATTATTATTATTATTATTATTATTTTTTTAAAAAGCAAAGTTTTACATGTTTTTCGAAATGATAATCAACATATATTGTCTTTTAATTTTCTGTTTAGCGTAGACACTTGATTGGTTGATCAAGAGAAAACCACAAGTCTATTTTTAATTCTGACCTTGTGTTTCCTCACCACCCACTTTATCTTTCGAAATAAAGATAACACTTTGCTTTTGAAATTTTCTTAAAAATCATTTAATTACCAGTTACTTACCATCGCCTCAAGAGACACAAAGTACTGAAACCCGAAAGCTCTTTGTACCGATTCCAACATTTTTTTGTTCTAATAATATATTGTTCTACTTTGTTTTAAGCACTTTTAAAAAATTAAATGCTACGAACAGTGGAATTTTACTCCATCTGTTCTTTCTCTCATTTGTATATGTATATATATATATATATATATATATATATATATATATATATATATATATGTATGTATGTGTGTGTGTGTGTGTGTGTATATGAGGACATTTTTATGTTTATACATTCTTTTTATAGATACAAATATTTAAGTAAATGCTCTGTTTATAATAAACAGAGTATTTACTTAAATATTTGTATCTATAAAAAGAGTATATAAACCTAAAAATGACTTAAAATAATTGTCGGACTTTGTCCATTTCATAATGCATACACTAATTTTTGAGTCTTTCATGGTAAATTTTCCTGCAACATTTAACCTTTCTTAACAAATCTGCGATGACAATATGAGTTATCTATCTAACTCTTGACCTCTTTCAGTCTTTTCATATCTATTTTTCTATCTCACGTGCACCCTAGCCATTCTTGGGTACAGCTTTTGCTCTCTATCAGTGGGTGTGTATTGGTGCATGATTTGATATGCATCATTGAATTCAGCCATGTTTCTCTCTCTCTCTTTTTTTCTATAAGAATCTGTAAGTGTCTCTGTTTCTATAGAAAACGAAATTCCTTTATCCGGAGGAAACAACACAAGAAATATCTACATTAGCGGAATCTCTATTGGCAGCCGGTGTTGGGGGGGGGGGGATTATAGAATTGATAGATATATTTTTTTTTAAAATAAGAAGAGAAAGTGTTGCGAATTTACAGTTCTGCTTAGAAATCGTACATTAATTTTAAGATGAGCCACTATCATGTTAAGAGACTATATATATTACGAGACATAAATAGCTTCAGATATAACACAACATGCGATGGGGTTAAAATATTTCTTCTTATATAACAGAACAAATGGGAAACAATTATGAACACCATTTATGCATGTTTAGAGGACCGTGTCGGTGATGTTGTTGAGTAGAAGTTGAAGAACACACGTCCAACTACATGAGAAAGTTGGACTTTAATTAAGTCCAAAGAAGGCAAAGAAAGACAAACACAAGACCGATAAATATATGTAAACAAATATATGTATTAATAACAAGAAAATTTACAAGTTACATGGACAGTTACATGGACAGAGTGCGTGTGTGAATATTATATGTGTGTGTTGTGTTGTGGTGAGTGTTCGTATGTACGTGTATTGTTCTTAGCGTGTTCCCAGCATTTGGGAAACGCTGTATCTGTGAGCGTTCACATCTGCGAAGTGGTAAGGCTGAAGCCTGAGGAAAAGAGATTTACCTCAAAGTAGAGAGACCCCTGGTGAAAGATTAAGGAACTAAAGGAGCTAACTCCGACACATTAAAGAAATATTGTGATACTCACTAAAAATGTAGAGCAAATTCGGTTAAACGGACTTAGCTTTCTGGCAAGAGAGACAGGAATTGAGTCAGATTAAACAGATAGATAGATAGATAGATAGATAGATAGATAGATAGATAGATAGATAGATATATGAAACCACACTGACATAGATAGAAAGAAAGAAAGAAAGAAAGAAAGAAAGAAAGAAAGAAAGAAAGAAAGAAATCGCAAATATGCAGGCAAAAGGCTAGATTTCTCTCTTTTTGCGGGTTTACTGCGATATCACGTAAAAACACCTGTTCTCATACAATCACCGAAGTTAAGCAACATCAAGCCGGGTCACTATGTGGCCGTTTGGGAATAACAAGTGTTGTAAGCTTCGATGTGCAGGTGGTGTCATGGATAAGGTTGGCTCGAAATTAGGAGTCGCAGAGCCGAGTTCAAATTTAAGTTGGGTTCGTTATATTCACTTACACGCAAATAAAATTGGGAAAAGCTGGGAATCCAACTCTTCTCTTCCCCCAGCAATGGATTAATTATTAGGACATCTATCAGTAGATATTTATTATCTAAAACATTCTTACAATCTGAAAATATTTTATGGCTTTAAATAACATGGAATGGGTTGATAAGCCGTAAAAACAAATCATTCATTCAAACCCATGCTTCTTTACTTGTCTGGTACAGCTTATTGATCTACTCAACAGACACACACGCATATGCTAGATAGATAGATAGATGAAACCACACTGAGATAGATAGATAGATAGATAGATAGATAGATAGATAGATAGATAGATAGATACAAAGAAATCACAGCAAACATTTGTGTCGTTTTCTGCCTATAATTTGGAGAGGGGGAATTATTTCTGCAGTCATTCCCAGGATATGATTGGAACCAATAATGGTCAAGACAAAACTGAATCTCATTAGAAATATATGTGTGTGTGTGTGGAGTAGATCAATAAGCTGTAGGTTGACATGTAGTTATTACCTGAATTTTGATAAGAAAATCCGGTTCTGTGCATATAATTAAAATTTATTTATTTGCAACTTTCTTAAATAATGAAAGCGTAATTTTCGTTTTTTTCCTTTTAGCGTTTGTTTAAAAGTCATTTGACTCGACAGAATATGCTACAGTCTTTAATTCACAACGAGAGTTCGATGTTAACGAAAACTAATAAGATTTACAGAGAATATATACAAGAATATATACAAGAAAAAACATTGTAATAATTTGACTACAAATAAAAGATAAAATAAAAATTGTAAAATTAGTGAGACGAGGAATAAACTATTTACAGGGGACCTTGAAAATAACTCCCAGAATAGAAAGTAGGAAGAGTTGGGAATATGTTTTGAATTTGATCCTCATTGGGTACCCCAGTCTTGCATTCTTGCCTCAGACTAAACTAAGAGTAGTATGGACACAAGAATGGCAGAATGGTTGATAATTTGTTCTTATTAACGTTGTAAGATCGATATTCCTTAACTCATCTAATATCGTGGCTATCGTTCGTAAATAATGCTTAGATCCTCACTAGGTGTCTGACAAGTATATAATTTTGTTGTATTAAGCGATGCTTAGTTCAGACCTGATAGCATTGTCGAATCAAATTCTGCTGTTTTTGTCCTATTTTAATTGTTCATCGTCGTCGTCAGTATTCACAGTCTCAGAAGATTATCAATTTCCGTGTTCGTTTAACAAAATCTCGTGCAGCGTCTCATGTAGCGGCAAAATCCCACATGTGAGAGGCAGGCATGGTTAGAGATGCTGCATGTACCAGCCTGTTCTCAATGGTGTTCATGAAGTGGTGGTGCCCTCCCGTTGTTTCAGCTTGGTACATTTTGGCGCAGTCGTTTGGGCGTTGACTTTTTGGCACCGGCCGTTTGAGTGTCTGCTGTTTTAGCGCCAGACATTCGGGCGCCAGACTTTATTGCGGAACATTATTGCAAAATAAAAACATTAACTCTGTTAATCACTAAAACTGTAATGTAGCTTTATTTTGTTCACTCGGCAATTATGAAAAAAAATGTTTTTCCCCTCCTGGCTGATATATATATATATATATATATATATATATATATATATATATATATATATATATATATATATATATATATTCTGTAGCATTCAGGCACAAATAATTGTTGTAAATCAATTGGATTGGTGGGTGTGTTCATCACTGAATGATGATTTAAATAAAGTTACAGTTTTAAAACTTTTTAAAGTTCTACTTTTGAATGATGATGATCACTCAATCAACATTTTTTACAATCGAAAAATGTCTGGCGTCCGAAAGTCTTGTGTCCAAATGACTGTGCCAGAACGCCAATACTCAAACGTCTGCCCCATCATCCGTCCTCGTGACATTTTGCCTAAGCCGCGGAAATATCGCTACCTCCGAAGAAAATAAATGCAGGAAAACTGTAACATTTCAAAGAATGAAGTGTTATTGATTTTATATAGATTATTATTTTATTACTTAAACGTTAGTTTTAGTGGATATTCGTATTTGTGTAGATGCTCCGTTTATTTATTAAACATTATATTTATTTATTTTCGTCTACCAACCTGAATATTCAAGAAATTTCTTCGACCATATTCCCCCTTTACATCTGGTCACGTAAGTCCCCAGACAACCCTCTTGAGTGGGGCGTAGTTTAGTGAGAGACCAACAAATTTCCTTGTAACACCAAAGATGAACTGAAGGCAAGGATTATGGCAGCAATCATCAACTTAAACAAAGAGACTGTCGAGAAGAGTTGCAGGAGATTCTGAAGTTGTCTGGCGGCCATGGCTGAAGCCAATGGTGATTTTATTCAATAGGTTTAGTCTTTATTATTTCAAGATATTTTTTGTGTAATTTTGGTAAATATATCTATTTAGATGAGATGCCAGTGTTATTTTCCTTTTCGCGTCATTAAGACCTTAAAAATACGAATTCAAAGCGAAAAGCCTTAAGATAATCTTTGGTGACATTGGCGAACGAGATAATAATGGTTTACAAGTTTTATTAATTTACTCCTAGATGGATGGATGAGAAGTGGATTCATGCCTTTCTTAAGAGTATTTGTACGTAAGGGACCGGGATGCATTTTTGCACCGCAATTAGTTAAAAAAGTGCTTCTCAACCTTTTTAACGTATGAACCATGGACCACTTTTAGTCTTTCGCTGGATCTCCATAACCATTCGTTGAAAAAAAAAAAAAAAGCTTATTTTATTTTTTTACTAATAGATAGGTTTAGGAACTGTATTAGAGAAATAGTAAATATATATGCTTTATTTTGAAGTAAAACTAATTTAATTAAAATAAACTTAATTCTATTGAAACATATATTTGCACTAGTAAAATAATTTATAATAAACTACTTTAAAATGTGTGAGTTATTAATAAATTACTAAAAAGTGGCAGTTTATTCATTGAGATGAATCTTTGATTCATCTTTGACAGTCGAAGATCACACCTTTTCACAATGTTGAGTCTATTATTATATAAATTTGTACTAATATATTAATATTTTATTTTATTCAATTTTAAAATTATCTTATTAAATTAATTTATGTGATAAATTATAATCTTTATATAATTTTCCTTTATGTATATATATAATCCTTCATTTATATCTTTCTCAGTTTTTATTCAACTTTTACAACGAAAACATTCGGAAGAGTAAAAGAGACGCTAACTTACATCACTTGATCTCAATTTCTGCTCGTTTTAGAATTTTTCTTTTCTATTTTTAGTATTTTAATATGGCCTAGATTACTGTAGAAATTCCAATTCTTAGTTGGAATAACCGTTCCAAAGTGAAATTGCTGTATGGATCACTCAAATATTACCCTAGACCCCTAATTTGCTATTTTTGTGTGCACACCCAGTAATGTTAAATTGACCCCTCAAGGTCCATATCGATCCTGGTTGACAACAAACTAAACTTAAGCCGTAAGCGAGAACGAAAAAAATACCAGGATTTATTATCGGCGAACATAATCTTAACAATCTAATATATACGGATTACACTGTGTTGATGGCAAACTTAAAAGCCGCCCTGTCGGCCCGGGCTTCAAAATACGCCGACTACACCTCTGCAGAGAGTTCAACACCAATGACATCATCTGTTTGCTGTGGTTGGCGATCCGTAATGTCTAAGGACGGGATCCTGGTGGTTGAGGGCTTCAGAAGTCAGGGTTAGATATTTCTGATTTCCATCACACCACTTTGGTCCTTACTTGTCCTAGACGGACGGTTGGAGAATCCCGATCCGATCAATCGTCTGGCCATGCCAAGCCCTAGCACCAATAACTATGTCAAATTATGGAGCACTTTATAACTAAATCTAATACCCCAAATATACACCGAGATAAAATACCATCTCTATCAAATTTGTCGGCATTAGAAGAGGCTATAGATGAAGATCAATCGGTCCGAAGTGATCTAGACTTAAACATGGCTGTGAACCTGGCAGTTTGTACAATTAAGATTTGGAATGTGCAACAAATGGTTTAAGATGTGCTCATAGTCTCTCTCGAATACGTGTATATTGGTTTGTGTAGCCCTGACCTGTCAAGGCAACTGGGCTTCCCTCTTGGCACGTTCCAATGTTGGGCTCCGGGGTGGATGAGGAGCACAGGCAGTGGATTTTTCTACATCAAAATTATGAATAACCAAAATAAAAAAACCCGAAAGATATCTTTTAGACTCTAATTCTGAAAAAGAGTTAAGTACTGAATTTTTGAGATTTCTTGTCCTCCCGTCCCTAGATGAAACTCTTCTAGCAAAACTTTCCTCTATCTTGATTGAAAAAGTGCTATCCAGTAGGATTATTCAATGAGATTATCCAGTGGGATTAACCAGTAGGATTAACCACAGTTAAGAAATTGAGAAACGGCAATTTGCTGGTAGAAAATAGGAAACACATCGAAAATGTAATCAAGGTGCAGACCTTTCATACCAGCAAAAATAAAAACCTTCCCCCATGAAAGACTGAATACTTCTAAGGAAGTCTTTAGAAGCGGAGAGTTGTCTCTGGCTACACCTGGGGAAATCACATCTGCCTGAGGAAGCCAGAGAATCAGTGATTACCGTAGAATCACAATAAAAAGGAAAGGAGAAGCCATAACAACAGTCACGTATATACTTACTTTTTGTCACACCTGAAATCCATAGAAAAATAAAAGTCGGGTACAACATTGAGCCAGTTGCATAATATATTCTTGCCCCAGTAAGGTGCTTCAAATGCCAAAAATTGGCGCATCATAGGGTTAACTACAGCAGTCCCCCAACATGTTGAATATGTGACCAAAGTGATTCAGACCACACGGAAGAAGAATGACACTATGAAGTATGATGTGCTTCCAGGAAAATAATCCAACATAATTATGATCATGCGAATTCTAGAACAGGAACATCTCTAACATGGCGGTATTTTAAGACATATATAATTTTAATACCAAGTTATTTTCTCCTTGTTAGTAAAGCATTGTTTTAAAGATGCCGTTTCCACCTAAAAGGATAGAAACTTTTCGTTTGTGGGAAAGGGGTTGTAGAATGGAAAACAATTCATAACCCACAAGGCCGCGCAAAAGCCTTTGCATTCTGTCGAGGCTGAAAAAGGAAGAATGAGTAGCTCCAACCCAGGTGTGGATTCAATAATCCATTTTTCTTTCTTTCTTTCTTTCTTTCTTTATTTATTTATTTTTCGCCCTTTCGTTTCCGGTCATCAGTGTCCGGATACGAAAAGGAAATTGAAGACTTGTAACCAGACACGCGTCTCCATACCAATATCTCTGCCGATTATAATAAAATGGATAGAGTTACAGGTACACCATGATGACTGTAGAAAAATCCCCGGGAACTTGTCAACTTTTAGATATCGAAATTCGTACATGTTAGCGAAAAATGGATTCCATAGAAGGAGAAAGTAAGTAAAAGTCTTAAAGATGGTAACAAAAAAAAAAAGTACACTTATGCTCAGAATAGGAAAGAGACTGTTGCAATTTTCTTGGACATATGATGAGGAAGGAAGGCTTAGAGAATTTAACGTCCACAGTACATATCGTGGACAAGAGAGATAGATCTGATACGAAGAGATGGCACACGTACCATCATCAGTCAGAAGAAGAGGTATAAAGATCAGTTGAAACTAAGCCTCGAGCAAATGCAATCTTATCCCGGATGAGGAGAGAATTGGAGACAACAGAAATATGTTTCTACATAAGGATACTAAGAATTCCATGGACAGAACAATGAGGATATCTGCAAGAAAATGGTAAGAAAAAGAACACTTATACTCAGAATAGGAAACAGAATGTTGAAATTTATTGGACACATAATGAGGAAGGAAGGCTTGGAAAACTTAACGGCCACTGGCCACCTAACTGATGAGCTTATGTAAATGGATAGCAAAACGTGGGGCGGGAGGTTTGGAAAAGGAAGAAATGCTGCTAAGTTCCACGAGGGATAGGAGGTTGTGGAGAGCCATGGTCGACCACGTCCTGAAGTGACACGGCGTATAGAAGAAGAAGATACTAAATCATTGATCTTTTGCCATATTTTAACACTAGTTGACAAATTCTTTCTTCTTTATTTTATTCTTTGAAAAAAAAAAACCGACAGATTCAAGTTAAACAAAGCGAAGAAGGACGAAGGCTGAGGATGAGGAGAATCAGGGGCAGATTACTGTGTTAGAAATAAACGTGGCATAAATAAAATTATATAAAATAAGAGCAATTATAGAAAGAAGAAGAGTAGGGAAAGAATGAAAGAAAGAAAAGAACGTACTTATAGCAAACAAAAACTGGGAGAAATTGAAAGAGAAAAGCAAGAAACCAGAGCGAGAGAAAGAGAGTGAGAATGAGAGCCATAAGATCGAAAGAAAGGCTGAAAGAACGAGAGCGGGAAAGAGAGAGAGAAATAGGCAAGAAAAGATAGAAATTTGAGAGAGTGAAGGAGTGGGTGCGATAAGATGGACAAAAGATTTAAGGGAAAGAGAGAGAGGGAGGAAGCAGTAAGATCAAAAGAAAGGCCGAGAGAACGACAGAGAGAGAGAAAGAAAGAGCTAGTGAGAGAAAGAGAGGCAAGTAAAGCTAGAAATCTGAAGGAAAGAGAGAGAGAGAAAGAGAAAAAGCGCCAAGAAAAGCCAGAAATCTGAAAGAGAAAGAGAGTGCGAATGGGAACAAGATCCAAAGAAAATCTGAGCGAAAGAGAGAAAGAGAGAGAAAGAGAGAGAAAGAGAGTGTGAGTTGGTACGATAAAATGAACAAAACATTTTAGGGAAAGAGAGAGGGTGAGAGGAGGAGAGACAAGAAATGTTGGCGATTTGAATGGGAATGAGAAGGAAAAGAACCAGAAGAAAAGTAAGGAGAGAAAAGAACGAGAAAAGAGTGTCGGGTAAAAAAAGAGAGAGAGAAAGAAAGTAAAAGAAACAAGGGTTAAAAACTGAAGAGAAAGAGAGACGCATTTGAAATGTCAGCTTTGATAAACAATCGCGATGAGTCACGTGACAAACAATGGCGATGTTGCCACTTACGACACATTCATTGCACTTGCCATCCGCCCCCGCCAATGTAATTATTCTCCTTATTGATTTTACTGTTGTCATTTGTGTGTGGGGGAGGTGTAAAGTCGCCCACGCATATGTTGACCCTACAGAACGCAATAACAAAGTCAGCGAAGGTGGCGTTAAGGTTATGACTAATTATCAAGTATAATCAATGCATTTAAACAATAAGGAAAGATACGAGTGCAAAGTAGTAAAACAGGGCTCACAAGAAACGGGGTTCAATGACAATAAAAAAAAATTTAAAAAATAGGTTAAATGACATCGTGTTTTTAGTGTCGGATAATTTAGACATGAGCTTCACTGTCCATGCTGAAGGAAAAATATTAATCCTGTGAACTAATGGATTTAACTGTTTAGAAAATTTGTCAGGTCTTCAGAAACCGCTTCACCAAAAAAAAAAAAAAAAAAAAAATGAAGCAGCATAATTAATTAAATAAAGCTTCTGAGACATTTGGTTAACACCATTTATTCCCCTCCCCCCGCACCCAAGAAGCTACATTCGAAACGAGTGAAGAGTTTATTTTTATAGATTCCCAAAATATCGAATGAAAAATCATTGCAAAGATACAGACGGTCACTCGAATTTTGAATTTCATGTAATTTGTTTCCCTCTTGGTAATGTCTGAAATCTATCGAAAGCAGGCGACATTAACAAGGACAAACACAAACAGCCGACAGTTCTTTCAAAATCTTCAACACCAATTCGAGTTCCCTCCAAAGTCAATGTCAAAATAAATACATAGAAATATCCTGAGTTCTTGTACAAAAACATTTCCTTGATGGCACAGGTCACAACCAAAACACTCGCATCGCCGTTTCGGACAAGAAGTAGCGCCCCAAGATGCCGTGGTGCACACTTTGAGATCTTCTGCACGAGAACATTGTCCTTGAATCAAAAGCCAGAGTTGATAACAGCAGAAATTCCCACTCATCAACTGACAACCCTTTTCCAAAATCCCATTTTTATAGGGGCTAACACCTAATTTGCATATTTCTAGATGTTTCTCGAATCATCTAGATTTTTCTCGAATATACTAGAATGATATAGAATCTTCCAAACATTCTATTTCTAATTTCTCTATTTTACAACTACTTCATGAATGAAAACTTTTGTCTAATAATAAGTAGAACTCAGTGGAATCCCTTATAGATATATATTAATCTTTCTTGTGTTCGTACAAGTGTTTTCTTTTCTAGACAAAGTGTGCAAAAGGCGTAATAATAAAAAAGGAAAAGCCAACACTAAATAACATTAGCTACGAACACTGCTACAATGTACTGGCCTCGTTTGGAAAATAAAACATTCCTACAACTTTAGACACTCACATAAAAAAATCCCCATATTCATTTAAAAACAAGAAATGAACATTGTCCTTGATAATGGCTAAAAGAATAGCCGAAAGCGCTCCGATATGCAGAAATTTTGGATAGTTTTTACATACATTGTGTTCAGAAAAGAAAACACTTGAAACGAACACAAGAAAAATTAAATAAAAGATTAATCGCAGTACCTTGTCAGTCTTCTTAAACGAAACTTGTATATATATATATATATATATATATATATATATATATATATATATATATATATATATATATCTATGTGTGTATATATATATATATATATATATATATATATATATATATATATATATATATATATATATGTATATATATATATATATATACACATATATATATATTAGGTTGGTGCAAAAATAATGTCGTTTTCTCACATATGTTACTTTTATATATGATTTCTGAATTAATTCATTGATATATAGAGCCATGTTATATATCATTTTGAAGCGCGTTTTTCGCTCTATCGAATCGTGTTATTCGTTACCGTTCTCAATCTCTTCATTCATTTTTTTCAGCCTTTTCGACAGCATATACAAAATTCAAATCCGCACGATTTTCTTGTTCAAGTTCAAACTAGTCCGAAAAGCTGCCGAGACAGCTCGTGATATCAATGATGCGTTTGACCCAGGAACCACTAACGAACGTGTGGCACAACGGTGGTTCAAGAAATTTCGCAATGGTGACGAGAGCCTCGAAGATGAAGACGGTCGCGTCCGGCCGACTGCGGTTGATAACGAACATTTGTAAGACTTAATTGAAGCCGATCCTCGCAAAACCACACGAGAAGTTGCTGTTGAACTCAAGGTCGACCACTCAACAGTCGTTCGCCATTTAAAGCAAATAGGGAAGTCAAAAAAGTTGGATAAATGGGTGAACGATAATCAAAAAAGTCGTCAATAAACGACATTAGTTTTGCACCAACCTAATATATATATACATATATATGTGTATATATATATATATACATATATATACATATATATATATATATATATATGTGTGTGTGTGTGAGATAACGATATATATTTTTATATATCAAGAACAGTATTGTGTAAATTGTATGACAAAATGGAAAAAAAATTAATTCATCGGACTAAATTTTGTTATGTTGGTAGGACTACACATGCGCACGACAGGGATGCTGGAAATTTTAGATATTTTCTTTCTAGCCGAATTCATTTAGATTCTTTTTATTTTTTTTTATTATGCTGCCTGCCAATTCTATCACATCTACAATCGAAAAGAATCTGTTTAAAATCAACATCAAATTTGTTACTGCTACACTCAAAACAATTTAAAAAAAACTTTAATCATTGCTAAACAAGACCATAAGCTAAAATTTGAAAAGGAGTTTATTCCATCACCTGTAATAATTGTGACAAAAATACATATGCGAAACATCAAAGAGTCTAAATAAAAGATTATATGAAGACAAATTGGACATTTTACAAAATATTACGTCAAATGCGTTGGTAACGAGACTGGCCACAGTTTTGACATTAAAAAATGCTACTCTGATCAGAGAAGAAAATTATCCATTACGACGTTTGATCCCAAGGTCAGTAAAATTGCGCCATGACATGATATATATATATATATATATATATATATATATATATATATATATATATATATATATATATATATATATCGGCATGCATGTATATTCCTTCCAGTGTGTTAACTGTAGCGCATAAGTTAACAAGTTTGATTAAGCTAGGTACATCCACTTTTTCGGCATAAATTTTCAATATCTAAGGTTTAAAATGAATTTTTAAAAATGAAAAAGCATTCTTGAAGATTACATTATAGCTTTGAAAACTAAAGGATTAAATTTAGTATTTCCAGTAAATAAAATATTCTGGTGTATTTCATATAGAAATTATATAGATTGGAATGTCAAATTTAATTTCGATTTCTTAAAATTTTCTTAAAAGTGGCCATTTTCTTAATTTTAAGAAATTTGTAAACAAAATAAATTCATCGATTTTAAAATTATTCCATATATATATATATATATATATTTCTGAGACGTTATTTGAATAAAACTTGAAAATTTAAAGATAAAAAATAAAAATTACTTACATATAGCATAAAAAGTAATATACAACCATTTGTTATTGATCGGACCTGTTTATCTGAGGCAATGTTTGATGGACGATTGAGTGACGAAGTAATGACAGGTAGTATGGCTGACTAGAATTGACATAAATTTACGAAATCAAAGTGAACGTATTTTTTTGGGGGAGGGGGTGCTAACTACCTAGTATTTTTTACAAATTAACATATTTTCAGCAATTGTCTAATAATTTATTGACTTTCATTTACCTTTCGAAGATGCTTCATGTAAAAATAAAAAAAATTAAAATACTATAAAATTTTCTTAAATTAATTTCTCTGTAAAGAGACAAAACACTTAGATCACGCGATCTTTCCATAATAATATCACGTTTAGCTTTTCATAATTGAAAAAGGGAAAAGATTAAGTAAAAAAATAAACCCAATACAGAATTTTACACGATTTAAAACTATTATAAATTATTCTAATTAAAATTTTAAAAAATGAAAAAATTCTTGTAAAAATTCATTATTCATCGGAAAAATTTTATTTCTTCAGACAATAGTTTCCTTAATATAACTTCTTTATAAAAGCAGTTAAAAACTTTTCTAATTAAATAATATCATAGTTTTGTTGCATTTATTATTTTACAATTCAGAGTAGATGTTCAGTTAGAATAGTGAAAATTTGAAAAAACTTGGGGGATTTACATTCTCCAAGGAGTCCTACTTTTTAAACGAATAAAAAAAAATTCAGGAAATAGAAAGGTTTTTTGCCAAATTTAATGAAAAGTAAGTGGGGTGGGACATATGTAAAAAAAAAAAAAAAAAAAAGATTACCAAAATTTTAAAATAATTTCATTCATTTGTGACTAAGTCTTGAAAATTTCATTAAAATCGGACAATTATTTGATTTTTACAAGAATTTCCAAATCAATGTGTTTTCAACGGAAACAAGTGCAAAAAAGTCAATGAAATTATGACGCCAACCCGATGACATAAACAAAATAAGATTTTAACCCAAATTTTGAACGTGTTAGAAAGGATTTAAAAAAAAATATATTATGGTCTTTTATCTTAATAACAGCATAAACATTTTGACGATAAAACTTTATTTTTATTAAGTTTGTGAACTTTTTCATTAGGGTATGCTGTTTCCCCAAAAACGTGGAGGTACTTAGATTAAGCAATGTAATCATTTTGAGTTCGCTCCTCACTGTACAAATTGTCCGCTACTACGCTACAAAGCTTTGATAAAATAAGCGTATATAGTGTATCTAGAAAGGTCAACATCAGAAAAGTATCATTTGAATGAGCGAAGTATTAAAGTCAACGCGAAAAATGCCGAAAATGACTCGCGCCTTTTTTTTTTTTTTTTTTTTTTTGGCAGGGGTGGGCGGCATTTCTCTTTAAAGTAAATGATAGCGTGAAATTGTGAATCGTCGTCGATTCCTTCTCGTTTCAAGACAACCTGAGACACAGAAGAAAGAAAATGCCAGAGAAACAACTAGATTTATGGGACTTTAAAACCCCCTTCCTCTCAACGGTTAAAGTTCGGAATAAGGCAATAGAATCGTTTAGAGAGTGAAGGCAGGATACAAATGATCCTCCAGGTGCTCGCAACTTCCGTGCTCTTCTTTACAAAGATCCAATTAATGTAAGTTTATACTCTCTTGGTCAACAATGAATTTCCTTTATTAAGTAGTTGGGTAAGAACATTAGCATAGCGGTTGTGGGAGTAAGGTTCGTTTTATCGCCAAAGAACGACAGTAGCTCTCTATAAAAACGTATAAAAAACCTGAAACAAATTTTACAGATAGATTTGTAAGGGAATGAATATAATATTTCAAATAACTACTGTGTGCCCAACGAATATTTTATCAGGCTTGGTTTGAGAGCGGAATCCACATTTCAACTAATCCAAACTTCTTATATTTTTTTCTTGCGGTTTTTGTTCGAGTATTTTACTTTCTTTTCTGTTAATTCACCCCAAATAAAAAGAATTTATATTTACTAAAATTCACAGCAAATTCTCCCCCGGGGGGGGGGGGGGGCTGTTCCATTGCACTTCTGTTGGATTGACTCTGCGATTGCTCCAAAAGTGGACTATTTCTAAGTGTGGGGTCTACGTTCTCCCTTACCCCGAGGAACAAACCAAAAACAGATTTTTTTTTTCTTATTTTTTAAATTATAAAAAAAAATCCTTGTAAATATCTCGAATATCATCCGCACTTAGGAAGAACTCCCTGATTTTTGGTAATTTTTCATTCTGTGGGATGGAGTTGTTGCGAGGCAAGCTAAACAAACTTTGATTTAAAATTTATAATTTCAAAAGACTACCAAAGATTTATGAAAAAAACAAACTTTAATATAAAATTCATAATTGCTTGAGGTAAAATTAATAATTTGCGATTAGTAACTTTACATTATTTCGGGTGAATTAACAGAAAAGATGCTAGACCGTTCCTTAGTAAGAACTGGATATCGTTGTTTTTTTGTTTGTTTTTGTTTTTTGTTTGTTTTTGTTTTTTGTTTGTTTTTGTTTTTTGTTTTTTTCAATGATGTTCATCCTGTACAAGGCCCAAGGCCCATTCGAGATAGAGGGTTACAAATTAAGAGGCACAATCCAAAGGAGGTAGATAATCAGCAGAGGACAACCGGAAGTGAAAAACAATTAAAGGGCATTAAATAGAACCGGAAACGAAAAAAAAAAATGATAAAAGTGTTAAGCATCTACTCCTCTTCAAATCACTGGGGAGGAGTGTGAACCGGGCGATTAATGAGTAGAAAAAACTTTGTTGACTATATCTTGGCATTTTTTGGAAAGGTACATTTCAAATTCAAATATTTCCGCACTGTATAAGTAACGCCATGGCTACAAAAATGTAGTCAAAATTTTATACCTATTATCTTATACTGATATTAAATATTATATAGACACCTGAAGATATCGTCTCCTCTGGTTATAGATATTTCATGCGTTTTGTTTTCTTTTGTATAAGAGTTTCGAGTATTTTGTGTCTGTTCTTCCAGTGAGTGTTCATATTATATAAGTATCATATATTAATATTTACCTTATGTTCATAGCTGTATTTTGGTTGCTTGAAAATAGTCTTCAGTCAAGAAAATGGATTGAGTGGGAGCAGAACCTTAATAAAGTGGTGCTGGGGTACCAATATACAAAGTCCAAAATATCCACCATGACACCGAGTTTGCTGATGGGTATAGCAAGCAGGTGATCGCGACGTAGGGTAACAGGTTTAGATAAAAAAAAAAAAGAAAACCGCATATAACCTTGTAAGCTGGGCCAAATTAAAATTGCTTTCGGGTCGATTAACCGACTTCGTTCAGATGGGCCTACGATTGATGGTGCTTCCTAGTTTCTAGCTGTGACGCCCAAGTTGCCTTGGTTGTCTCATCTTTCAAATTAAAATCGAAAACAAAAACTACACCAACTCATGACTTCAAATGTAGAATGCATTAATCCCTAGGGAGATACCCAACTAGTTATGGCCAGCCAGTTAACAAACAATTCTAGGAAAAGGAAAACTCTGAATTCCATCCAACCAGGGCTACCCTTCGTAAGGTCACAAGACTCACCAATGCTACTGCGACGTTTAGTGCTCCTACGACCCTTACTGGTTACAGAACTCAGGATCATAAAGCATGCATAACAAATTCCTTATCAGAGAATGAAAAGAATTTAATTTACAAAATATTTTCAGAATACTCTTCTTCCTTGTTAATGCACTTAATTCTGTGCTGAATATGAATCAGCAAAGATCCAATCGTATCCAATGAAAATTTCAGATGAAAATTTAGCTAATACCTACATGTCAGGCGACAAACTTTAATTAATCTAACCACACACACACACATATATATATAGATATAGATATAGATATATATATATAAAGAACAGTATTAGGGAAATTGTATGACAAAGTGGAAAAAGTTTATTTGCGACGAGTCTCCTTCATCAGTCATCACAAGTAATATATACATACATAAATATATATATATATATATAATATATATATATATAATTAATAGAAATAAAAAGTTTATCACTTACATTATTGGTGTAATTTCACCATCCCGACACCAGAGTTTCGTAAACGGACACTTCAGCAGTCACTCTCTCCACTCGTCAGGAGGAATCAGCAATACATATATATATATATATATATATATATATATATATATATATATATATATATATATATATATATAATTGTTGAGTGTTCGTGCTAATAAACTAGTGTGAGATGTATAATAAGAGAGTTATAATTTATATAAAATGATAAATATACTTTGGTTTCTTGGCCTGTCCCTTTTTTACTTGTTTTAGTAATAAATTTCAATTTTAGTCGTGGTTTAATCCTATTGTATGTACTTGGATCTCGCTGTGCGAATTTGTTTCATTTTGTTTATTTAAGAAGGTACCAACGTATTCTTCTGAAAAAGGATCCTTTAAAGAATGCTGCGATGTCAAACTAATGTTCATATATATATATATATATATATATATATATATATATATATGACGTCACACATTATGGAATGGACAAAGTACGGCAATTAAAATTATAGACATAAAATGTCTCAATATACATATATATATATATATATATATATATATATATATATATATATATATATATAAATGGACATTGAGGTCAACACCCAATAATGATAGTCTCTTTCATGTTTAAATGCAATCATCTGTCAATCGAAAACCTGACGATTGAGTTTCTGCATGAAACAGAATGTCTCCGCTGGGTGTTGACCTGACTCTCCACTTTTATATTTACATATGTTTTGTCCCTGGTATCAGGCACTTTAACTCATACATATAGTATACCATAAAACTATATTTTTATCATATATATATATATATATATATATATATATATATATATGCGTGTGTGTGCATGTCTGCGTGTGTGCGGTGAACTCTCCCGTCGTGGACGACAGATGAGAGCTCAGTGAAATAAAGAGTTGCCGAACATCTATGGCATCTATGGGCACCTACACGTGTTTTTGCAAACTATTAGAGAGTTGAAACATGTAGTAGAGTCATTTTGCTCGAGTGGTTAAGGATCAATTGCTACATGTTTCCCCGTGTGGACAGCAAGGCCTGCTATACTGCGTGCGACAAAGCCACAGTGACAGGTAAAAGCCTATCATTGAGAGGAACATCATGCGGCCAACTTTCTTTAATATATGCATGCAACTGATCCAGATGTTCCAGTCGGCTTCGCTCAAACCATTGCACAGATGAGAAGCAGGACAGGTTCCCAGCTCCTTCGCTCTGTCGTCTTCTTTTTCCAGAAAGAAAAGAGGATGCTTCAGATAGTCTCTGAGTTTGTCTTTGAAACGTATGAATGGCCTTCCAACTGACTTACTTGCTAGAAACTAGTCAATGAGGGGTTAAGTCAAGCTACCTCTCACACGAGAAAGATATATATATATATATATATATATATATATATATATATATATATATGGTATAAAATGACAATTGGAAAAAAATCTTAGATTTTATCGACGCGTTTCGTCTTCTGACTTTTTCAAGGCAAAAATGAAATCAAAATGTTTTGTTATAGTTACATTAAAAAATCCAAATTAAAAAAGATAGACTCTTCTGTAAATTACCTTTATAGTAAGGAATTTTTTTTCAACTTGTCATTTTATACCAATCTGTCTTGTCCACAGAATTCATCTGGGAATTTAACTATATATATATATATATATATATATATATATATATATATATATATATATATATAATGAATAGACACTGAATAGACACTGAGGTCAACACAGTGTGACGGCAGATTGGCGATTACTGGGTCCTGAAGATCTCGGATATTCACCACTTTTAGCCATAAATGTAACATAGCTTAAAACTATGTTTCATCATTAATATATATATATATATATATATATATATATATATATATATATATATATATATATATATATATATATATATAATTTATTTCTGTTAAGCTTGAATATTTTTTACCATTAATCTATACTACGAACATGGATTAAGTTAATTTCGACATTTCGCTGAAAAACATTCCTATCCCAAATAAACAGGAGTACTTTCCGAAGTTGGTCTTTAAGACTGGAGATCTTATATGAAGGATGAGATAGAAAGCGGAATTTTTTATTAAAGGAGGTAAAGCTCCCAATACAAGGGAGATAACCTATGAATCTAAAAACTGAAATACTGCACAACATATTGACAAACTCATTAACTTTGAGAAATATTTATTTGATATTATCAATAATATCACTTTCCATTACCGAAAAAAAATAAATTTCAGAAACACTTGGACACATCGGTTCGTGATATAAATGAATCTAATGAGATTTTTGTGAAATCTGATAAAGCATTTAATTTCTATAAACTGAATCCTAAGGAGTACGCTGCTTTGATTAAGAAAATTTAATGAATAATTACAAAAACGTTAATATTGACAATTCAAATTGTATTGATACTATCAACTTGTCAGCTAAACAAGTTGAAAATCAGTGACAGAGTTGCAAAACTCACTATGAAGGAGGCTTATGTGTTATTAAAAGATCACAAGCCTGAATTCCAACGAAAATTACCTACTAGAATTATTACTCCAACTAGATCTGAGATTGGTAAAATAAGTAGTGTTCTTAGAATGTGTCAACTTTCAAATAAAAAATCACTTACCCTTATACAGTGGAGAGGTACTTGATCGACTGGTTTAAGAACATTTTTATTTATCTATCTCTAAGGACCTTTTCAGTTTTGCATTAGAATTCGGCGAAATTTGTTCTGACATTTCGAAAGACAAAATAAACATTATTTTGAACTGTAGAAAATCAGTATTAATACACGAAAACTAACAGTGGATTAAGAATTCGGCTGATAATTTTGATATATCAATGGGATCTTTGGATTCTGCTGAGTCTTCGGATTTAGTTGGACTGTTTCTTTTGTACAACCTCACATCATATGAAGAGATTGATTTGAATAGTATAGGACTTTACAGAGATGATGGTTTCATGGTTGTAGATAAATATACTAGAACTAAGGTTGATAAACTTAGAAAGTTAATATATAGTGTTTTCAAATCTTTTGGTCTTAGCGTAGTTATTAATGCCAATATTAAACAAGTTGATTTCTTAAATGTTACATTAAATTTGATTTTAAATAATAATCAACCTTACATGAAGAATAATGCCAACCCGATTTATATCCATCCTAGTTGCAATCACCGGCCTTCTGTAATCCAACATATTCCATCATCAGTAGATCGACGGTTTAATCAACACTCTTCTAGCAAAGACATATTTGAAAAACATAAAACAGTTTATGATATAAAGTTCTTAGGGATAGTGGGTTTAAATCTTCTGAAATTGGATTTGTGAAAAATTATGATTGTTCAAGGAAGAAAACCAGAAACAGAATGATCATATGGTATACTCATCCGTATAATTAATTTGTGCAAACTAAACTACGACATAATTTTTTTAAATTAATTAATAAACATTTTCCTAAAAAGATTTCTTTGGGTAAAATTGTCAATCGGAACACTCTAAAACTTAGCTATAGTTGTACTAATAATTTAGAGAAAATAATTAAATCACTTAACAATAAAAAAAGAAAAATGAATTTATATAACAATAATAACCGTAATACTAATGTTGATCTTAATTTGTCTCCTATAAATAACCTATGTAATTGTAGAAATCTCAAACATTTCCCGTTATCTAACAACTGTTTAACAAAATCCCTTGTGTTCTATGACATTAGTCGAAAATCCCAGGATTTCCGAACGAATTTATGTTGGAAGTACAATGAATGAATTTAAAAAACGTTTCCATAACCATCTCTTATCCTTTAATAATGCAGATAAACGAAGTATGACTTCACTTTCTAAATATTTTTGGAAATTGAAAGACGAAAATAAAACACCTGAGTTTAAATGCAAAGCTCTAAAACTGCTAGAATTTCTTGGTCTTTCAATGAACCATGTTTCCTCAGTGTACAGGAGAAAATGAAAATAATTAAGTTCTCAAAGAGTGATATTTTGTTGAATCAAAGATACGAAACAGCGATAAGTTGCAAACACATAAAGGAATTAACTTTACAATCTTGCTAAATTTCTTAACCTTAGAATCAATCTTCTTATGTTTATTATCATTATAAACATTTCATTGTTTTCATCGTTAATTTATTCCAGATTTAAGCATTAAATTGGTTAATATTTGTACTTTACTAGTAGTACGATTAGCCATGTATTATATTTTAATTTTAAATTTATTCTTATTTATTTTTTTATTTTATTTTTTTTTCATTTTATTTTAATTATTTTCCTCTGGCTGTTTTAAAAATACTTTATAATTAATGTAATATTATAAAAGTTTAAAATTTATTTTTTATTCTAGTTTACATTGTAAAATAGGTTTTGTTAAGTATTGTATTTCTTTGTGTCCTTTTTTTACGTTCTGTGGATAACTTTGTTTGAATATACGACTTCATATACAAATGCCATAGAATTGTAAATGCGACATTTAGACACAGAGTATCCATTCACGCCGGATTTTCCGTCCAAATTTGAATTCTCCGATTCAATAGAATTTCATTGTTTTAATTCGTATCGACATCTTTCTATTTCCTATCTTCTTAACTTTCCTCTTCTTATGAATCTGGATAATTTTGAATATACTTCTTTATTTCTCTTGCCTTTCTTTTTTTTGTCTTTTCTTTTGGTAGGAGGGTTAATTTCCTTTGTTTTCTCTTTAATTTCTTTTCTTTTTCTTTCCTCTTTCTTTTTTTGATTTTTTTTTTAGTGATTTCTTATCTTCTTTCCTTTTTTTACTTTTTATGGAAAATTTTCCAAAAACGGAAAGTGAAGTAGTGTTTCATTAATTGCAATTTTGAATGAAATCGTTTAGTACCAACATTGTTAGGCACCTGAAGAAACGTTTGATTTTAACGCTGAAACAAACTGTACAATTTTGTAGTGTATATATATATATATATATATATATATATATATATATATATTATAATTTTTAATAAATATTATTTGCTCTACATTGTATTGAGAACTTTTTTAAAAAATAGTGGTTTTGGTTATCGGAATTTTATTCCATCTATACCAACCCTATATTCGTGTGTGTGTATATATATATGTGTGTGTGCGTGTGTATGTATGTATGTATGTATGTATATGCCTAATGATAAAATGCATTTATTTTATATAACTGCTATTTATTCTTTAACAGTCTCATTTCTTGTCGATGTTGTTAATACGAGGATTTTCCCTTAATCACATAGATTCAGCATTATACAAAGAACGTTTCAGATCAAATTCATTTCCATTTCAGGCTGGGGGCTTATTGATCCACACACACACACACACACATACTTACAATGACCGGAACGGTTTTGAAGTTATGGGTAACAAGCGGAAGTCTGACCGTTCATAAACATGTCAATAAGCGGATGTGAAGGGTTCCAGATTGGTTGCTCACCGCAGTGATGCCGTTGGAAGGGTTGAAGGGTAGGAAGTCAAGAGAGAGAGACAGACAGACAGACAGACAGAGAGATTTGGTGGTTGCGGGTACGGATGGCAGGAAAACAGTCGTTAGAGAATGAATGAGAGGGGAGTGGGGGAAGGTAGCCACAGTTGGCATCAACTGTGGTTTGTTATTTGTGAAACGGTCGGTATACATTGACATTTTAATAGTTCCTAAAATCTTAATAATGAAATCTACACTCATGGGGCCCCATTTTGCCACTCAAATAAAAATAACTTCCTTTCTATCTCACTATCTAGCTATTTATCGCATTTTTATTCTTATCATTCGTCATATTACTATTGCACAGATTACATAATAATAAATAAACGTTTAAGGCAATTAAGGCAAATAGGACGCAAAGTGGCAAATAAGGCAAATAAAGTAGCAAATAAGGTAAATACGACGCAATGTGCCAAATAAGGCAAATAAAGTAGCAAATAAGGCAAATAGGGCGCAAAGTGGCAAATAAGGCAAATAAAGTAGCAAATAAGGAAATACGACGCAAAGTGGACCTTTCCACGCGTAGGGTAAAGCTTGACTGATTTAAATAGTTTTTGCCACAGCCAAATTTTGTGTATTGCCACTTGTATTTTGTCCTGGAACAGAAGAGAGACTTCCTGACCACTTGGACAAACTACTTTCTTAGTCAATTATCGAATTTGCCGACGCATTGCATGCGCACAGATTTTAGTATGGAATATTTACGAAAAAAATGTACACATCACAACCAAAAAATCAAAATTATAACCTTGCCTTTATGTGACCTTCTCATTAACCATAAAGATACACTTATAGTATTACCAGAAATTATATACTTTTTTTTTTAAATAGATGTGAGTTTAGTTTTAATTACCAGGATATTTTTTGGAAAAGAAGTTTAGTGCAGTTCATCATATATTTATTGAAAATTTTAGTTGTTTTTCATGGAGCAACATCTGCGCATACAGAAAATTCATAATAACTACCAAGAAATCTACTGGCAACAGGGAACACTGGTACATATGGTAATAAGTAAAAACAGAAATATGGTACTTGTTGGTAAATGAAGTTCCATAGCATACATACATCCAGAAAAGCAAATTCTAATACCTGTATATCAACAAAAACACACACAAAGCAAGCAGAAATAAACCAGTTAAAGCAAATATTTCTGTAAAATCTTGTATTTCTGCAAAAGATGCAGAAAAATATTGTACAATTCCATAAATTACTTGATTTTTTTTTTTTAACTGGGTAAATTCCTAAGGGATATTTTTTTATTGATATCAAGTTTGTTCACATCCAGGAATCACAGCTAAGATATATACATGCATACTTTTTTCGTGGTCTTCATGTTTATCTCAGACATAATATTCTTGTATTTGGATGCAGGCTAATTTTCTCGTGTATTTTTTGGAAAAAAAAAAACGTGACTAATCGGCCGGCAAATACGGTAATGAATCTGTAGGCGTGTCAATCCATTATGTTCATTAAATCTATAAGAAAAAAAAACTACTAAAAATGTATCTGTTGAAAAACTTGGTAAAAGACTGTACCAAACTTCAAGTGAAAATAAGTCTTTAATATGCAATCTCATTTGAAGACGTGGCAGATTATGGCTCTCCACAATTTCTATTTTTGTCTTCATCGAAATAACCTTTTCACTTTCCTAATAATATTGATAAGTCGGTCTAATTGGTGGCTGAGATAATTTTCCTCTTCCCACTGGCAACAGGTGTTGCCAAGGTAAAAGTCAACATATCAAATGTAGACAAGAGACGTATTTTTCGACTTAAAATACTGACGGAAAACAATATTTTTTATCCTCGCAGGGAATGTGCCATATTAAGTGACCGTGATACAATTCCCTAGGACTTAATAAACTATCCTCATTTAGGTAGACGTCCCGTCTATTTTAAACAATATTTTTACTACGTCTACCGGACAGTCAAGAAAATGTATTAAAGTGTAGGTAGACCGGCAGACAAAATAAAATACTGTTTAAAATAAACGGAGAGTCTTTTTAAATACAAGTATCCATGAAAAATAACGTTTTCAAACGTTTATGCCGGATTAAAAAATAAGATCTATTAATTCTTTGCTTTCTTTACGTTTCGGATATGAAAATAAGCAAAAGTACCTTTCGAGAAAATCTGAACAAGTGAATGTACTTTAAAGGCAACTAGAACCTTGCTTGACTGTGATATATATAATTATTTATTTAAAAATATGATTCCAACTCGCTACATAAGAGGTCTCATGTTTCAAAACAAGAGCCGAAAACATCAAAATAATATTTGAATTAACTTGAGTTAAAGTAGGCTCTGTTCCATCTTCAAGCGAAATTTTTTTGGGAATAAGGCATTTCTGAAATTTACAAGTTTTAATAGTATAGTCAGAATTGAAATCGAAAATTTCCATGGTAACATCAAGGGCGGATTGCTTAGAATAGGCAGGGGTGGGGTGTTAATAATTTGTATCAGTATAGAGTTACTTTCATAGATGCCGGGTCAGGGTAAGGTGGGGGTGGCTAAATTTACGACGGAGGAAGTTTTCGCATAGTCTGGCTTGAGCGTTTGGAATCATATTTTTAAATAAATAATTATATTTATGCTCTACTTTCGTATCGAGCACTATTTTTTAAAAATAATAACAAAAATACTAAGGAACTTTGGATTATTTACCAAACCAGTTTCTTTCCTATTTTCTACAATATTTTCACACACACACACACACACACACACACACACACACACACACACATATATATATATATATATATATATATATATATATATATATATATATATATATATATATATATAAAAGCATGTTTGGTTGAATAAATAATCTGGACATATTATGCCTATTTATTTTAATCCTCTCAAATTCTTGGATCAACTTCTTAACGTTCATATTAAATACATTAAAGAAAGGTCTGTAGTTTTTTGGGGTTTTTTTTTTTCATTTCTTTTATTTTACAAGGTATTTTCAAGATCAACATTAAGATAAAAAATTAATTTTTTTTGCAAATGCCCATGAAAGAAAAAAAAATCTCCGCCCACTTCCTTAATGAATTTAATATCAACATTAAGAATTTGATCCAAGAATGAAGATATGCTGACTAAATATAAGTTGTATAAGTTGGTTCACTGTGTCGTTCGAGACAATTTTTCTTTCCAGAATCTATAAGTCTACCATTCATCTATGCTTAGAATATTGCTGCCACATATGGTCGGGTGCCCCTGTTATTTACCAGGAGCTCCTTGATAAAATCCAAAGAAGAATCAAAATATTATTGGCGTCTCAGCTTCAGTCACTTGCCCACTGCCGTAAGGTTGCACATGTAGGTCATTTTATAAATACTTTCATGTTCTGATGAGTACCTAGACTTCATGAACTAAAGCGCTGTTCTAGATTGGTGTCGGGATCTCGTCAATTTATTTTTGAGCTCGCTAGATATAACTAAATTCTATGCTAGCAGTTTATTTTCTCGCACTTCTCGCTTGTGGGACTCTCTTCCGGCTCCATGCTTTCCCGCCAAATTTAATTTGCAAAAATTTAAATGCAATGTCAATTGCTAGCTACTGTCTTCCTGATTACTCTTTTTTCTTCCCACTCATTAATAATACTTCTGATCTTAATTCTTCCACAGCTTGTAAACCTCTTCTGTCTTAGGTACTTTAATGTCTTGCATGGGATGATAATGATTAAAAAAAAAAAAAAAAGACAGTACGGATACAGGAATCAACACTGTATTAATCATGTTTGTTTTTCAGCTATGTTTTATTTACGAGGACATTTACCTTCGAAGCTGAGAAGACGAATTTCCGCTCGTGATTTTTTTTTTTTTTTATGAGGGGAAGTCGAAAGGTTAAACCCGTTAGCGTCAACTGAAACGCCGAGGAAAGGGATCCTATTATTAATCGTAAGTTTATAAGTAATTTGAGTTATTCTCAAAAGTTTCTTTAAGATTTTTTGTCAATCTTTAACCATCCTGCCTGCCAAAAATCGGTGTGTCATAATAACTTTTTTTCCCTTGACACCGCTATTATTTTAACTACCTTCTCCCTAGGCAATATTTTTTTTTTGTTCTAAAAAGCGATAATTAGTATGATAATAAAACCTAAATATATGAATGTGAATTTATGCATTTTCTTTGTTTTTGAGAATTTTCAACAAAAATAATAAACACTATTTATCAGATTGCCTATTGGACTGGTCTGCAAAGCATCAGCCAATTGCTAATCCATTCGAACTTTATAAAATCGTAAATAATAAGGATTTTTATTATTTTTATTACAACTGGTTCACATATTTTTATAATTTAGCAAATGTTTATAAATTTATGAAAAAAACATTGTTTTCCATTTATTTATTTATAAGTTAATAAATGATAAATATTGCATTGCATTAGTTTTAATTGTATTAGTTTTAAGATTGTTGTAAATATAAAATTAATCATGTAAATAAACACCCTAATAAATAAATAGTGTTTAATATTTTTGTTGTAAATTCTCAAGAAAAAAATATATAACTTGACTTTCATTTTTGCTACAATTCAGATCATCTCTTTTTAAAGTAATAAACCTTACCGAAGTGTGGCGAAAATAATAGCGGCCTCAAGAGAAAACCAATTCTTTTGACACAGTTATTTTTGGTGCCACGAAGCTTGAAGAGTGCTATTTTTTTTTTTTATTATCTCTTCGTTTTCTGCTAGCATGAATATATCATCATTATGACGGAATTATATGGCGTACTTGACGAAATTATTAAAGACTGTTTTGCTATGCCGTCTTTCTATGTTGGTATAATGATTTTAAAAAGGTACTTTTGTCTTGCTAAAAAGGAGTTGACTTCGAATTGTTGGTCTTATATTAGGAGGTGGAAGCGTGACATCCTAGGCTCACCAGACGTTGGAAGTCTCTTTACAAATATTCCTGTCAAGAAGCCATAAACATACTAATACAATACCGATAGTATCACTAAACACACACACACACACACACACACACACACACACACATATATATATATATATATATATATATATATATATATATATATATATGAAAAAACAACGGTAGCGTGGAACTATACACCCCCGCAAATATTTATCTATCTATCTATCTATACATACATATATATATATATATATATATATATATATATATATATATATATATATATATATGCGTGTGTGTGTGTGTGTGAAGAAATATAGTTTTAAGATGTCCTATATTTATGAGATAAAGTGCTGAATATCAGAGGTAGAGCGTAAGTAAATATAAAAGTGAACATTGAAGTCAACACTCAGAGGCGACAGGCTGTTTCATGCTAGATGCAATCGTCAGGCTGCATGAAACAACCTGTCGCCTCTGAATGTTGGCTTCAGTGTTATGTATATATATACTATTTACATTGGTCGGACTATCATCCTAAACTTTGTTGCCATATTTATCACAACGTTTCCGCAGTTGTACACTCCGGCCTTATTCAGGTAGTATTCTTCCATGGTTGGAATGTCGAACTGAACCCTTTATTTCGTTCGCTGGGGTAGACGGTTCTAGTTCCACATGCTATGTCTAATGGATGTCAGTTATCAGTTATCTCCTGTTAATTCCCATCTCCAAGTTCTCCACGGTCGTAAGCAGGTATTGAACTCACACTCTTTGGGTCCTGTCACCAGATCTAACTAACACATTTATTCACTGTACCATGTGTCCTTGAGGAAATCTGTATATGAATTTCTGGGTATTATATGCCTAATGTTCTGTGACTTAACTGACTCATGTTATCCGACTCCAGTGTTTCGTAGACGGACGCTCCAGAAATCACTCCGTTCACTCGTCAGTGGGTATAATCAATTGACTGTTTATACTTATCTATTTTTCTACTTAATATGCAGAACCAATATAGAGATATTTATACACACACACACACACACATATATAACCATATATATATATATATATATATATATATATATATATATATATATATATATGGTTATATATATATATATATATATATATAGTGGTGGAAATAAGTAATAAGAAAATTTCATGGTGTGTCTTATACTTATTTCCACCACTGTATGTGTATATATATATATATATATATATATATATATATATATATATATATATATATATATATATATGCATATATTCTCGTCATAGATTCTCGAAATTTTCATGTCTGTTCAGTTTCATAATAGAACGAAAACAAACCAATTTTGTAAAAAAGTATTTGATTCCTATAACTTAAGACGCATACATAAAAAACGCATATTCAGTTAAAAAAAAAGTTCTTGATAATGGTTAAAAGAATAGCCAATAGCAGTCAGATATGCAGAACTTTTGGGCAGTTTTTATACTCTTGACTTCCAGAAAAGAAAATACTTGTATGAACACAAGAAATTTTTTAAAAAGCTTAATCGCCTTGTCTGTCGTCTTTAACGGAACTTCTATAAAAAAAAGGGATTGCTTTCCAATTACATAATCTCTCTCTCTCTCTCTCTCTCTATATATATATATATATATATATATATATATATATATATATATATATATATATATATATATATATAAAAAGTATATATATATATATATATTAAGTATATATATAAATATATGTATTTATATACTTAATCTATCTCTCTCTCTCTCTCTCTATATATATATATATATTAAGTATATATATATATATATATTATATATATATATATATTAAGTATATATATAAATATATGTATATATATATACTTAATCTGTCTCTCTCTCTCTCTCTCTCTCTATATATATATATATATATATATATATATATATATATATATATATATATATATATATATATATACAGGGAGAGAGAGAGTATATACTACGCTTTTTTATCTCGGCCAAATTAAACATTTATAAAAAAAATAGTTTATTCGAGGAGCTCTTATTATTGAAATATCTTCTGGATATCGAACAAAGCAAGAGTCCAAAAGGATCTCCGCATCCTTGTGGGTGACAAATTTTCCACCGTACAAGCCCCCCTTTCACAGACAAATCGTCTCAAGCCTGTCTCTGCTCTATCGTTATTTCTATGGAAAATTGCTCGAACAACATTCCTTCGTTCCACCCGTTCTAAATTTCACAACTAAGACTCACTATGTTACGCCCAGTGCAGCGAACCACCTTCATTCCCTTCGGATTCTATTGGTGAGAAATTACTTCCACTCGAGCAGTGGAGGCAGCTCCCAAGAGGATGCTTCCCCGATCACAACAATCTTAACCTGTCCAAATCTAGGGTTAACCGTTATCTTCCCCACATATCCACACAGGCTCTGCCTCTCTCTCTCTGCAACCCTCTGTCTCAATTGGCACTCGGGCCTTGTACAGGAGCAACATGCTTGTAAAAATAAGATAGATAGATATTAGGTTGGTGCAAAAATAATGACGTAATAATGTCGTTTTTTGACGTTAAAAAATACGTCAAAAAACGACATTATTACATCATTATTTTTGCACCAACCTAATAGATAGATATCCCAAGAGGATGCTTCCCTAATCATTACTTTTTTAACCTGTCCATGTCTAGAGTTTGCCATTAACTTCCCCAAATATCCAGATAAGCTGTGCCTCTGACTCTGTAACTCTCTCTTGAGTGGCTCTTGGGACCTGTACAAGGGGAACCTCACCATAAAAAAGACAATAAAAACTCTTGCAGAGTTAGCTCTATGGCTAGCGCCCAAATCGGTTCTCGTGTCTGTAAATAAATCTTCCTGGTTACTTGAAACGATTTGATGTTTGATGCCATCTCTTTGTACTTCGTTTATTCCACTGCTTAGTCGAAAGAATTTCCTGTCTCAAGCCAGAAATTGAAGCTCAGTTGGGTTCGTTAATGGGAGTCGAGTGATCAGTCAACTGCTTTTTCCTTAATGTGTAGGGAAACGCGGGCGAAAAACAAAGGCTACAATATTAGGACAAACAGAGGGAAAAAGAGAGAGAGAGAGATGGGTGGGATATGTATGTATATGTGTGCGAATGATGGTGGTAGGAAAATGCTTCCTGTTCTTTTTATGAGTTATTTTGCCCCCTTCATTCGTTTTGCCAGTGTCCACACACCAACCGGCTAAGAAAACCTGCAGTTCAAAATTGAAGTGACAAGTGGACATGCCGTAGCCTTTAAAAGTTTTAGCTTTTTGAACTTAGAGCGGAAGTCTGAACGGCAGGGTATGAACCATTTAAGAATTAGGAGATAGGTTTACCCCAGGATTGTCCAAACATGGGTGGGGGAACGAGTTTCCTTCGTTGGTGTCAATTTTTTACGCACAAAGTAAGGGATGATGTATGAGAAGGCGGATTAAAAAAATGATTTATAGTAAAGTTCATGCCTTCGCCATGGGGAATGCTTAAATATCATTACTGTGTAGAGTGTTAAATCCTAACCATTTTCCCGTTACTTGTAGCCTTATGTCAGACACACAGACTCTTAAATACAGCTATAAAATAAGAACATGACCAGAAATAGCAATGGCTGGCCACTCGTATCCCAGTATGCTTGTCTATTAGAACGGTTAGTCAATCCCTATTGTAGACACCTGCTCAGGCACATTTAGTTTTTTCAACACCCACAGGACCCACCTGTAGATTATACGGCAACTATACTGAGCAGACCTTAGTTACAGTTTCTGGGAGAGAACGCATTATCTGGCGTGATCAACAGTCTGAAAAAGAGGCCACCATGCTACAACACTCGGTCTCGATGACTTGCGACTTTGTGCTAGATCAACCATCGAGGGTACCCAAAATAAGTCTGTCTACTCAATTTCTCTCACAAGGCTTGGGTCAAAATGTTGTATGGCTTCCAGGTACTTTCCAAAAGTGCCGCACGCTGGGATCGCCTCCCCCAGGCCGATAACATTAAGAAGTCACCTTCGTTCAACTCTCTCTCTCTCTCTCTCTCTATATATATATATATATATATATATATATATATATATATTATATATATATATATATATATATATATATATATATATATATATATATATATTAATGCATGTTTCATTAAATAATATAGACAAGTTTTGTCTATTTATTTTATGTAAGTACCTTTCATATTGTCTGATAAGCTTAATCACATTATCGTTGAAAGACGAAAGGAAAACACCATATTGATACATGTTTAGATCCAATCTAAGCCTTCGGCTTACATAAGCCATTATCAAAGATGACAATTTCAATAAATCAAACAACACATGGACGAAATAACAATGATAGTCCGCCCTTGCTGCATGAAAAATTTCAAAGTAACGACAAACTCGTATATATGAGACGCGGAAGCGAAATTCGCGTCGCAGCTCGTGACGTCACATATGACCACGCGAGAGTGAAAAACGAGAAGTATTAAGTATGGGATGTCGTTGGTATAAACCAATGGCTTCTGTTATAAATTATAGGCATTTAAGGATATTTGTGGAGATTTCATAGTTTATTTTGTTCAGGTTAGGTTTCAACTGTTTTATGTATAAAGCTTCAAGAATTTTTAATTTTTGTTTATTGTTTTCATGTTTAAGTATAGTTGTGTTGTCAACAAGGATTTTCCGGAATTGAGTACGCGGGCAGGCATGTTGTTTATATATATATATATATATATATATATATATATATATATACCCCACAACAGAAACACACAACACACAGGCATATTTTACTTCTTCAAAAGTTGTTATAGTGGATTAGTCGTATTTGAAATATTTTATTTATATTCAATTTTTTAATATATTATAATTATATTTTTTAAACATTGAGTATTATGTAATATATTAGTATTATATAATACATTAGTATTGTATAATACATTAGTAATACACACTGTTTACATTAGACGTAATACACACTATTAAAACACTGCTCAAAATAACGTTTGAAGTATAAGAACATGTTGGATTAAAAATAAATAATCCATTCATTTTTTCATAAATATATATTTATGATAGGATTTGGAACGGAAAGAATTAAAATGTGCGTGGAGGGCCTACTCATTCGACGAATGGTGTTGGTGATAATGGGTTTCTCCTTGTGGAAATTATATTCTCATTTTATTAATATATATTCCTTTGTTCCTCCTCACTTTTTTGTCTCGTCAGATATTATTATAACTGTATATAGTGGTTCTCGGCTATAAAGGGTCACACGCGTGACGTTTTACCCACGCCGCAACCAATGACTCTCTTCATCTATGTTTACAATATCACTTCCCTACTCTCCCTACGAATAATAACAGACCGACCTAACGCTTTTACACAGCGAGAAATCAGACAGAGATCGGGTTATTGCTAATAATATGATCTCCACCAGAAAATATACCGTCCACAAAAACATCTGAGTATGTGAGTAATTTCCATTTCTCTGTTTATTTCTCGGTCCGTTGATGAAGGACACAGGTTTGTCCGAAAATTCCAGACTTAAAACCTGTCTTTCTGTGCTTCATAAAATGGAATAAGAATTTTATAAAGTTATCTGCATACTATTAGTGACTCAAGTCCAATGTTAGAAGACATTTTAAAAATTAAAGATCATAAAAACAAGATTAAGAAATTCACCGTCTGAGGAAAATTTGGAAAAGTAAAAAGTAATTCTTAGATGAATTGGATGCAGAAGTAATTATTGGCAAATCCGAACAATCATCTAGCGAACACAAACAATGGTTGTAAATAGAATGGACTGCATGCAATGCTTTGGAACTATCTGTTAATGGGCAAAATGTGCAGTAAACTATTTAAAAAATGTCAGTTAAAATTTTTTTAAAATAAATAATTAGATTATAATCTTCTGTTTACATATGGTATCGTTTGCAATGTACACTATAATTCCTAAAAAGTACACATTTTCCCACAAAAAATTTTCATTGTATCCTTTTTTAAAATGTTATTTATTCTTTATGAAAATTAAATGACAGTATTGTAGTTGTGGGTGGTGCCCGTTTGTCTCCTGCCAGCCAATATATTTAGACCCAGTCTTTTACTGCACTAACCGCAGCATTCCGATGTCATCAATATAGATTGCAAAAAGTTTCATATGGTGGTTGGAACATTGAAATGGCTACAATCGAAACGTATTATTATGGACGTGTGGTGGCATAACTGTATCCAATATTTCTACATAAGATGTACTGTATATAATTGATTTGTTTCCATCCAACAGACCGACATCGTTTCTAGGTATACAATTTCACACTATGATATCTTGTTTGTGACAGAAAGTTATTTTGATGCAGTATATGGGTTATACTTTGCCTCAGCTTCTTCTAATCTACGCCTGAATAGCAAGCCCCAAATATTAATTTCAGTTTCTCCAGTGTCTCCAGATATCTCCTTACGAAATCTACAATGTATACTTTTAACGTTAACGAAAAAAAAATCCGTTTTTTAAGTCAATGAATACCAGTAAAATGAAGGAATAAGTTTTCTTTGAATCGTTTTTGTAATCAGCAGATGATATTCAATCCAAAAGAGGAATGGAACACAAATAAAAAATGCAATGTTTACACCGAGAAGAGATATGTAAGGAATGAAAATGTCATAAATGTTCTAATTCAGTAGGCATCTATTTAATTGTAGATAAGAAAAGTAAGCTTTTTATTCGAATGTTTCAAATGACTGCCGCTCAAAATAATCTTAATGAACTGTGAGACACCTGATACAAAAACGAAGTTTCAAACTCTGATACTTATACACTTTACGCATGTTTGTTTATCTTTAAAGGAAACCTTGGTTATCATGCATAATCCCAAGATATATTTTCTTATATCAATGGTAAGCCACATTAAATTATTTCGACTTTTACTTATGATTAATCTAAATACGATTATATACATACATACACACACATACACACACACACACACACACATATATATATATATATATATATATATATATATATATATATATATATTTATTTAAAAATATGATTCCAACACGCTACATAACGAGTTCTTTCCTATTTTCTATATATTTTTCATATATATATATATATATATATATATATATATATATATATATATATAATAGTATTTAGATTAGTAAGTACGATTATATACATATACACATATATATATATGCATAATCGTGTTTAGATTAGTATATATAATTTTTTTAGTATTAGTATATATGTATATATACACACACACACACATATATATATATATTTAGCATTAGTATATATATATATATTTAGTATTAATATATATATACATATTTATATTTAGTATTAGTATATATATATATATATATATATATATATATATATATATATATATATATATATATATATATATATGGTAGAAAATGTATAGCAATTTTCAAGTTTTGGTCCTTTAAAATTTCATCGGACTAAATTTGTTATGTTCCGGCGACTTCTCATGCGCACAAACGAGGGATTTTTTTCACTTTGTCATACATTTTTACTCCAATATTGTTCTTGATTTCTAAAAATTTATATATCGTTATCTCATATATATATATATATATATATATATATATATATATATATATATATATCAGTCTGTATTTCACGGATTATCTACACTATATTGTTCGGACTGTTATCCTCATCTTCGCTGACATGTTCACGAAGTTCCAGTCGTTGTACGCCCCGACCCTCTTCAGAATTTTGAGCTGAACCCTTTATTTCCACGTGCCACGTGCCATGCCTCTTCCGGATGTCTCAGTATCAGTTATCTTCTTTAACTCAACTCTCCATTTTTTTTAATACATCTCTGCTGTAGCCAGGTATTGAACTCACAACTTATGTCACTGGATTCAATCAACGCTAGGCCATGTGTCCTTGAGGACATCAGTATATGGATTTTGGGGACTTATAAACCTAATGCCTCAGTAATCATTTTTTTTACCAGAGCTTATATTACAATTTTGTTACTGTCTTTTCTAGAGCATTCCGTCTTACTTGTTCCCAGAATTGTATTCATTTCTATGCTTGGCCGGCTCAGGAGATTTTTGTAGCCTAGCATATGCGCTGATTCCTTACGTTTTCGTATTTCCCAGTAATGTTTACTGTCTATTATTTTGACTTCATCACACAAGGGCCGGTGATCTCATTTTCCCCTCCATATGGGATCAGCTACGTCTGATTTTTCTATTTCCCATCGTGTTACGGCTTTACGGGGTTCCTACAGTCCTATCTTAAGGGGGCGTCCTGTTTCTCCTGTTTTTTTATAAGAAACAAGCCGCCCCCTAAGTCTCAAAATAAATACCCAACATTCATACACTGATGTCCTCAAGGACTCATGGCCCAGTGGATAAAAGCGTTGCTTGGATCCCGTGAATTGACCCTAAGAGTTGTGAGTTCAATACCTAGATACAGAAGAGAACAAAAAACTTGGTGAGTTGCGTTAGAGTTGAGATAACTGATACCGAGACTCCTGAACGAGTTGTGGAACTAGAACAATACCCCCACAATGGACAAAATAAAGTGTTCAGTTCGAAATTCCAATCACCTGAAGAAGGCCGGAGCGAACAACGTCCGAAGCGTTATAAAAAATGGCAACGAAAAGTTCAAACAATCTAAATAATTTGTTTTTTTATATTTTTAACTTTTATTTATTTATTTTTTAAATATGTATCGTACATTGCTTCAGAATTAATTTAGGAAAGCGAGGCTATAAATGCTGTACTACATAACCATTTACGATGCAAGCGTCATGTGGTCAGGAGGATTTGATCCGTAAGCAGTTTCGATGCGATGAAAATTGCTGAAGGAAAAAGACCAAAACTGATGTCTAAGTCAAAACTGATGTCTAAAGAATGCATCAAGAACAAAAACTACAGAAGTCCAACATCATGCAAAATGGCTGTGAAAACATCACTCTAGACGATTCAACCTGAAAGAAAGTAGTGCCCAATGCCAAGAGCGATTTGAACAGAAGTTTGTTGAACATGAACGAAGCCAAGAGTGATGTTCCTAAGGGTCTTGAGATTAATTTCTCTGAGAATGTTGGCAGAGAATTCGATCTAACGTGCAATGTGTGGTTGAGTCTGTCATAATAGGAGAAGGCCTCAGAATTCATATGATAGGCGCCACACATTGAATATTCACCAAAATATAAAAGCAACAATTACTGCATTTATGACAAAGCACATAAGATCCTAACAGGACTAAGAAAACACATTGGCGCTGCCCATCTATAAGAATAAATCAAGTCGGGCCCATAATATATATATATATATATATATATATATATATATATATATATATATATATATATATGTATGTATGTATGTATGTATGTATGTATATATATATATATATATATATATATATATATAATGAACATGAGCGAGAAACGAGATAATTAGATAGATAGATTGAAGAATCTGCAATAGATAGATAGATAGATATGAAAAGACTGCAATAGATAGATAGATAGATAGATAGATTTGATATGAAAAGATTGCAATAGATAGATAGATAGATAGATAGATAGATATGAAAAGACTGCAATAGATAGATAGATAGATAGATAGATAGATAGATAGATAGATAGATTTGATATGAAAAGATTGCAATAGATAGATAGATAGATAGATAGATATGAAAAGACTGCAATAGATAGATAGATAGATAGATAGATATGAAAAGACTGAGATAGACTGACAGAAGGGAATGACATAAACGTCATTTAAATGAGAAAACCGAACAAAAAGGCCAGTGATGAAAACGGAATCAGTATTTGACTAAATGGAATTACGTAAGAGCTTCTTCGAGGAAAACAGTTGTTTTTATTGCTTCATGAAGCTATGAACAAACTCACAAACGGAGAAAACGTAGGTCTTGTTCATAAGTAGACTCGCCAGTCGTTTAGGTCATTTGTCCACTTGACACAAATGCTCTGTTTACACAATTGAATAACCATCCTTTTATTCTTCCACAAAATCGTGAAGATTTACGTCACTGATATTTAAACTAGTATTTAATCTCAATTTAACAGCGACTGTCTAATACTTAAAAAATCAACGATGCCCTAATGACCTGCATACAATTCAATATTTTTACGATCCTCAGCACGAATACAAGGAATGCTTCTGTCAAGGTAGTTGTATATTCGTAGTATGACGCAGTTATTCAATAAGAATAGAGGACTTTAACTTCATGCTTGAGGATGTGTATCAGGGCTAAAAAAAAGTGTTATCTATCTATCTATCTATCTATCTATCTATCTATCTAACTATCTGTCTGTCTGACTGTATATATATATATATATATATATATATATATATTTATAAGTCAACACTTACAGGCGACAGTCTGTTTCAGGCCAGATTCAGGAAGTTAAGAGAGAAGAGAAGTGTTATTTTCGGGGTTCATAAAGATTATAATGTTTGATATAAATTTGAATGTCTCTAGAGTGTCTACAAATAATTTGATGTTTGTTAGTGATTTAAATTTTCTATGAAATAGTCGATTAGAAAAATATTCATAGAAAGTACAAAGTATATATATATATATATATATATATATATATATATATATATATATATATATATATATATATCATAGGGTTATATCTATGACAGAAGGTTTTATCTATCTATCTTACTATCTATCTCGAGTAGTCCCTATCTATCTATCTATATTTCTCTTCATATATATGTATACAAATGAAATCAGAAGGTTATATCTATATATCTATCAATATATCTATCTATGTCAGAAGCTTTATCTATCTCGGAGTGTTTTATCTATCTATCTATCTATCTATCTATCTATGGTTGTCCATATCTAACTATCTATCTATCAAAAGTTTATCTATCTATCTATCTATCTATCTATCTATGTCAGAAGGTTTTATCTATCTATCCCACAGACGAAACTTTGCTAGTGTCTCCCTAATCCCTCTCACTCTCTCTCCCACACACATACACACACACACTCTTTGTCTCTCATTCTTTCTCACTCGCTTTCTCTCTTTCTCTCTCTCTCTCCCCGTGTTTTAATTACAGATATCTACTATAGCTACATTTCATTGTTTTACTTGTTCAGATTTTCGGATTCCATTGGTAATGAAGAATTTCCATTCGGTCAGCGTTTTCCCCTGGAGAGTTTTTCCAAAAGTGGCTTCATTGATCGTCACGATCTTCAAGTATATGATCAACCATTATATTACCCATATATCCTCATAATATACACATATACTCCTTCCTTATACTCCTTCCTTATACTCCTTCCCTATACTCACTTTTTATACTCCTTCATTTAATATTTTGATGAAATTTTTAAAAGTAAATATAAGAGAGAAAACTAACAAAATGAACGTGATTAAATCATATTTTTAAAAACACCTAAAAAGGAGAAAAATCTAATAAATTTGAAATTTATTTGTCTTGTAATCTGAACCAACTTTCTTATCTTGGCTGTAATAAGACGTTTCAACCGTTTTACCACTCAGACTTCTTCAGGTCTTCCTACTCATTAACTTTCCCGGAATTTCCAATCGAACCTTTTATTTAATCCATGCAGGTTATTTTTTTCCTATTCTGCTTTCTATGATTATGGGATATTTTATACTTATCTGTTTTATTTACCTTTTGTGTCGCTTGTCTGCTTCATTCACTGAACCATAATAGTTGATTTCTCAGCTGCCAAACCCAGAGAGTGAACCAGGACGAGGCTTTCAACTCACAAGTGCCAGGGAACATTGGACAATTATGAAAGAAATAATTAAACGAAATTTTTTAAAAAAAAGTAAAATGAATTGAACGCTTTAATGAAAAAAAAAAAAAAAAAAAAAAAAAAAACGCGAAATGACAACAGGCACCAAAGACGGCAGCGTTTGTCTGCGACGGTGTTTCTCCTTTTAGAACAAGATGAAAAATCAGCTCCAAAAATAGAAAATGGATCGGGACAGACCTCAATCAAAGACCAGGCTGAGATACAAGTCTTACAATTAGAAGAGGAGGAGGATCCTATCACTCAGTCATTGCTATCATGACGACTAGTACGACTGATAACACGTGACTGCTTTTGGTAGTAATATCCAATGAGATAGAATAAAAAAGAACATCTCCGTAGAAAGACTACAGCAGCTACTGTGTCTGTGTATCTGAGTTTACTATGAGCGTTCATGTTGGAAAGAGATTTTAAAGAATCGATAAAGAGAGAGGGAAAGAACGAGAAAGAAAGTTGCAACAGGAGCAATGTGCTTATATATAAACGTAAAGGGAGAGCATGAGTTCGGAATTTATACACAGGTATAGTGTACACAGGTGTACATGTACACCGTCTATACATAGTATACACAGGTATAGTGTACGAAAAGGACATATATTCAATAAACAATTTGAATCACACTAAATCATTCACTGAATAAAAACACTACAAACATCCCATAATACTCTACCACGAATGGCTCTCATGGCTTCCGAATTTAATTGATTAGAGGTATGAACATGTACATGTTTTGTCTTGTTAAATTAAGATATGTTCATCTTTTAGATATAAAACAGAGGAGATATGGCTTTCGAGGAAATCTGAACGAGTGAATGTACAAATAGACCCTTGTTTAACTGTGGAACTCTCCGTAGCCGAGTAGTCAAAGCACTCTGAATCAGACGTTGGTTTCTTTTGTAAAGGGAACCCCGCCGGTTCCAATGCTAATGGAGAGCACATTTTCTCGTGTGCGCACACCGGTAGACGAAATAAACATTGTTGAAAAAAGAACATAACAAAAATAGGGCGTCTACTCAAATTTAGGTAACTACCTCAAAATACTGTTTGAAGTAATAACAATAGGCGATAGTAAATACTCATGATGTATTATCGATTTACTTGTCAGTTGCCTGACAATAACCAGTTGGGCATGGCCCCCTCTCTTCTAGGGTTTGATGCTCTTTTCATATCTGTTTATGATAATATTAGTGTTTAAGCCATTTTATTATATCCTTACTCTGTCCTGGATATTGAGGTCTACTTGAATTGTATCCTCTTGGAATTATTTACCACTAATATTATCAATATCTATATCTATATACTCTACTACATCTCAATTTTTATAAGATAATATTCATATAAAATTGTTTATATACAATAATAGATCATGTGCAATATAGGTGAACAATTCGACTAGAAAATTTGAAAATAAATATAATGCATCTAAGTACAAATTAGAGACATGTCAAAATAGATCATTCCATCTTAAATAAATCAACAATGTTTTGCGCTAATTTTTAACATCAACTTTTTTCTTTTTCAAAAGTTGAAGAATTTAACACATTCAACATTATAGATGAAGAATGGTGATTTTTTTTTCGATTCTTAGCATGAGCAAAACAAATTCACGGATTTAGACGAAAAAAAAAAAAGAGCCCCAGAATGATGACAAAATCCAGGAAAATGTTTTATTCTTTAAAAGTCAGTTGTGCTTAGTTTCATTTGTAATGTGTTTAAATACAAGTAGAAAAAAATCAAATGTTTGTAAAATCGCGAGGATCACAAAGTACTGGCCGTGACTCCCCAATCCCCACTGGAAGATAGTCAACAATTGATCGACGCGAGAGTTTGTTCCACAAATTCGAAGTTCATAACGAGCATACGAAGCGGGTGAGGGTAGATTGTCCCCGTGGATGCAGTATGAAGGGTCTTAACTGTGATTGTCTGAATTGGTGGAACTAAAGAATGAATTTCGTCCAAATATTTTAACGTTTCACTCCAAACAGGGAGAACGCTGGAGGTTACGACGATTGAAAGAGAATAAGGACTTAAGGGATGAGGATTGAGGAAAGAACAATTTGCCATGGAAATAGGGACAGACTTTCGACCATGCATCTTTGGCTGTGCAAATGAATCCTATCAAAGGTGAAAGGCAAGGAATGTGTAGCTCCAGACCAGAAACACTCCATTTGTAGTTTAATTTTTTCTAAAGATAAAGCATGAAAGCAGAAGTCAATAATTTTCTGAAGTGCTACAGTGACGCGCAACCATTTTTCCAGCATCTACGGTAGGGGATCGTATATATAAGTTCCACTTGATTTCTGTGACTTGATTGCTGGTAGACGTTCGAATCAATGAGCAGCCCTACATTGGGACTGGTGAACACTTCCAGTCTGAACGGTGATAATGAAACGATAGCAACTTGGTTTTCAGATACTGAAAACTTTTCCTCATTTAGATGTTCAATCGGAAGAGATATCAACTGCAAGCAAAAATCCCTCCCACCACCCCAATCATCTTCATTTTGACAGGGTGTATCAGTAAACTGTCATCTATTACAGGTACATTTCTTGAATAACCTTGACCAGCCTGTGCTTGTTTCCCATTACAGTCGGACAGGAGCGAACTGAGATCTTTAGATACATGACTTCTTGAATGATTTCTAGATTTGTTAAGCCGATTGAGACAAAACACGCATGATATTTTTTACTTCGGTGCAGGTTGTCGAAGAAACACTGTCGTTTTAAGTTTGGCTTACATGCCTAAGAGATTTGTAGTCTGTAAAACAAGATGTTACACGCTTACCTAGAGCGTTTCTGTGTCAGTCACGCCAGGAATTCACGTCCAGCTTCACTGTGGCTCTCATTTGGGTCCTGATTACGGCTCAAGAATATTGAACATAGTGTGGAGACCATCACAAAGTCATGCATGATGTCGTTTTCAATTGGGAAAATTTGGTTGAACTCCTTTCTGATTTGCCCTGGAACGCTTCGCTGAACTGGATAATCTTGGTGAATAGTTTTGATAAGCATCCAATTTCTTTCCAAGATTTTCCAGAGTTTGACCTGCATTCTTTATGGAAAGTTTTTATCAAGTCCACAAAGATGACATACAGAATTTTCCTTTGTTGGTTTTATTTCTCTTGGATTTGCGTTAGGGTAAAACTGTCGGATGTGCTTCAGTAGCTCTGAAATAACCTTACTTGTCACAGGGTTGATTATTGACAATTTGGCTTCATAGTCTATTCGTGTTCTTTGCCTGTAAATAAAAGCATTTATACACCCGTAATTTGAGATGTCCTACTTAACGCCTTTGATTTTGTAAATAGCTATGATGATTGGTTCTTGAAATTCTAGCGTAGTTTTCCCTGAGCTCAACACCTAACGTGGAGCCTTTCATACAGAGTATGTTTCCAGAATCTCTACAGATGTGCCGGCAAAACCTGTGGGGTCTTGTTTAGTTTTAACCGTTTGGTTTATATGCCAATTTCTTGTGCAGTGACACCTCATCCAGCTGCATTTTGATTGGTTGTTGTTCGATGCAGTAAACCCCTATGTTATGCGCTTTGTGCTTAAAAGAGTATGGAAGTGCCGGAAGCGGCGATACAGGATGGAATCTCCGTTAGTGTGGAGTAGTGAGCCATTAGCAATATGCAGCCTGGCAGAGGCGGGAAAATACGCTGTATTTCGAGTTTGATGGAAAAAGCTAAGACCTCCACTGTTTGAATTAACTCAATGAAGGTCTCTATCCATTTGTTATAGAACAGAGGTCGTGTTAAAGACTGTAGCATTCAAGTGGTTTTCGTAAGATATGTTATCGAACCTTCTTCAGTGAAATTCTTTAAAAACTGATGTGTTTCAGGATTTCTGTGTTGAATTATTTTCTAAATATAACCCAGCACAAAAAGAAAAAAAATAAGGAAGGCGATAAAGCCACTGAAACTTAAGGGGTTAGTGAATGTGAAAGAAATCAAGAAAACTTTACTGAGGAGAAAGGGAAATGAAAAGAAGAGGATACAAAGAGAAAGATGGCGATTAACTTTGCGTTTAAATTTTTGTAAACTATATTTGACTAGGAAGAAAGAACCTGTAAGAGAGTTCTGTAGGTTAGAGGTTCGAAAGAAGAAACTGTTAGAATAGAACTTACGGTTCCATCTAACAGTTTCAATAGTGAAATGATGAGACGTAACTGTTAATCTACAACTGCGCTTAGGTTCATGAAGTCAAGGTAACAAAAAAGAAATGGTCAGCAAAGAAAGTATTTATAGAAGGTAGAGGGAAGCCACATTTTGGCGGTGAAAATTGAGTGTCAGAACTGATAATATGGCAAAGTCATCTTTGGATTTTTGCAAGAATCCCTAGATATAAAGCAGAAGCATCAGACCAGATTTGGTATCAAGATTCCGTAGACGGGTGGATGGTCAACTTATAAAGCTGCAACATTGATTTAGGTGAGAAATAATGACTAATAGGTATGGAATAAATTGAACTTAATGTCCAAGTTGTTTTCACCTTTACTATTTTCATTTCGTAAGAAGGTTATGTAAATTATTACTAATGACAACCGTTTTCAGATATATACCTTTGAGCTTGTGAGAGATTTAATAATTCTCCCTGTTGGTAAAGGATTATCTACTCCACTAAAAAGTTGTTTAATATTTGATTAGTTTATTTGTTATGCCTCATTTTGCTTTTCTTCCATTTCTGACTTCAGATGTGATAGATACTTGATTTACATCCTGAATCACCCTCCCCCCCACACAAAATGAAACCAATTGTAAAGACAAATGTATCATCCTATCTGTTTCTGTATCATAACATGTGATGAAAAGTGGGTTACATACGACAATGTTTCAGTGGAGTAATCTTGTGCATGTGGTGGTGTCGTATCAGGTAATGGTCCTTAAGAGTTCTTCAAACGGAATGAAACACTAAATGCACATTTATACGTCAATCAACTGCAACCTGCCCATAAAGATTTTGTCGAAAAGCGACCTTCGTTCGTCAGTAGAAAAAATGTTGTTCTCCTCAATGTTAATGTAACGTATTATACGGCAAGAACAACACAGAAAAATATATTGGATCTCGGTTGGTCTGTTCTACCACACTCGCCATATTGACCTAACCTTGCCTCAACTGATTATTAACTTTTTTCGATCGCTGTAAAACGCTTTGATGATAAAAGCTTTCCAGATTTAAGAGTTGATCGAAAACTTTTCACATAAAAACCTGGGGAATTTTACACGAAATGTTTGAAAGAGCTGCCCAATAAGTAGTAACAAAGCATTGAAATTAATGGTGAATCTTTTATTGAATAAAGTGTAAATGAATTTCATTTCTTTGAAGAATAAAGTGGATAAACAAAGACGGAAATTATCCATGACCCAAACTCATAGATATTCTTTTCCGGTTAGCAATGCTGCCATAATATCTAAAATAACTTTGTGGTCAGAATATAAACCATGCATTTATACTGTCATTTTTTTCCCCACTAGAATCGTCTCTTTTGATGAATACTTTAGTTTGCATCAATGTATTTTCTTTCTGATTAAAAGCCAAATTCTTTCCCTTGTGGGCGTATTGTGGAAGTATTCTCTCTTCTGACCATTTCTATATTTTTTCATTCATTCTTTTTACAATTATCTTTTATTCTCTATTCTTACCATTTTTATCATTCTATCTTTTTTTTTCCCTTGTTCTTTCTGTAAACGTTTTTCCTTCAATTCTCATTCTTTTCTACACTCTTCCTACATTCCACACTTTCATTCATTGTTTCGTCTTAACAT
>OZ010593.1:105309935-105449935 GCA_963932145.1 Acanthosepion lycidas | reverse complement strand
TTTCCCATTTTCTGTTAACTTTATCTCTTCTCTCCTAAACCACGCCCATAGCTAGCGTTCTTTCTTTCTTCTTTTCTTTCTTTCTTTTTTTCTTTCTTTCTACCAAAGCCCTCACTCTGCTTCATCTCTCATGACTATCTTCTCCACACACTCTTTCTTTTTCTTTCCTCTATTCTTAAATTCTTCTCTTTTCCCGTTTGTCTTTAGTCCCCGCCCTCACTTCCACATTCTAGCACCCACCGACCCGTATTCCTTACCCCCATTGATCGACAGATTTCTCTAGGAGCCAATCGATCGAAATAATCAATGTGGCTGTCGCTCATTGGAGTTCGCCTATTTTCTCTGCCCGTTCCCGCTGCCATCGCTCCACTGATGTCGGCCACCCCCATCCCCACCATTCATCCTATCTCTTCGCTCACTTCACAACTATCTTGTGACCGAGTTTCTAATTTCAATCAATACAATGAAGGCTTGAGACTCCGCTTCCTCCCCCGACTACCCGCCCGCCTCCCCGCGTACACATTTACACGCACCATCCTTCTTCCATACCACCTCAACTCCCAGCTTCAAGAATACCAAACCGACTGTTGCAACTAGAACCACTTATTGTCATGATCATCAATAACACTTCAACTCTCTTTTCCACCAGTATCAGCCATGATGACCAAAGCTTGAAAGAGGAGGAGGAGGAGGACATGAATGAAATACAACTGATTTGTCGTCAGGGTCAGCTGATTATCTGAACGGGGTTCCCCCGTATATAGAGAGATTATTTATTGGGAGCATTAGTGCTGCGTACATAATCTGAAATTATCTTCTTAGTTTTATAATCAGCAGTGAATAAGTAAAATTCAGATAATGGAAAAAGTGTAGTAGTTTACTAAATGTAGCATAGAAGTGCTACACGGCCGAAAATATGAAGACCCTTGTGAGGATCGAACTCACTACTCAGTCGTAATTGATCTAGCGAGGTAAGCTTGCTAATCACAACACCACTTTGAAGTGTCTAATTGGGCAGCAGCTGCCCAGTACTCACCCCTTCAAAGTCCAAAAGGGTCTACGAGTCCTTGTAGGTGATGAATTATTCCCCATTCTCAAAGGCCGGATATGGCAAGCCTCACTCTGCCCTGTCGCTACTTTCATAGAAAGTTCTCGGATGAATTACATTTTCCTTGGTTGAACCAATTCTAACCTTCAAGGACCCGACACGCCACTTACATAGTAGCAAACCACCCACATTCTCTCCGTATTCTATCGAACAGCTTCTTCCCACGAACCACTGCTCTGTGGAACCGACTCCCAAGATGATGCTTCCCCGATTACTACAATCTTAACTGTTCAAATCTAGGGTTAACAGTTATCTTCCACTCCTATAAACACAAATGACCTCCTAACGTAACCCTCTACCTGAAGTGGCACCCGGGCCTAGTAAAGGTTGAAAATTACTGTAAAAAAGATAGTGAAAAAGCTATAGGCTATAAGTAAACAATGAATCAATAATAATTTAATTAAATGCCAAATCCCTTTAAGGAGGTAGACGTTCATGGTCCTCCACAGCTTCTTTTTATTATATGTGAATTGCCAATATTTCTTGTGAAATATAGAGAAATTATTTCCCGTGGCCTTCTCCACGATTTTGAATTCAGAATTTTCTTCTCCTAGGCTAGCTGCCAGACCAGGCTAGAAAGTTCAGTCAAACTTTTTATTAAAGAAAAAAGATGAATGCATGCCTTTCCCGAGGGCATTGTGTGAAAATGAACTCAAAAGTTTAGGCCACAATTTGAAATCGGCTCGTCGGTTTCACTTTCGAACACGATAACTGTAACGGCACGTGTACATCGCGTCATATTAGAAAAAGACACAAACACGCATACACAAATATATATATATATATATATATGTGTGTGTGTGTGTGTGTAGAGAGAGACAGAGAGAGAAAGAAAGAGAGAAAGAGATTTCTAAAAGAGAGAAATGGATTTATTTTTGATACGACATTTTTATTACGTCAAACGATATTATAATGAATAATACTTATTTGAAAGAGACGCCACATTTTTTTTTATTAAACAATGTATATTACGTTTATTAGTCTGCGCCCTCGAAAAATCTTAGCAAAGAAAATGTGTTCTCCAGCATGGAGCGAATCAATCGACCTTTTTGTAGGGGAAACACAGGGTCGATCCCTAGGATCAATTTTTTTTGTTTCTTTATATTTCTCGACTGCGCAGACCGATAGACGAAGTACTCAAAGTTTGAAAAAAAGGAGCTTCTATTGCAACAAGTGTTCAGCATAATAACATTTGAAGTAATATATATATATATATATTGAAATATATATATATATATATATATATATATATATATATATATATATATATATATATATATATATATATAAATAAATAAAAAACGAAAAATGGCAGGCCAGACCGAAGTCAGGCCAATGTTCGGATATTTTAAAAAAAGTACTCAATACACAATTCACAAAATAGAATGTGTAGAGAGGATAATAAAATTATAAAAGATTAGAAGTAATTCGCTTAGGCAATTTATATAAGCGGGCTTAATTAGTGCTACAGATTAACCAGTCGAGACCGTAAGGTCAAAACACGGGTAGTACGTTACACGTGAATTTCTTCTAATCTACCTACCTACCTACCTACCTATCTATCTATCTATCTATCTATCTATATATATATATATATATAGCAAAGACTGCGTTTCGCAGCAAATAAATGAAATGAAACGGTCAACGACCAATGTATTTCTGGATAATAAGGCTTTTACATTTGTAATTAAAGAGCTTAATAGGAAGAGATAGAGAATTGAGTGAAGTAAATAAACTTATTGCTTCCGTTGACATTTCGTGGATATGAAATCCATAACTATTCATTTTTATTATCTTTGTTAATAAAACTTTTACTAACACCCCCACCCCTTTACAAATGGATACGATATCTATGGAACTCCGATTAGTTGAACGTTTAATTTTATATATATATGTGTGTGTGTGTGTGTGTGTGTGTGTGTGTGTGTGTGTGTATTTAGGCAGCAATCCTTCATTCATGTATATTTCATTGAAAACGACAGACAAGGTGCTTTTATTTAGTTTTTTATACAATTTCTCATGCGTTCTAAGAATTTTTTTCTTTTCGGATGATAAATTATATAAAAACTGTCCGAATATTCTTTTTATCCGAGCGCTTTCGGCTATACATTTAGCCATTTTCAAGGATTATATTTTAACTGTTAAAATAAGAAATAAAAAGATAAAATAAAAAGATAAAAAGAATATTCGGACAGTTTTTATATAATTTATCATCCGAAAACAAAAAAATTCTTAGATCGCATGAGAAATTGTATAAAAAAACTAAATTGTCTGTCGTTTTCAATGAAATGTGCATATATATATATATATATGTATAGAGGTGTGTGTCAAAAACACTTTTACAATCTTTGGGACGAGTTCCTCAAACCAAAAACAAAATATCTATATAAACATGTCTTCAAATCCTTCGTTTTTGAGTTAATAATTTTAAAGTAAGTTTACGGTAGATGGTGCTGTGTTGCCACGTAAACTGGATTACATTTGCAATCGCAGCATATTCATATCGTGAGCAGACTGATATGATTTTATAAGGCCGTAAGAATGGTAATGTTCACGAGGCTGCACGCTTGTACCAGATTGCATTTCCAGAACGAAGGCAGTCAAGTCATCCAACCATTGCTGCTGTTTATCGTCGAGTTACTGAGACAGAATCCGTGACACCACAAAACGATGGGTCCACGAAGGCCGAGATCCGCGTGTGAGCGCAAGTTCAGTGCCCACCAGCTTGTAAAAAAAAGCCTGGAATATGAAAGTATTATGATAATTGATACCCTGCCTGATGGGTTTTTCTGTATGAAACTATAGTAGTAGTGGATCTATAAGTATTGTTTTTACTTTTTACGTTTTCATTAATGCATGCAAAGTCACTTTCTGGCCTCTCACGAGGACTAAAACCATGGATGAAACGCGTCAGCGATGGCCATGCTTTTTAAACGGGTCGACAGCCATCATGTATATATGTATGTACATATTGTATAAATACATACTGATGTTTATGCGTATATATTGGTGAATTTATTTGTAAATCTTTCTTTCTTTGTGTGTGTGTTTGTGTGGGATTAGTTCCTTGTATTGATCGTACCCTGGAAGGGATCGTACCCTGGAAGGAATCGTACCCTGAAATGACTAATTCTTTCGTTTATAATTTCCAGATATATTCATTTCTAACGAACAAAAATTAATCCATTGATTTTCATCTGATATGAAAACGGAATATATTCCTTCCCGTTTTTTCATAGCGTAACTATGTACTGATTCAAAGGACAGGAAACTGTGGAGAGGCATGATCGCGCGCAGCACATAGAAGAGGAGGAATAAGACTATCATGCCAGTATCATAATTTGATTTAATTTCTTACAATAGTCGAGCTGTAATATTTTTACACCAAGGTTTTATTTTCCGGTTTTATCGATACACTATACGGTTTAGCCACTTATAGCCGTGGTATGATTTTCAGGCACTTTCCAAAGGGTACCACACCCTGAGGTCGCCTTCCCCAGACCGATAATATCAAGAAGTGACCTTCTTGACAAATCGACCATGGTAAGATTCGAACTCGGGTCTTATGGTCAGAAATCGAAAGTTCTAACTCACTGACAACCATCAAAGGTAGTGCTAACACAAAGTCACAAGTCCTCATGATCGAGGGTTTGAGGGTGCTGGCCTTGTTCAGATTCTTGATCACGCTAGATAACGCTCTCTCTCACAGAAACTCTAACTATGGTCCGCTCACTATAGTTGTGGCATGTGAGTGTTGAACAAACACACAAATGTACCTGAGCAAGCGTCTGCAACAGGGATTAATTAATAGATGGGGATCTTCGGATACAGGTGGCCAGCCATGATGATAGTAGTGTGCTATATCTATTGGATAAAGTGCTCAATATCAGAGATAGAGCGTGTGTAAATATAAAAGTGAGCATAGAAGTCAACACTTAGAGGCGACAGGAAGTTTCATGCTAGACGCAATCAAACGATTGCGTTTAGCATGAAACAGACTGTCGCCTCTAACTGTTGACTTCTACGTTCACTTATATATATATATATATATATATATATATATATATATATATATAAACCTAGTGAGTGCTCTACGGTTGTATTGAGCTATTTTAGTTGTTTACTCGTTTCGGGTTTTTTTTCTTTGGGCTTTAAACATGTATCTGTGCGATTTTTTTCGACAGACTTTCATGTTTCTAGCTCTTTCTTTTTTAAAACCTTTTTTTTCCTTCGTGATTGATTTGGTTATTGGCAAATCAAGAATTCGAAGGTTTTTCGAAACGAGTATAGTTACCGATATATATATATATATATATATATATATATATATATATATATATATATATATATATGAGGATACTATGTGATGCGGGCTTCAAATCTGTCACAATAAAAGAACAGTATAGTGAATATTTTAAAGCATAATGGGTTTTATTAGATAAAACTAGTTGATTCTAAACACGACAATAAAATATAAAAGAAAAAAACTAATATAAGTATATATTGCCCGCTCTTGATAGAAATATAAATAGCCTGCTTCTGTTCTGTGACTCCTTCTATGGCAAATATTCAGCTGTGTTTTATTCTTTAGTTTCAGTAAAAGGAAAACTCTAAATTCAAATATAAGTACCATGCAGGAGACGAGCGTTCCTTGAAACAAGTTTTGGCCATTGTTATTCTTTGTAAGTGTTCCTCTGCTAGTGTAGCTGGGCCACACCTTGATGTTACATCCTGGAGTTGGTGTTGAGAGGGTGAATCTATATCTGTAAAATCTTTATTCAAAAGCAGGCCGTTCCTTGAAAAGAATTCTTATCATCCTATAAGATTGGATAGCAATAATATATACATGTATGTATGAATGCATATATGAACCTCGCAAATATATGCAGCATAACAACACTGTAAGCGCACTGATAGTTCACAGTAAAGCATCGGTTAACAATTTCAACTTGAAATGAAAGCCAGGCTGATCAGGAGAGAAAAGTATTGAATAAGAAGATGTATTGAGAGTGCACTGATCTCACAATTTTCGACAGTGGTCGGATTTAAAATCCAACGAAACTAACACACACACACACTCATATATATATATATATATATATATATATATATATATATATATATATATATATATATATGAGGCTCAAGCACTAATATTCTATGGTTATAATTAATTACATTGCAATCGTAATCACGATCCAATTCATCAAACCTACAAATTCATAAAAATTTGAATGGAATATTAGTGTTTGAGCCTTTTATATTATATTCTTGCTCTGTCCTGGACATTGAGCTCTACCTGGATTCTATCCTCTTGGATATATATATATATATATATATATATATATATATATATATATATATATATATATATATATATTGGATTATTTACCGGTTACACGGCCTTGGTTTCAACAATAATTATATTATAATTTGCTAATATTGGAAGATATATATTTCATAATTTTCTTAGGGGTACAGAACTTTATTAGGGTAAGACCAATATTACCCTTCATGATTAAAATTTTTGGGTGATGTGGTCAAAAACACATATGATTTTGCCATCACGAAGAATCTTATAAATTGTCCAAATTGTGCCACCAATTTTAGCATTGACAATCACCATCCTGCGTCGTGCTCACTCATTCTTACATTTAAAGGCATTAGAAATTATGTATGTCAGGTCCAGACAGCCTTCCCTCTGCAAACAGAGGGAATGTCTGCTAGGGCTGGACGTTATTTCAATTTGAGTGTTCCGCCTTTAATACATTTCTTTTATATTTTATATTATGACATTTATTCCCTCGATTTCATCTCTTTTGAAACCGATCGACTGGTTAATTTTTTTTTAATCATGAAGGGTAAAATTGCTCTTATCTTTTTATTTCCATAATATACATACATATATATATATATATATATATATATATATATATATATATATATATATATATATATATATATAACCCACTACACTAATTGAGTTTCTTCTTTCCAGGTTTTCAGATAAGACGTTTAGCCGTCTTGACACCATTTTTCGTAACAATCACTTAAAGTTTAAAACGGTTTTGTGTCAGACCCACTGTCTTCCGAATTGAGCACTGGCGAGAGAAAAAAGATCCTTCAGTACTTCAGTAATGGTACCAACATTCATACTCTGGCTTCCATCAAGAACCATCAAGAAAACAGTAAATTTAAGAACGAGGGAAAAATATAGAATAAAACCGGATCAGGAGGTCACAACAGGAAGAGGGATCATCATTTCAACTTAAAGTAAAAGAGATCAATTAGAAAAGATCCAACTCAATTCATAAAACGTTTGGCAGGTGAGAGAGGCGTTTCAGCTCTGACAGTACAAAGAGCAGTGAAAAAAGACTTGAAAATTAAATCGTGGGTGAAACCTGTGGCATCTTGTTACTCCAAGACAGAAACTTGGAAGGTTAGAGAGGGCGAAGATTATGTTTAATAAGTTGGAAAATGATCCTGAGATGATATATATATTCGAAATTTATTTCAGTACTTTATGAGCTTCCGATGCTTAGCTATGATTAATTAATAATGAATATGTCATTTTCGTTTCTGATCGATTTCATCACGAGTCTTCTCTTAAGCTTGGAATGTAATTATACATTCTTATTGCTCAAAGTGGAGTCCAATAGAGTGATAAAACCCTCGGAGAATTACAGTAAGATATCATTAGTCATTTCTAAGATACAACGGTTCAGAGCTTAATGTAACAATTGGACAATTTTCCTGTTACACGACTTGGACAATTTTGCCGTTACACCAGGTATAAATAGGAAGTGTGGACGCTGATGACGGCGACGATTGGTGACAGTCTGTGTTATGCTTGAACGTAATCTTGAGACCTAAAATATTGCGTTCAAGGATAAAATAACTCTTATTTGGGATTGGCTTTCCGATTCCTTCTAAAGTCTTCTCATTCTGTTCACTCCCAGTAGCCCATTTGCATCTTAGTGGCATTATTGCCTAGCTTGGTGTGAATTGATTATATATATACATATATATATATATATATATATATATATATATATAGATAGATAGATAGATAGATAGATAGATAGATCTAATGAGCCAGACAAACGATCCGCTTAGGTGAAACCTGGGCAGGTTTGTCTGTCTCACTAGACAGTTTATCTAGGTTTGCTCTACGGTTGTATTGAGCTCTTTTTAGTTAGTTGTTTACTCGTGTCGATTTTTTTCTTTGGGCTTCAAACCTGTATCTGCGATTTTTTTCGACAGACTTTCATGTTTCTTGCTCTTTCTTTTTTTAAAACCTTTTTTGCCTTCGTGATTGATTTGATCATTGGCAAATCAAAAATTCGAATGTTTTTCGAAACGAGTATAGTTACCTATATTTGTATATATATATATATATATATATATATATATATATATATATATATATATATGTACATATATACACATACATATATACACATACATATATATACACATACATATATATACAATCAATAATGTATACACATACATATAAAATATATATATATGTATATACAAATATATATATATATATATATATATATATGCGTGTGTGTGTGCGTGTGTGTGTATGTATGTATGTGTGTGTAAGTGTATAGTAAATGTTATTAAAATTTGTTGGCAGGCATTATCGATGCTAAACTATCTAGCTAAAATGATATGAAAATATCAAATTTTGTGGTGACGTAATACTTAACAAAATCGACTTGCTAGCCATTACTACAGTAGTGAGTCCTGTCTTCAGTGGGTGTCCCGCAACTGGAAATGTATTAATCTATGTTTATTTAACATCTATTTTAAGAGTTAATAGACTCGGGTTTACTTAATGTCTTGTGATGATGAGATCATATCGAGTTAGATTCTGCTAATTCGAATTAACATCATAATCCTCAATCGATCACCACGAATCCATTCATATCACTAGAAAAAAACGAAAAACAAAACAAAAAAAAACAAAAAAAAACGCCCAAACAGAAAAGAAAAAACAATGGTGTATCTTTCTTCTTCGTCGCCATATCGTACCACACACAATTATATACGTTACTACTGCAACTACCACCAGCTGCCATGAGTGTACATAGTGCTCCGTTTGGAGGTTACGAGATTTTCCATTCATAAAATTAACGCCATTGAGAAAAAGGAAATAGCAGACGTTGGATATCGGCCGCCATTTTGTGATGATAAAGAAAATGATGATGATGATGATGATGATGATGATGATGAACGAGTCCTCCCTTATATGGTAACACATTTTGTTATTGATCTAACAAAAGCTTTATTTTACTCACTCTTTTACACCTTTTACTATTCTTCGTTATTTTATCTGTTTGTCTATCTTCATTTTTTACACGCCGTCCCTAAAATATGAAATATATATACAGACATTTTTATTCTATTTTTTGAACATCTTTTGTCTTGTCGAAAATTCATCAACACGTCTTCCTTTTTTCCCTCTTACCCTCTTTTTTTTCTTCTTTTCATTTTCTTCGAATCTATCTATCTATCTATCTATCTATCTATCTATCTATCTATCTATCTAAGTCCATATCTATCTATCTATCTATCTATCTATCTATCTATCTATCTATCTATCTATCTCTCTCTCTCTCTCTCTCTATATATATATATATATATATATATATATATATATATATTAGGTTGGTGCAAAAATAATGATGTAATAATGTCATTTTTGACGTATTTTTTAAAGTCAAAAAACGACATTATTACGTCATTATTTTTGCACCAACCTAATATCTATCTATCTATCTATCTATCTATCTATCTATCTATCTATCTGTCTGTCTATCTATCTATCTATCTATCTATCTATCTATCTATCTTTGTATCTATCTTAGTCAGTTCATATCTTTCTATCTGTCTATCTATCTATCTATCTATCTATCTATCTATCTATCTATCTATCTATCTGTCTGTCTGTCTATCTATCTATCTATCTTTCTATCTATCTTAGTCTGTTCATATCTATCTATCTATCTATCTATCTATCTATCTATCTATCTATCCCAGTCCTTTCATTCACATATATATATATATATGTTGTGTATATATATATATGTGTGTGTATGTGTGTGTGTGTATATATATATATATATATATATATATATATATATATATATATATATATATATGTATGTATGCATGTATGTATATACTCAAATGGATAAATATAAATAAATGTATGTGTAAGTGATTAAGAACGAATTACCCCGAGGCGGTTAGCAAGCTTGTCTCGCTAGAATTGCGACTGATCAGTGAGTTCGTTCCTCACTGTGTGCCCCATACTTTCGGACTTGTGCCCCATCTAAGCTACGCTTGGAAAATATATATATATATATCTACGTCTTGTCCAATTTTCTCACATCTGCTAAAAAAAATTTTTTTTTCATCTAGTGTATTTTCATCTGAATAAATTCAACTTCCCTCAATTTTCTTATTCGATATCAATTTAGTGACTTGAGAGAAACAGAAAATATTCAGCCCTACTTAGCGCGCCATTAAAATCCGTCACTCGTGATTTCATTCATTTTCACAAATAGCCTTTCATTCATTCCTATGTTTTACAACTTCCTCTCAATTTTACAAATTTTCCAGTGATCATATGAAAAAGCTTTTTGAATATTTAGTTTACATTTTTATATGTCGATTCGCCTACAAATGCTGTTCTTTGTTTCTTTCTTTCTTATCTTTGATCTATACATATTTTTCACTACGTCTATAAGTCATAATTTATTCATATCTATCTATCTATCTATCTATCTATCTATCTATCTATCTATCTATCTATCTATCTATATGTAGATATAGTATTTTGCTTTTCCGTTTTTGTTTCTTTAGTTTAAATTTATTCATAATTCATTATTGTAAAAATGTGTTGTTTTATTCATCAATTTTCATTCATCAGTTGATTCTACATCGCTTTCATTGTATTATTTATGTTCATTATTTTATTCGTTCATTCACCATTCATTCGTCTTTTCATTCTTCTTTCATTAAAATTACCCCAGCATTCATTCACTGTTTACCTATTCTTATCTTTATTCAATATTCTTTCCAGTATAACTCGCTTGTTCATTCTTTCCTCATTTTATTCGCTTTCCTTCCTTCTTTCCTCTTCTTCACGTTTGTCTGTTTTTCATTCATAAAAATCACCCCTCCTTTCCAATTTCACGTCTCCTCTTAACTTTTCACAATTTCGATCTCCTCGTACCTATAGATCAATCTATCTGTCTTGATCTCTTCATATTATCTATCTATCTATCTATCTATCTATCTATCTATCTATCTATCTATCTATCTATCTATCTATCTATCTTAGCGTGGTTTAATCTATCTATCTATCTATCTATCTATCTATCTATCTATCTATCAGAGCATCATCAGAACAACGGAAAAATGAAGTAAAATGTTGTTACCATGGGCACTCTCACTCTCTCTTTCACACACACACACACTCTCTCTCTCTCTCCCCATCTATCTATCTATCTATCTATCTATCTATCTATCTATCTATCTATCTTAGCGTGGTTTAATCAATCAATCAATCTATCTATCTATCTATCTATCTATCTATCTATCTATCTATCTATCTAAGCGTGGTTTAATCTATCCATCTATTTATCTATCTATCTATCTATCTATCTCAGTGTGGTCTAATCTATTTATCTATCTATCTAAGCGTGGTTTAATCTATCTATTTATCTATCTCAGCGTGGTTTAATCTATTTATCTATCTATCTCAGCGTGGTTTATCTACCTATCTATCTATCTATCTCAGCCTGTTCATATCTATCTATCTATCTATCTATCTATCTATCTATCTATATATCAGAGCATCATCAGAACAACGGAAAAATGAAGTAAAATGTTGTTACCATGGGCACTCTCACTCTCTCTCTCTCTCTCAAACACACACACACACACACACTCTCTCTCTCTCTCTCTCCCTCTCTCTCTCTCTCTCTATCTATCTATCTATCTATTTCGATCTCTTCGGATCTATCTATCTCAGTGTTTTCAGATATATCTCGATCTCTTTATATCTATCTCTAGATCGTTCTATCTCAGTCTGTACAGATCTATCTATCTATCTATCTATCTATCTATATATATATATATATATATATATATATATATATATATGTATGTATCTGTATATCTATCTATCTATCTATCTATCTATATATATATATATATATATATATATATATATATATATATATATATAAGATAGATAGATAGATAGATAGATAGATAGATAGATAGATATCAGAGCATCATCATACAACGGAAAAATGAAGTCAAATATTGTTACCATGGGCACCTCTTTACTATGCATAAATTTCAAACTGTAAAATTTTCAAAAAATTTCAAATCAACTATATCGTTTCTAAAGAGCAACGTTTCAATAGAGACGATATCTTCCTTAATATTTTCAGTTCTTCTAATGATGTTTGTATTAAACGAAATGTCAAATACGAGTATATAAAACTACAATGAAACGTAGACAACAGTGTAATCTTTTCAATAATTTTCTATCAGGCATTATTTCTTATTATAAATGTTATTTCTTCGAGAAAAAAAAAACAGATATATCAACTCAAACAGGTGTTGCCACTAATAACGTTTAGAGAAATAAGAAATAAAGTCAGCTAAAAATGCTCTCATATATATATATATATATATATATATATATATATATATATATATATATATATTTATGTATGTATATATATATATAATTTATACAAATATAAAATTTTTGTGTTCCAGTAATTAAACTATGCTTCCGTGTTTGAGATCCTGTTGGAAGCATAATTTAATTGTTGAAACACAAAACTTTAATAGGGCAATTAGAAAATGAAACTCATATAGCAGGCATTCCAATACGTCAGGTATTGGTAGCGCCCAACTCCCGTCACATAAAACTGACAAAAAGCCATAACAAAAATGTGAAATCCTCCCCTCAGAACAATCAACCTAATAGATGTTAAAAATTCAGGCATCCTGGTTAAAAAAAACTAAAGGGAATAAATGTGATTGACAAACTCATAGCTTTTATATTGAATCCCTTTATTTCGACGTCCCTGTTAAAAAATACTTCAATCTTTAAAAACAGCTGATGCTAACCTCCAGGAAAAATGACTCGTTTCGCCTTATCAGTCTAACGTTCTCAACTGACATGAAGTAGAAAGACTATATTGAATCCATTGCTAGGTCTGCTGTTAAGAAAGTTGGTTCACTGTGTCGGGAGAGACAATTTTTCTCTCCGGTATCTATCTTACATATCTATAAGTTTACTATTCGTCCATGCTTAGAATATTGCCGCCACATATGGTCCAGTGCCCTTGCTATTTACCTTGAGCTCCTTGATAAAATCCAAAGAGGAATCAGTAATATTATTGGTCCTGATCTGGCGGCTCGGATTCAGTCACTTTCCCACCACCGTAAGGTTGCATCTCTGTGTCTTTTCTATAAATACTTTCATTCTAATTGTTCGGATGATCTCTTCGCTATGCTGTCTAGACTTTTTGAATTTAAGCACAGTAGTAGATTGTCTTCGGGATCTCATCAATTTAGAATTGAGCTAGCTAGATGTATCTGTAAATTCTATGCTAACAGTTTCTTTTCCCGGACTTCTTGCTTGTGGAACTCTCTTCTGTGCTTTTCAGTCAACTTTAATCTGCAGAAAATTAAATGCAATGTCAATCGCTATTTATTGTTCTCTTGATTCCTTTTTTTCTCTTCCCGCTCATTATTAATATCGCTATTCCTAATTCTTCCACAACCAGTAACCCCTTGTCTTTAAGTGGCTTTCCTGCTTTGCATAGGGTGATACCGATTAAAAAAAAAAAATGCATCTAACATAATCTAAATAAACGGCAAATTCTGTGTGTCTGTCTGTGTGTCTGAAACACCCTCTAACACAGGCCCCACTTTCTTATATTATACCTTTTGGGAATCAGGAGGATCCCCCGATTTTATATTTGTGCTTGAACATTCAGCATTGGGATGTATGTCCAGATGCGGAAGGATAATTTAAAAATTCAAATTTTGAAATAACTGAAAAAATTAGAGATTTTAAAAGTTTTTAATTTATATTGAGTTTAAAGTAACATAAAACTTGATGAATTTAGAAACTAATTGTTTTGAACTCAATTTTAAAAAATCTCCAAAAATTTGTGAATTGAGTTCCACGGTGTTTTTGATTTGAAGAATTCAGTTTTCGACCTGCATTATAATTTCGGCCAAAATCGGAGTCAGTCTAAGAATACAAGCTCCCGATATGAGACGAGAGAAATTTTTCGATGAGACATTACGTGATAGAATAAAGGATAAGACGGAGGAAATTTTATAGCGATTTTCCAAGCGTAGCTTAGAAGTGGCACAAGGCCGAAATTAGGCGGCACCCAGTGAGGATCGAACTTACTACTCAGTCGTAATTGTTCTAGCGAGCCAAACTTGCTAACCATTACACCACCTGAAGGTGCCCGGGGGAAATTTTATAATGAAGTATAATGCGAAAGAGATTTCACGGTGGAGCATAAGGCGAGTGAAATTTTACGATAAAGCATACAGCGAGAACAATTTCCTGGTAGTGCTAAACCGAGATTAAAGTCATGATGGAACATAAGGCGAGGAAAATTTCATGGTGGTGCATAAGGCGATAGAAATTTCATGAGCAATGAATTTATTCTGCTTATAAAGAAAAGGCGATTTTCACAGATTCTGACAGACAGTTTCGAATTCCATAGACAATTTAGGGAAAATACAATTATCCTTGAGTTTCAGGAACTGTAAAAGACTGTAATGAACTTTTTTTCTTCTTCTGTTTCTTCTTATTATATTTTCTCTGGTCAGTATCATGTTTAGTTTAACACTGTCAAAACTTCCTGCCATTAAATAAAACAGTCATTTTCCTCATGTCAGTAGGATCATTTATGAATCTGGGGGTAGTAAGTTAACATAACCATTTTGTAGGAAGGACAGTATTGAAGGTCTTTTTGTGTATGAATAAAGGGTTTGATGCAAGGAAAGAGTTGCATGAACAAGTATTTAATTAATGAGATCAACACTATATAAATACACGAGGGTAGCACCGAAAATAATGGCTTAGATTTTATGGTGTTGGATTTCGGCCCCAGAGAGGATAATAGGCGTGTGACTTTTGCGATTGAACCTTGAGTTTAATAATTGCTTTTGCCTTGTTACTTATCATAGAGGCTTTCTTTCTTTCTTTCTTTCTTTCTTTCTTTCGTTCGTTCGTTCGTTCGTTCCTTCTTTCTTTCCCGCTTCTTTTTTTTCATCTTATTTTTCCTTCTTTCTTCCCACTCCAGGTTTTTCTTCTTTTTCTTTCTTTCTTTCTTTATTTCGTTATTTCTTTCTTTCTTTCAACTCAATCTTATTTTTTTTCTACCCTTTTTGTTTTCACTTTTTTCATCTTTTGCCTTCCATTTATCTAATTCATTCTTTCTTTCTTTTTCATTCGTTTCATAAACAAAAGAAATAATTCTTTATTCCAACTCTAATTTGCTATGCATTACACAAATGTCTTATTTTCTTTCACCAGGAATAAGTGTTACTATTAAAAAAACAGCTGAATATTGTGGGCGTAGAAATAATTAAGATATCCGATTAGAACTGTAATCTTTTCATTTCTGGCACAAAAGTTGTGCGGCCAAATGCGTGGCAGCTTTGGTTTTATCGTGTTGAGGTTTTAAATTGAAAATTAAAAGAAAATTAACGTCCCAAGAATTTAACATCCGAGGAAAATGAAATTTACTACAAAATTCATTTGGTTTTGGTAAAATGAGGTTTGCTTAGAATCGATTTAATTCTTCCATGGTTTTTGCACATTAGTTATTGCGTGTTTTCAGGATGTAGAATTATATGCAAAACCAAAGTGAAAATGATGAGAAAAGTGGAAAAGCCATGAAAGCGGCATTTCGTCGAGAGCGTCCGCTCCTGTCGACTTCTTCAGGTTAAAATGAATGAAAAAGAACCGCTATGTAAGGAAAATCATGTTAAGATCTCTAAGGATAAAAGCAGGTGGGGGTGGCATAAATCAAATTATCTTATTGCATCAGATGTCAAAACGTCAAAGTGTATGTCTGTCTGCCTGTTTGTTTAATGTATTAAACAAGTATTCATAAAAAATGTTCCTATGAGATATATATATATATATATATATATATATATATATATATATATATATATATATATATATATATATATATATATCAAGACATTCATTTCTGTAGTTCACTGCTACCAGCAAGCAGAAATATTTCTTCTCCTGATGATAGCCATTTGGGCCGAAACTACTCGAGGAATTTTAAATGAAATAATAATAATAAAAACGGTAGAATATTAATCTACAATCCGGTGTGTCTGAAGATTTAAATTTTTTAATATTTTTTATTGTTCAATATATATATATATATATATATATATATATATATATATATATATATATATATTAGAGCCGTTTCTGTTGGTTATTAGATCAACCGATTCCAAATACATCTTTGTTTTCTCTGCTATCTCGTATGCCGCACTGTGCTAGTATTGTCTTTGCGATGATTGGTGAAATGGCTCTGGTCTTAAATTCTGAGAATTAGGAGATTAACGCAGTTTCAGTCAAAAATATGAACAGATGTATTACGGTGAACCACTAGAATATTTCTAAAATATTCAATATATATTTGTGGTCTTGTATTTTGAACTGATGTAAAAACAGGACGTAGACACTGTGTCCTGAAATGATTGACTCCAAAGTGAGTCTTGATTTAACTTAATGAAGGACCAAGTGAGCATCTTCAATTATCTAAGCTCTATGGTAACAGAACATGTTCGCTGTGAGAGAGAAATCTCCCGCCGAATTTGCGTAGCAAAAGATGGATTCAATCGTCTTCGATAGATTTTCACTGACAGAAGTCTTTTGTTAAGTCTGAAATATCGACTCTTAAAAACGTACGTCTGGTCAATTTTACTGTATTGATCCGAGGTGTGGAACCTAAACATCAAAACCAAATGTCCACTCTAAGCCGCAGAAATATGGTTCTATCAGCGAGTGTTTAAAATTCACTGGACTGCACACGAAATGTACGACTCAGTTCTTTAGCGAGAGTTCAGCAAATATCGTATTCTGCTCCAAATCAATGAGCGTCGACAGAAAAGATTCTTGCGTCACATAATTCAAAAATAAGAACTTGAAGATATTTGCCTAGGAGATGGTTTCCATGATTCAAAGCTCAGAGGAAAACAATGGACCTTCCCTTCAAACCTAAACAACTCTGGGACACACCACAGGGTCGTGGATCACTCTGATTTCGGATTCACCCATCCATATATCACTCACAGCACATCAAACGACGACCTGAAGGATATTTCGGCTGGGTTTACAACAATTCCCTTGGCATTTTACGGAAGGTATACAAAAATTCCTCCCCAAAATTTGTCTCAATACTATAGGTATAGACAAAATTTCAGCGTGAAAAGATATATGTTTAGACACATTCAATAGTTTCTGTCTATATTTCTGAGATGAGATATTATGTACACTATTTACATTGTTCTGGCTATCATCCTCATCTTTGTTGCCATATTTATCATAACGTTTAGGCCGTTGTACGCTCCGGCCTTCTTCAGTTGGTTGGAATGTCGAACAAAACCCTTTGTTTCGCTCGCCGGAGTAGACTGTTCTAGTTCCACGTACTATATCTAATGGATGTCAGTTATCAGTTTATACTAGTTTATTCACCTCTCCAAGTTCTCCGCTGCCTTAACAAGATATTGAACTCACACTCTTTGGGTCCTGTCACTGGATCTGACTAACGCCTTTATCCACTGTGCCATGTGTCCTTAAGGACACGTATGTACGCATTTCTGGGTATTATAAACCTAATTTCTTCAGAAACCATTTCTTACCAGTGCTCATATTGCAATTTTTGCTGTTAGCATTGCATGCTTTTTACCAGAGTTCATATTGCAATTTTCGTTGTTATTATTGCTTTTCTCTGGCACTCCTTATTACTGGTTCCCATTTTGTATTCATTTCTATGCTTGGTCGGCTCAGGAGATTTTTATGGCCTAGCATATGTGCTGATTCCTTAAGTTTATGAATTTTCCAGTGATGTTCTTTGTCTATGATCTCAACATCCCTTCTCTCTCCATATGTGGTCAGCCACGCCTGATTTTTCCACTTTCCCTCGTGTTACAACTTTATGGTGTTCTTGAAGCCTTACCTTAAGTAGGTGGCCTGACTCCCTTTTATATTTCTTTCCGCAGCATTGGCGAGGGGAATTAACAGGAGATAACCGATAACTGACATCCATTAGACACGTCTCTCCCAGCGTGCGAAATAAAGGGTTCAGTTCGACATTCCAACCACCTGAAAAACGTTGTGATAAATATGGCAACAACAAAGATGAGGATGATAGTCTGAACAACGTAAATAGTGTACATTCAATAGTGAATGACTTGGAGTGCGTGGCGAAGAATTTTAGAAAAAATCTCACATTAAGATATAGTTTGTTTTTTTGTTTTGTTTTGTTTTTGTGAAATTATGTGGCAAAATTAAAAGGAAAAGACGGATATATATATATATATATATATATATATATATATATATATATATATATAGAGAGAGAGAGAGAGAGAGAGAGAGATAGATAAATGGTAAAAAGGCAGAATTACAAAGAAAAATAGGAATTAGAAAGGCGAAATTATAAAGATTAAGAGGAAAAAGGCAAATTTACATAGAAAGTAAAAGTCTATACTATGATAATGAGAAAAGACGAAATCATAATGTATGAAGAAAATTAGGCGAATTTATACCGAAAAATCACAATGAATAGGGCGAAATTATGAAAAAAAAAATTAAATGTAGCAAAGAGAAATGAAATAGAATGACGAAAGAGAAAGGTGAAATTAAATAGAAAGATGAAGGTTAAAGGCGAAATTATATAGAAAGAGGTCACAAAAAAGGCGAATTTCTAAAGAAAGATGAAGAGAATAAAGGCGAAATTATATGGAATGATGAAGACGATTGTTTGATTTGTTTTTACAGCTTATCAACCCTGAAGATACAAATAATGTATGATATTTGTTATTACTGCGGTAAAATAAAACCTAAGAAAGTTTTCTTATCCATAGAAAGTGTTACGTGTTGAGAGACACTGAAACGAGAAGGGTTAATACCAAAAACCAGTGGGAAGGATTGAGGATTCAATTCACACATAAACAAGTTGAATTGTATGTCGAGCAGTTTGAACAATGGAAAAGTGACCCAGACTTAGGAGCAATGTTGATTGACACACAGCTGAAAACGCAATGTGCAAAGCGAAAATTTCATTTTTCGTAAACAACGAATTTGGTGTTGATTCCCCTGGTCGAAAGTTGAGTTGAAATACCAGGATGGGGTGGATAAGCCACACACGCACACTGAGGAAATTTAATGAGAGGTAATAATATGAGAGAGTGGAAGAAGGGAATTCCCCAGAATTGTCGAATTCTCTTACTTCGGTAATTTCGGTGAATGTCCATAAATACGAATGGGCGAAGCGAATTAGACAGAAGAGAGACGAGTCGCAGAAGAAAGAAGAGAGACGATTCGTAGAAGAAAGAAGAGAGACGAGTTGCAGAAGAGAGAAGAGAAACGATTCGTAGAAGAGAGAACAGAGACGATTCGTAGAAGAGAGAAGACAGACGAGTTGCAGAAGAGAGAAGAGAGACGATTCGTAGAAGAGAGAAGACAGACTAGTTGCAGAAGAGAGAAAAGAGACGATTCGTAGAAGAGCGAAGAGAGACGAGTTGCAGAAGAGAGAAGAGAAACGATTCGTAGAAGAGAGAAGAAAGACGATTCGTAGAAGAGATAAGAGAGATGAGTTGCAGAAGAGAGAAGAGAGACGATTCGTAGAAGAGAAACGAGAGAGACGAGTGTCTGAAAAGAAAAGAGAAACGAATTGCAGAAGAGAGGAGAGAGACGAATTGCAGAAGAGAGAAGAGAGACGATTCGTAGAAGAGAAAAGAGAGACAAGTCGCAGAAAAGAAAAGAGGGATGAGTTGCAGAAGAGAGGCGAGTCGGAGAAGAGAGAAGAGAGACAATTCGGAGAAGAGAAAAGAGTGATGAGTCGCAGAAAAATAACGAGAGAAGAGTCGCAGAAGAGAGAATAGAAATGAGTCGCAGAAAAGACAAGATAAACGATTCGCAGAAGAGAATATAGAGACGAGTCGCAGAAAAGAAAAGAGAGACGTGTCGCAGAAAAGAAAAGAGAGACGCGTCGCAGAAGAGTGAAGAGAGGCGAGTCGCAGAAGGGAAAAAGAGATGATTCGTAGAAGAGAAAAGAGTGACGAGTCGCAGAACAGAAACGAGAGAGGAATCTCAGAAGAGAGAAGGGAGATGAGTCGCAGAAGAGAGACGAGTCGCAGAAGAGAGAAGAGAGACGATTCGTCGAAGAGAAAAGAAAGACGAGTCGCAGAAAATAAAAGAGAGACGAGTAACAGAAGAGAGAAGAGAGCCGATTCGTAGAAGAGAAAAGAGAGATGAGTCGCAGAAAAATAACGAGAGAAGAGTCGCAGAAGAGAGACGAGTCGCAGAAGCGAGAAGAGAGACGATTCGTAGAAGAAAGAAGAGAGACGAGTTGCAGAAGAGAGAAGAGAGAAGAGAGACGATTCATAGAAGAGAAAAGAGAGACGATTCGTAGAAGAGAAAATCGAGACGAAAAGAGAGAAGAAAAGAGAGACAAGTCGCAGAAGAGAGAAAAGAGACGAGTCGCAGAAGAGAGAAAAGAGTCACAGAAGAGAGAAGAGAGACGATTCTTAGAAGAGAAAAGAGTCGCAGAAAAGAAAAGAGATACGAGTCGCAGAACAGAAAAGAGTAACGAGTCGCAGAACAGAAAAGAGGGAGGAGTCACAGAAGAGAGAAGAGAGATGAGTCGCAGAAGAGAGAAAAGAGAAGAGAGGCGAGTCGCAGAAGAGAGACGATTCGTCGAAGAGAAAAGAGAGACGTGTCGCAGAAAAGAAAAGACAGGCGAGTCGCAGAAGAGAGAAGAGAGACGATTCGTAGAAGAGAGAAGAGGAGCAGAAGAGACGGAGACGACGAGACCATATACAGGAAAGAGGCCCACGTGATTATCTGCCGACGAAAGCCTCCGATTTCACCCTTGTGCCGAACGTTACCAACAACAGTAAATCAGATTTTGCCAGGTCAGCAACAATAATATCACTTCCGATTTAGACCCGAGTTGGGCTGATAATAAATTGTTTGCCAACTCTGATAAACCAATTATTGTACGGAGGACTGATATATATAAAAAAAAACAGTATCTACGTTTGTTCAATTTATTCGAGTGATATTTTTTCCGTACGTCTTCGCCCTGCTTGGGCCAGCCCAAAACAAAGATACCTGCGACGATTCGATCTTGGCTGCCTTATGATCAAAGTTAAATCACAACGTGGGATAAGGTTAGCTCTGGATTGAAGCAGTCACTTCAGCGATCAGCCGCGGTATTGGACAACCCGGGGTGGGGTTGTACTGTTACAAATGAATCCATACATAATAAAGGAAAAAATGCAAAAATATATGGAAAGATGAAAAGGAAAAAGGCGAATTTATATAGAAATATGGTAAAAAAGTGAAATATAGAAAAAAGTTAGATACGAAAAGGCGAGTTCATATCGAGAGATGAATCGGAAAAAGACAAAATTATATAGAAGCGTAAAAGAAAAATGTCGAATTTATATTGCAAGATAAAGAGGAAAAACATTGATTTATATCGAAAAAGTGGGAAGAGGAAAGGCGACATTATACAGAAAGGAGGAGAAGAAAACTGTATTAATAGGATGAAGAGGCATGCAATTCTATAGAAAGATGAAAAGGTGTAAGGTGAAAGACAGGAAAAAATTCGAAATTACATAGAAAGAGGAAAAGCTCAGAATTGTATAGAAAGATGAAAAGGAAAAAAGGCGTAATTGTATAGAAATAGGAAAAAGGCAAAATTATAGAGAAAGATGGAAAGGAAAATATTCGGAATTATATAGAAAGAGAAAAAGGGAAAAGGCGAAATTGTACTGAAATAGGAAAAGGAAAGAAAGCGAAATTATATAAGAAAGATTAGTAGAATAAGGCGAAAAATTCAGCAATATATAGAAAGCGGGAAAAGAAAAGGGCGAAACTATATTGGAAAATAAAAAATGAAATTATGTAGAAAAATGAAAGGGGAAATAAGAGAAATAAAAAAAGCGAAATTGTATAGAAAGAACGAAAAGAAAACGGCAAAATTTTATCGAATGATAAAATGAAAAAAAATCGATTTTATATGGAGGGATAGAACGGAAAAAAGAAATTGCATAGAAAATTTAAAAGGAAAAAAGGCGAAATTATGCGGAAAGAATGAAAGGTAAAAGCTAAAATTATATAGAAATGTAAAAAGAAGATGGCATTTTACAGAAAGGCAAAATTTTAGATGGAATTATGTAGAACGTCTGAAATGAAAAAGGCAAATTCATATAAAAAAGCTAAAAAGGATTTTAAGCGAATGTATATATAAAGATTCATTTAAAACATTGAATTTATGCAGAATGATGAAATGGAAAAAAGAGGAAATTGAAAAAGTTGAATTTATGAAGAAAAATGAAGAGGGAAAAATTGAATTTATGCTGAAATCTGAAAAGAAAATTGAAAATTGGTGTAAAAAGCCCAAAAGGATTTTTATATAAAGGTGAAAAAGAAAACGAATTAATATAGAAAGTTGCAAAGTAAAAAGGCAAAATTATGCAAAAAGTTTGAAAGGAAATTCCTATAGAATTATGAACAGGATAAAGGCGAATTTATATAGAAAGAAGAAAAAGAAAAAAGGCGAATTTTTATAGAAAGAGGAAAAAGAAAAAAGGCGAATTTATATAGAAAGAGGGAAAAGAAAAAAGGTAAATTTATAGAGAAAGATGAAAAGAAATCCGGAATTATATAGGAAGTTAATGAAGAAAAAGGCCAATTTATATAGAAAGGTGGAAAGGAATAAGGCATAATTATATAAAAAAGGGAAAAACCAAAACGTCGAAATGAAATAGAATACTGGAGAACAAAAAGGTTAAAATTATTAGGATAGATAGAAGGGGAAAAAGATGATGAGGAAAAAGTAGTTTATCTTGAAAAATAATGAAGTGAAAGAAAACTCTATGAAAGCAGGTAAAAGAGAAAGGCGAAATTTTGTGGAAAGGTGAATAAGAAAAAAGAAGAATTTCTACAGCAAGTTTTACGGCAAAATACGAACTTACAAAGATAAAGGAGTATAATTTAGTGAAACAGCTACTGCGTTTAGACTCAACCTAACGAAATGTTTCCGTCTAATAAGATATTTAAGAAAAGATAAAAAAATTGTAATAATTTTTGCAATATCCAAATCATTATCATTCTCCCTCTCTCTTCTCCCTCTCTCTTTCTTCTCATCCTCTCTGTTATTCTTTTTCTTCCTCTCTTTCTCTCTACTCCTTCTCACTTCATCTTCTCTTCTCTCTCACTCTCCTCTCCGCTTCTCTTCTCTCCTCTCTCTCTTACTCCATTGTTCTTCTCTCTCCATTTTCCCTCTCTGTTCCTTCTCTCTTTTTACTCTTACTCTCCTCTTCTCTATCCCTCTCTCTACCCATCTCTCTCTCTCCCCCTCTCTCTCCCTTCCTTCGCTTTTCTTCTCTTTCACATCCATCTTCTCTCTATCTATCTCTCTCTTCCTCTCTTTTCCTCCATTCTTTTCTGTCGTTCTTTCCTTCACTCTCCCTCTCTCTTCCTCTACTCTTCTTCTCCCTCACTCTATTCTTTTCTCTCCCTCTCTTTCACTCTCAGTTTCTGCTCTCTTTTCTCCTTCTCTCTCGTCTTCTCTCTCGTCTTCTCTCTTTCTACCCATCTCTCTTACCCTCTCTCTTCCTCCTCACATCTTCACTCTCACTTTTTTCTTCTCTCTCCCTCACTCCTCTCTCTATATATCTTTGCCTCTAACTTCTTTCTTTCTTCTTCTTTCTCACTCACTGTCTTCTCTCTCCCTCTCTTCTCCATTACGACATGATATCTTTATACCTGCAACTCGGATTTGAGATTAAACTTATTAGTTAGGAAACGGTAAATTATGAGACTTTCTGTTATTCATTTATTTATTTATTATTAAAATCCACGATAGCCACGTAACTCGACGATAGCCAATCTAAGTCGACCGCTTCTTCTACAAAGAAAATCGATATGTGAGTGTGTGCGTGTGCGTGTGTGTGTGTGTGTGTGTGTGTGTGTGTGTACTTCATCTGGTAAAAACCCCACCTTGCTTTGTTTTCTTTTTTAAGTAAACCCATCTAAAGAGCGTGGAAAAGGTGCTTATTTCATTCCCCTCCACCGCACCCCACACCGCAGCCCCCGCATTTACAGAAGCGCTTTGAAAGAAAAATCGATACCTCCGCTCTAGTAAGTAGGAACTAAAAATATAATTTTGTCGGCTGAGTCACTGGCGCGAGACGATTTTCCTTGAAGAATCATTTCGATTCATTTGCCCCTCACGGCAGTGTTCAACACTGGAAGTCTGAACTAACCTAGATTCGAACACTGACTGCTACAGTTCAAATGGAACACGTCATCAGAATGCCCAACAAGTCGCATTCAAGAACTGAACAGCGAAAGAAAAATCAATAGACGCATTGAATGTTGCTCAGCCTGTAAACACGTTCATTCCGAATGCAAATGCCGAAAGAATTGATAATGAGAACATCATATTTTAAATCAGTTTTATACTACCGAATCCCTATCCCATTCAACAGTTTTTTTTTCCCTTAGAGAATTATGGCGAATATTTCCTCTCCTACAGGACTGCATCCAAGACACAAATCTTTATCTAATGACGAACCTGCAGTAGTGAGATGCAACTGTAGTAGGCGTAGTAAGTAGAAACAGGTGATTTGGAACGTGCCTGAGCCTCGATCTGATATCTCTCATTCATAAAAATTTCATTCATTCAAACAATTTTCATTCATCTTGGAATGTCAGAAACGTATTCGTTAGAAAATAAAAGAGTTTTGAATAAAGAAAAAGAAAATATTGTTATTTGTGCGGATTTATTAGTATGCACACACACACACATCTCTCTCTCTCTCTCTCTCTCTCTCTCTCTCTATATATATATATATATATATATATATATATGTATATATATATATATATATATATATACACGTAAGTATATACATATGAATATATATATTTGTATATAAATGTATGTATTTGTATATATGTATGAATATCTATAACTCTCTCTCTCTCTCTCTCTGTCTATATATATATATAGATAGATAGATAGATAGATAGATAGATAGATAGATAGATAGAGATAGAGAGAGAGAGAGAGAAGGGGACGAGGCGGACACAGAGGAATCAAGACTATATAGTGACCGTGAGTTTCACCCTTCCATTCCTATGTCCACACTATGTAGATCTATATTCGTGAAAGGGTGAAACTGGTATTCAAGCGGTGAATCCAACTCTCTGTCTCTGATATTGACCATTCCTTACAAATAAATAAAGCAATTTTATTTTTGTGAATATATAGATATGTGTGTGTGCGTGTGTCTGTGTCTGTGTGTAAGAAAGTATATATATATATATATATATATATATATATATATATATATATATATATATATATATATATATATATATATGTATGTACGTATTCATACGTATTTGCTAAATTTATTTTATTCTGACACATGGAGCTACAAAGATTAGGAAGAATGATTGGCGCCATTTTTCTTCCAAAACAAAAGATCAAGTTTTTCTGTCTTGAAAATTACCATACAACATCGTCGTTCATTATCTGTCCCTGAACACCGAACTTTAATAATAGATAGATAGATAGATAGATAGATAGATAGATAGATAGATAGATAGATAGATATAAATGGACTGAAATAGATAGATAGATAGATAGATAGATAGATAGATAGATAGATAGATAGATAGATAGATAGATAGATCGAGCGAGATAGAAAGAGCGAGAGAATGAGAGAGAGAGAGAGAGAATACAAGAACAAAACAAGAGGTTGGAAAAAATACAAAGAAAGAAAAATGAATCTGCGGAGAAAAGTGTCGATGTCTGGAGAAAGAGGAAAGAAAGTAAATTGAAAGAAAAGAAAGAAAAAAGTTGAAAAGGGAAAGAAACAACGGGTGGAGTAGAAATGAAAAAGAGAGATGGAGGTGTAAAGGGGGTGAAGGAAAGGATAAATAGAATTAGTAGAAAATCAGACGATGATTGAAGCGAGGAAAGGCACCATAACAACAACCACAGGCTTATTTAAAAGACTGGAATTTACGTGTTTCACATGTCAGAGCAGATGTAACTTTAAATGAATGTTACATTATGAGTAGGGCAGATGCTTACCACCTAACGATAGAGGCGGAGGGTGGGGGGTCCAGGTTTATTCGGTTTTCTTTGAATATCATTTCTCAGTCGCGATCCTTCTTGGTTAGTCATCCTCAACTTTGTGCCATTTTTTTGTTGTTGTTTAAACTCTTTGATTTTGACCCCGATTTCTCAGCGTCAGTTCCTCAAACACGGCAATCATTCTTGTTGCTCTCCCGCCTTGCTCACCACCATCTGTTAGATTTTTCTAAGCCACCCACTCTTACGCTTTCCCATCTTTCTCTCATTGCTGATCTATTTCTATCATAGTGACTATCTATCTATCTATCTATCTATCTATCTATCTATCTATCTATCTATCTATCTATCTATCTATCTATCTATCTATGTCTGTTCGTATCTATCTATCTATCTATCTATCTATATCTGTTCGTATATATCTATCAATCTATGTCTGTTCGTATCTATCTATCTATCTATCTATCTATCTATCTATCTATCTATCTATCTATCTATCTAAGCCTGTTCGTTATCTATCTATCTATGTCTGTTCGTATCTATCTATCTATGTCTGTTTGTATCTATCTATCTATCTATCTATCTATCTATCTATCTATCTATCTATCTATCTATGTCTGTTTGTATCTATCTATCTATCTATCTATGTCTGTTCGTATCTATCTATCTATCTATCTATCTATCTATCTATGTCTGTTCGTATCTATCTATCTATCTATCTATGTCTGTTCGTATCTATTTATCTATCTATCTATCTATCTAAGCCTGTTCGTTATCAATCTATCTATCTATCTATCTATCTATCTATCTATCTATCTATCTATCTATCTATCTACAGGTAGATAATCGATATAGATACATTTATTCCAGCCAGTGCTTTTGGTTAGTCAGCTCTCCAAATTGTGATTTTCAATTCAACCAAGTGTAGATATTTTACGCTTCGCACAACATGAACTTGTATAGTAGTAAATTCGATTATATGTAAAATCTTGCACAACTATATTGCCTATCGAAATTCTATTTTATTATGTTGGCCTTTCTCTCATTCTCTTGACACACCACAAACACATGTATATACAAACACACAAACACACGCATACACAGAAAATACATGCTTGATAATGGCTAAAAAATATAGCCGAAAACGCTCTCATATACAGAACATTTGAACGGTTTTTATAGTTTACGTTTAGAAAACACTTACATGAACACAAGAAAAAATTAAGTAAAAAGCTGTAGCTTTTCTGTCGTCTTTAATGAAACTTTACAGGCGAAAGTCCTGGTCACACAGGAAATCTTATGAAATATATATTTTTTTATCTATACAGATTAAAACATGGTTTTGTCGAAAGAAGAATGAATTTATTTCTTCTTTGTGGATGCAACACCCTTGATTGAACGGATAAAGAGTGAATGTGCTAAAATTGACGACAATGTAGAATTATTGCATCGAGTTCGCATGAATCTTGCAAAGTGCATCAACCTTTGCATCACAAGTCATGGAAATCATACAGATGTTATTTTTGAACATTCCAATTCAATAAAATTTTGAAAATTTAATTTCTTGAAAATATGCATATATATATATATATATATATATATATATATATATATATATATATATATAACTATGAACCTAAAAAGCCAGGCAAACCTACCTAGGTTTCACCTACGCGGTACGTCAGGGCACAACGTCCAGCGTACGCTGACGATCCGCGTAGGTGAAACTTTGGTAGGTAGGTTTGCTTGTGTCGGAGTTTTTTGTTTTTTTTTCTTTGGACTCTGAGCTTGGATTCTAGTCGGTTGTTTTCGTCTGAATTACATGTTCTTAGTTCTTTCTTTTTTTTATTCCTTATTTTTCCTTTTCCTTTTTTTATTGGTTTGTTCATTTACAAGCCAAAACACCTATGGTTTTTCCAAATGAGTATACTTACTTATATTTTAAGATTATTATTATTATTATGTCAATATCAATGAGATAACGATATATTTTTATATATCAATTACAATATTGGGGAAATTGTATGAGAAAGTGTAAAAAGTTTACTTATGATGCATTTCGTCCTCAGGACTTCATTATGGAGGTAGAACTACACTTGCGCACAACAGAGGGCTGTTGGGAATTTTAGAAATTTATTTTATCTAGACGAATACATTTAGAGTATTTTTCTCTTTCTTTTCATCACTTTTGTAAGTAGACATACCACAATGTGATATTAGAAGATCAGTTAGAAATAATGAAGTGTTGTAAGAGCCAGGACACAAATTTTCTGTAGATGAACATACGAGACATTTACATCGTAGTGTATTATTTTCTCCTTTCCTTAGAGAAGTCTTTTTATGTCAAAATTGTGGTTAGTGTCGTTACAGTCGGCGACCAACGCATTTTATCTATTATTTTATAAAATGTCCCTTTCGTGTTCATATAATTCATGTTCATATCGTGTTTCATTTAGATTTCGTGAGGTTTCTTCCATGTATTTTTGTGACAATACAGGCGATAAAGCACGCTCCATAATCTGAAAAAAACAAAAAAACAAAAAACGGAAGTATGTTGATTGTTTGGGTAAAATATTTTTGAAACGAACGGATTCGAGAAATTTTAGGAGGATACATGCCATCACTCCACTAAGAGGCGATCCCATTGGGAATCCAAGTTTTTGTTTGTAACAATTATTATTAAATGTGAAATAGCATTGATTGGTGATTAGAGGGCCGAGATTTCTTATTTTAGTTGTTGGTAAAGAGAGCTTGATCCTTTATTATGATAGATGCTTTTCTTAGGAGATAGAGGCATTCTTCGATTGGGACATTGGTGTAGAGTGATTTTATATCTTGGGGGGGGGGGCATGTATTTGTTGGTCATGTTCATTTACCCTGTGTTTTTCTGTACAGGGAGACAATCTGTTCATATTTCTTTTGATTTGTCTATTAAGCATGAAACCAGCTGTTAGCAGTGTACTGACTGAGATTCATTTTGTTATTTTCTTGGAGTGAAATCTTTAATCATCCCATTGAACGTTTTGCCACTGAGCTTTCTTCTTGTACAGAAACCGGCACCGATGCTTTTGTAAAATCTCAGGAAATCTTCTGGACATGTGAACAACAAGGGCGTTTTAAGGAAAATGGAAAACAAAATATACACTTATACTTAACCAATTCCTTGCCAGCAACGTGATAATGCCACTAAGATGCAAGATGTTACTGAGCATGAAAGAGAATGAGGGGACTTTAGAAGGAAACGGAAACCCAATCGTAAGCAAGAAACAATCCTCTACTCCTGTTCGAAAGCCCAGCGAGAAATGTGACGATAGTCGAATCTATTCAGGAAAAAATGAATAAAAAATAAATAATAAATAAAATTTCAGAGTTTAGACAGAGACGTTAAAAATATAGAGTTGAAGTAGACTTTAGAAAGAAGCGGAAACCTAATCCCGAACAGGAATCAGTGAACAAGCCTCTACTCAGGTTAAAAAAACTGAGGAGGAGAGTGAACCGGACGATAGGTGAACCTATGTAATATTGAGAAAAATATATAGCAAATGAAATTTCATAGTTTAGGCGGAGACGTTAGAAATATAGAGTTGAAGTAGACTTTAGGAAGAACCGGAAACCCAATGTCAAACCGGAAACAAGTGATAAATCTCTATTTCTTTTCGGAAGTCTGGAGAGGAGTGTGAACCGGGTGATAGGTCTTACAATTCAAAGGAGACCCTGCTGAAATTTCTAGGACATAATAAGAAAAAAGAGCTTGAAGAATTTGAAACATGAGAATCGGTTTTTCAAGTACTCCCGCTAAATTCTCACAAATGAAGAGAATCCTGGAAGCAACAAAAACGTTGTTCTACAGGAGGATGTTGAGAATTCCAACACATAATCAACAAAGTCTTAAGTAAAATTTGCGTAAAAGGGCATTTATACTCAGAATGAGAATGCGACAGCTGAAATTTCTTGAACACATAATGAGGAAGGAGTGCTTGGAGAATTTGATACCCACTGGACATATCGAGAGCAAGATGTACAAGGTAGTGCATCGGGTCACCTCCCTGGTGAGCGTATGTGAATAAATGATGAAACATGGGCGGAAGACTTAGCAAAGGGACAAACGTTGCTAAGTGCTACAAGAGATAGTTGTGGAGAGCCATGATCGCTCACACACTGAAAGGACAATGGCACATATAACATTAACAAAGTTTTAACTTCGGAAGTTCGTCAATGCTATAGTCGTTGAGATTGAGGAATATATAGCATAGAGATGAGGATATTAGTAAAAAAAGGGGGGGATTTTTTAAGAACTAGTTCCTTTCATGCCATAAATGTTTTCTTCTTTGCCCCCCCCCCTCTTATGCGTCTCAGAATCTCTATAAATCATTCTTGCCTTTCGTTCGCGCCTCTTTCTTCTTCATAGCTCCCGGCCCAAACGACAACTTCCACTCAACAACACAGTCTCCCTAGGGACAAGCCAGTCCCTTTCTTAATAGTCGCCTCATATGTACACAAATAATTAACATTAAATTGCCGAAAACGGTTGGGCCAATCTCTTCGAGAGCGGAAATGTCAAAAATCGTAGAATTGGGACTAAGACGGCGAAAAGTGGAAACTGATTTCTCGGAGATGGAACCCCGACCGTGTGTGTGTGAAGTTTGGGGTGGAAAATAAGGATGAAATGAAGAGTTTTGTCTATATACGCGGGTCTTTGTGGATTCACCTGTTGAATCGAATTAACTTCTCTTTTCTCCTTTTGTACATCCGTTTTGTTATTTACTCACCCCACGGGACACTTAGCTTAACTTATCCCAAATAATTTACGATGTTTCGCACTGTTTGGTATAAGGCCACAAATGTGGGAATTGAAGCTATTCACCTTTTGTGTTGGTCGACAAGACGAGCTTGTTAATTACTACTTAACGACAAGGATCAATTCTTATGAAAAGAAAAGTGTTTTTTTTCGACGGACAGAGGCCCAGTTTCGTGCCGTTATGCAGTAGTTAACTAAAAGAATTTTTACTTTTTCAGAGTTTTGCTTTTAATTTTATTACTATTAGTTCGTTTTATATAGTATGTCAGTTTTAAGTGAACAGCACAAAATATTGACATCGCCTACCAAGTGGTCCAAGAAATAGAACTGAAGATAAACCTTTTGTTGTAACAATTAAGCACATCCCATCTCCCCTCTCGCTTGTAACCATCTATTGTAATAAAATAAACTTTTTCAGCGCTAAATCTGAATTAGTCAAATAAAGTTTCTACTTAGAGTTGTTGCTATATTACACCTTTCCTAAACAGAAATTGGAATGAAAGTAGTAATTGCACGTACCTTAAATCTATCATAAAAATTCAGTCTGTTGAATTAGTAAATAGTAAATACTTTAAAGAATTCGGTGTGTGGATTAGCTATAGCAAATTGAGTAGCGAAGATAAAAAATGTGAACATAGTTTGCGCAAGTGCTAGTTTCGCTCAGCACAAAAATTGTTGTAAAACCAAAACATTCACGTAAACCTCGAATCTAGTTCTTAAATCCTTGATAAAATCCAAAGAAGAATCTGCAATATTATTGGTCCTGATCTGGCGGCTCAGCTTCAGTCAATTTCCAGCCACTGCCGTGTCTTTTCTATAAATACTTTTTTGCTAATTGTTCGGGTTAGCCCTTCGCTATGGTACCTAGAGATATTTTCAATTTAAGTTCAGTGCTAGACTGATGTCAAGATCTCATCAATTTACGTTTGGGTTGGCGAGACGTAACCCTAAGTTCGATGCTAACAATTTCTTTTCTCGCAATTCTCATTTATGGAACTCCCTTCCGGTTCCATGATTCCTAACCAACCTTAATCTGCAAAAAATTAAATGCAATGCCATTCGTTATCTGTTGTTCTCCTGATTGCTCTTTCCTCTTCCCGCTCATTATTAATATTTCTGTTTCTAATTCTTCCACAACCTGTAACGCCTTGTCTTAGTGGCTTTACTGCTTTGCATGTGGTGATACCGATAAAAAAGACTCTTCAGAACGTTCAAACTCATTCAGAAATATCTAAATGGTTTGCTACATAGAACCGCTTTCTCAGATCATGTATTGCAAATGGCGTCGAGTGAATGAAATATGTAGGTCTTCGTACCTCGTGGACAGGCGCTACAGAATTATAAACAAAGATTTATATCAAATAACAGAAAACAACATCATCTGAAGACTTTCAACAGGAGCAAAAACTTCAAATGTAACCACAAGATGACATCAAGATTTTGACGTTACACACTACTTGAAACAAAAGGTTAGGAAGGAAACCTACATCAATACTAGAAAGATCGATAACAGTTAGGGTACTTCAGAAACGTATTCTCATGAAAAATTGTTTTAATAGAAATATTTAATAAATTTCAATCGAAATTAACACTGGCTGCTCGGTTAATTAATGTTTCTTTATAAGGAAACGGTTAATAATACTGTAACTATAATTTGAATCTAAAAAGGAAATGGTTTCCGAAAAATAATGAAAAATTAAAGAACATAGCGCTTCATTTAAAACATTTGCTCAGATTTCGATGATTGCCTAGAAGTAGTATTAAGTGAAAACAAAAACAAATATCATTTGAATTATATACACCATAAAATATTAATAATAACAATGCCCCATCTAAAACGACGAAAAAAACACTTCAGGCTATCACGGCTTTTATCACAAAATTCAAACAATTATTTAAAATAAAAAGATGAAAGACATACATTAATGAAAACTCTCGTTGTACGCATGAAAATTACACAATTTTTCCTATTTGAATTTTTGGGCTCGAATATTTGATAAAAATACAAAAAAGCAAACAGTGTGGAAATTCCCCGATTCTATCGTTAAATATTTGAGCTTAACAAGTTTAATCAAATATTGCAATAACCATCATAATGCAGGTCATTACTTAAAGAACTGAGAGACTAATTAAAAGATTTGAAATTTTACTTTTTTTTTCAATTTCATTGAAGCAGACGTTAAACATATCAGAACGTTATCACCTCCTCCATCTTCTTTTTTCTTTTTTTTTCTCACTGATACCAAACAGCGTTTCTGATATGTCTTTTTTCTCGCGATCAAAACGCAATCGTCCATTATTCACGAGGTATTGACAGGATGTAACTTACGAGCTGTATAACTATGGAACGAAGGAATGAGAAGAATTATAATCTGATGATTAATCTAAGACAAGAACGATCTCCTTTGCCCAAATAACTGAATCTCCTCCTTTACGATCCTATTGGGAAATCATTTGAGTAAATCAGCTGTTTTTTCCAACTAGATATGTATAAGAAAACAAACATGGATACCATCTATGTGTTAATGAATGAAGAATTACCCCTTAATTTACAATAATAATTAATATTTGTTTTCATCGCAGATTTTCAAAAACTATATACATGTTCAACCTGAAATGATATTCTCTTGAGTTTGTGAAAGTCATTTTCCTTATCAATACTCAATGGAGTTGAATCATTTTCTGTTTTTAGAATCATTCATTATTGAACATACGATTAACTGAGAGGTTTCACGGCGAAATTATAAAATGTCGTGAAAACTCATAATGAGTCCAAATAATACAGCTGCTTTTTTTGAAAAAAGAAAAGAAACGTAAAGCAAGAAATGGATGCATAAATAACAGAAGGTTTAGCAAAGGTCGACTTAGAAATCTTGATAGTAAGATAAAACTCTTCCACACTGTCATTGGGTTTATTAATCGAGAAAAATATATGAGAAAAGATTAAAAAAAAAAAAATGCTGATAAGAAGAAGGCGTTGAAAAGAAGAATTTTTCTTCGACAAAGAAACAATAATTTATAAAGTTACAAATGAAAGTTGGAAATTAAAAAAATACAGTTTATTTCGAGGGCGTTAAAAGTAATTCTTCTGGGTTCCACTTCAGACCAACTGATGCAACTCAAAATGGAAATGGAGGAATTGAGGAAGGTGGTTACAACGAAAGAGAAGTGGAAGAAGAAAAATAACCGGAGAAACATTTTTTTTGAAGAGGAAAGAAAAGGAAAGTGAACAGAGAAAAGAGTTGTGTAAAAGATAACGATTTAAAAAGGAGTCGTTAGAATAGAGAAAGGGAAAGAGAATGATATAATGAGAGGATGGGTGGAAGGAAAAGAGAACATTCTAAGGGGAGGAAAAATTCATAATAGAAAAAAACAAGGAGAAAGAAGGAAAAACAGAGAAAGGGCAAAAGTGAATAAATGTAATAAGAAAGAAAGAAAGAAAGAAAGAAAGAATGAGACACGCACGGTAAAAAAGAATGAAAGAGAAACGAATAAATTAGAAGAAAAAAGAATGAAATCATGAGATATATATTTAGTAAAAAAAGTAAAAAAGGAGGAAGTAGAAGAAAAAAAAAGAAAAAAATTAAAAAAAGAAAGAAAGAAGAAATGAGAAATGTGCTTAAAAGAAAGAAAAGGGGGAAAGTAGAAACAAGGAATTGTAGATGTATTTTGAAAAAAGAATGAATGGATTTCTGCTTTGTAGAAAAAGAAAGACAAAAGGAGTGTGCGGAAGAAAGAAAGAAGAATGAAATATTTGTTTGAAAAAAAAAGAAAAAATGAAAAAAATGATTGAAGAAAAAAATCATAAGATTAATGTTTTATAAAAAGATTAAAAAGAGTAGAAGAAAGAAATGAGATGTGTACTTTAAAAAAGAGAGAACGAATGAATGTATGAAATATGGGTAGTAAAAATAAAGAATGATAGAAAGAAGAGAGAAGGAAGAATGAGATATGTGCCTTAATGAAAGAAAGAATATTGTACTATATATATATATGTGTGTGCGTAAGAAAGAAATCATATATGTATGTATATATATATATATATATATATATATATATATATATATATATATATATATATATATAAACAATTCTAACAGAATAAAGAACAGAAAAGAGACGAGTAAGAAAAGCGATCGATATAAAAGGCAGTTGTTCACATAACAGCTTTGCTCAAAACAATTTCATTCATAAAAATCCTCTGACTTTGGCTTGGACTGAAGGTGACGCTGAAGGCCACTATGGACACATTCGATCTACATCCAGATTCATTCATTTGTAGTAAAACGCCCCCCCCCCACACACACACACACTTTACACTGCAAGCAGCAGCAGAAACACGCACATTTCATTTTCCTATTCAGTTCAATCATTGAGGGTCCTCTTAGATATCGATTACAACCAAGTAAGTTTATAACTCAGCTAAAAATAGAAAAAAAAAAAAAGAACAGTGGATATGGGAGTGGGTATAAAAACATAACTAATCCCAAACGGATAATTCTAACTCCGGCCTGCCACTGTGAAAGGATCGATATTTAGTCTATTGCAATTATTATGGGATTTGCTTTGTGATTTTGGAGTTACACATTTTTACTGATGCCAATGTTCAACCTCAATTAAAAGAGAGGAATTCTGATTTTCAAGGCAGGCAAACCCACTCTATTTGTACAATTATTCACAGCACAATTCTCCTCTTACTATTTTCTCCATTTTGGTCTTGCTTTCTACGATACAAGTATTGTAGAAAGCCAGGCATTTTCTTTATGTGCCGTTCTCACTCAGGACGTAGGCGATTATGGCTCTCCACAATTTCCTGTTCTTAGTAGCTCTTTATAAATGTTGTCTTTTCGTCATTACTCCTAAACCTTGTTCGGCCATCCATTTGCACAAACTCTCTATGTAGGTTATGCGTTGTTTGCCACTGTTTCTCTTGCCTTCAAGCTGTCCTGTGAGTATCAGATTTTTCAAGCCTTCTTTCCTCATTATGTGTCCTAGAAATTTCGACTGTCTCTTCCTGATGTTGAGTATAAGTTTACTTTTTGTTTCCATTTTCTCTCAAATTTCGTCATTGCTCACATAATCGGTCCATGGTATCCTCATCATCCTTCTGTAGAACCACATTTCTGTTGCTTCATATCTCTTCTTCCTATGTTTTATTTTTTATTTTATTTTTTTTGATGTGTCCAGCATTGACTGCCATATAAGAGAATAAGTATAAAAATATGCTGAGATCTCGAATAATGTTTTTCACGGCAGGCAGGCACTCTTCCCATGGAAGATTAGCGCAGTGTAATTATGACTATTTTCTCTATTTGACCTTGTACCATACACAAATCAGATTAGTAAATATTCTTCTTATAAATGTTACGTCTCTTCAGGACATAGGCGATCATGCCTCTCCACAACTTCATATCTCGTGTGGTTATCAGCAGTTTGCTAAGATGACTGCCGTCCCACCATCCATTCACGGAAGCGGCTCTTTGCGCCCCCCCTTAACTATTTTACTCTCAGTATGGCCCGTGAGGGTTAAGTTTTAGAAGTCCTCCTTCTTCCCAATGTTTCCAAAGAATTTCAGCTATCTTTTCCTGATTCTGAGTAGAAGTGTTTTTTCTGTTGCCATTTTCTTTAACACTTCCTTGTTACTTACTCACTTCGTCCATGGGATTCTCAGTATCTTTCTGTAGAACCACATTTCTGCTGCTTCCAGTTTTCTCCTCATCTCTGGTGAGATTGTCCAATATTTACTGCCATAAAAGAGGATGGATGCCACATAGCAATCCATCAATCTTTTCTTTGTTTCTGATGACATTTCGCGTTTCTCAGCACCTTGTTTAGTTTTGGGAAGGAATGTCTCTTTCGCCAGTCAAATACGTGTTCGGATCGCGGTGTCACATTTTCAATCCTCTGTTAAAACACTTCCCATATATTTGAATTTCTGCACCTGCTTCATGTTTATATCTTCATTTAGTAACTCGCACTTTGGGCTTTCTCTCTTGCTAATGACCATACTTTCTGTCTTCTTGCAATTGATGATTGGTCCTTTTATCTTGCTTTCTTCTACCACCCTGTCTAGGAGATAATGTAGTTTTAATTCCGGATCGACTATCAATGCAGTCCTCTGCGTATCTGGTTAAAATTTACGCCCACCGATAATAAATATTGATAGAGCCTTCAGTTCACTTGGGATGGCGTCGCTGCAGAGATCGACTAAATCTGGGGAGAAAACATAGCCTTGTCATACGTTCCTTTCTACATTTTATAGCTGCATAAGTCATTTCCTATCCGTATGTAGGCGGTTTGCCCCCACTATAAGTTCACGATTATTCTAACATCATTTTGAAAGTAGATCTAGTATTGCTAGCACTTTAAATAGATCATTGTGTCATACCTGTCAAATGCTTTGGCTTAATCTATAAACATAAGGACACATTCTTTTGAATTTGTATTGCCCTTTCTATTTATCTCTCTTTCCTTAACCCTCTCCCCCTCTCAACTGTCGTCATCAAATATCGTATTTCTTGTATTCCTTGACAAAAACCGGATTAATAACATTTTATTCTAATTTTTTATTAAAATAATTTCAGTTTTTATAACATCTTTTCTGGCTAAGATAATCACTTTAGAAAATAATCTAAATAAATAAACGGCAAATTCTATGTGTCCGTTCATGTGCCTAAAATCGCCTCTAAGTCAGGCCACATTTGCTCAATATAGACATATTACACGTTTTTGGAATCAGAAGGATTTCCCTGGATTGAAAATCTGTCCTTTAACTGGTACTTGAATATCCAGTATTGGGATTTATGTCCGGATGAGGAATGAACAGTTAAACGTTCAAATTTTGAAATAACTGGAAAAAAAGGCATCATTTTAAAAGTTTTTCAGTTATATAGAGTTTTAAAGTAACACAAAAACATTGTGAATTTAAAGATTTTTGCTTTAAATTCAGTTTCAAATATCTCCAAAAGTTTGTTAATTGAAGAAACCAATTTTATTTCTTCAAAATGTCAAGGAAACAGAATTAAAGTGAGGGATTTCGTGAGGTGAGGTTTTGAAGTTCTGCAGAATTTGTGATTTGGAGAACTTAAGTTTCGGCATGAATTGAAGTTTCGGCCCAAATCAGTCTTTGACTGGAATTGGATTTATATGCTGAATCAGAGTTAAAGTAAGGTTTTGAAGTTCTATGGGGTCAATTTTGGAATTCAAAGTTATTTCTTTAAAATTATCATTGCTGTTTTCGAAGACCAGAGATCTCTTTAGTTTTGTCCGGAGACCAAAGTAGGCTTGTGTATGTGCTTTGGCTTTTAAACTAGTATTAAAATAAATTTAACACCTTAATAAAAGAAAGATATAATTTTTATTTTAATTGAATATTATATTTTCCTCATCATCTAAATAATATTATCATAAATTATAATTTGAATTATATATATATTCACTATCTCCTTTAGATATACTCGATTTATTTTGCCATCATTTTTTAATTTTTCCTCCATCATTGTACATTTATTTTAACATTTTCCTATGTATAAACCTCATTGATAGCTTACACACATTTATTTTATTGACAAATATCTATCTTTAATTTTATTAACTGTTAATTTTCAAAAAGATTTAAAATTATCAAAGGCGTTTATGAGTCGCAAAGTTGACATGTCAAAGATTTTTCTTTAATTTTTATATTAGGCTGATAATATTCTTAATGAACGAAATATTAGTAATAATACAAAAACATTTAACATCCAACTAGTTTTCCTATATTCCATCTTAAATATATTCTTAGTAAAAGTATTGTAAACAAAAAGAAATTAGTTTCTCTTTTCCATGAAAGCAATCAACTGAATCGAATTTGCGTCGTTGTATTAAAAAATAATTATTTTTAAATGAAGAATCCACCAATTACAGCCAACGGTTAGGATCCGTTTAATTCAAGCTGCAGATTAGAGAAAATAGGCTATTGTTATGAATCATTTGTGATTATTTTACACTCAATATTATGTATGACTTAAAATAAAATGTCTTTTGTTTATTTTCTAAAAACGGCTTTTGCTTTCGTTTTATTGGGCTTTTCTATCAGATCCACAATTAGAACAACTCAACCTGTCGTTCAATGACCTGCAATTAGCCGCTTGATGCCAGTTGGAGGATATTCTACTTTAAAATCTACGACCATTTCAGCATTCAGGCAAAAATTATTTGAGAAGCCATTTTCGAAGAAGCAAAATAGAATAGAGGTCTGTTTTACTGACTGTATAAAAATTAGTTTTAACAAAAATGATAATATTAAAATTGTATGAGAAAAACAAATAATTAAAATAATTGTGTAAAAAAAATAATACTGAAACTATTTTAATGAAAAAGTTAATACTGAATTGCATTAAGAAAATTATAATGATGCTAACATGGTTTCTTTAACAAAACAAACAAAAATGAAGCCAAACTATATATATATATATATATATATATATATATATATATATATATATATATATATATATATTATACTACTAGTAATCTTCTGTTGTAAAAAACCACGGATAGCACAACTTGTAAGTCTATCAAAATAAATTGGTACCCGCGGAAAAAAAATGGAAAATGAAAGAACTACGGCGAAATAAATCGTCCAGTGCCTTAAATTTTTAGTCCAAAGAAAAAAACCCAAGCGAGTAATAAAGCTGAAACGTAGAGTGCTGAATACGCTAAGTAGAGCAGAGATAAATGAAAAAAATCCTAAAGAGCCAGGAACAACCTACCCAAGTTTCACCTAAACGGATTTTCAGGGCAAGCTGGCCAGCTTATCCAGAAAATCCGTTTAGGTGAAACCTAGGTAGGTTGTTCCTGGCTCTTTAGGATCTTTCATTTATAAAATTGTAAATTTTAAATTCATTTTTTCACCCTTGAAAGTGAAGTCTGAAGATCCATAGAAAAATAAAATTTCTGTTGAAATAAATTATAAGAATGGAACCTTAAAGTAGTCTGTTTTTTGTTTTTTTTTTCTTTAAATTAAATTATTCGCTCTGACTTAACTCCGGATTTCATTCTCCTTGGTATTATCCATACGGATTACCAAGATTTTCGTTACTTAACTTATATATATATATATATATATATATATATATATATATATATATATATATATATATATAGGTATATGTGATAACGAACTGTTCCTTGTCATGGTAGAGAGCTTACTTGTCCCAGTGATCCCGAGAGCAAAGCCGTCTGGAGATCCAACTCCTCTAGGACCACTCATGGCGGTAAGGTCGAAGAGGAAGGACCAGACTCCAGAATGAACGCTATTACCCCCATCCCCCGCTGCTGAAGACCCCAACGGCGAAATAGGTAAAGATCTACACGGTTTTAATGGCCATGCCGTTTGTGCCCCGAGGGAGGCGCTTCTGGCCAAAAGTCAAATTCACGCGAATGGCCTCGTCAGTATCTGTTTAATTCACAGCCATCTCCGCCACCGCCGCCACCAGGGGGGAAGAAAGGGAATAGGGAGGGAGGATGACGATGCCGATGAGATTGGGAGCCAACAACAACAATAACATAAGTAGGAATGAAGACTGATGCATAAAGAGATGAAGAAAAAGTTTCCAAATTGATGTTATAAAAACCGACCCAAAAAGTGAGACAGTCTAAACCTTCCGTGGTAAAATTTTTACAAAAACCAACCAACTTTGAGTTGAAAGCAAACTCAGTTTGATTGGATGGTCTTGATTTTTCAACTAATGAGTATAAAGATATAGCCCCTCCACCCAGCGCGCCCCGCGAAGGAATTGGTTTATGAGTCATCTTTGATCCACGTGTTTGATATATAAGAGGGAAAATTTGAACAGCAAAGTCTGTTGTTGCTGAAAAAAGTTTAGGTTACTCGAGCCAAAGGCAGAAATGTTTGACCGTCTCAGCGAGTAAAGGCCGTTATGCTGAGAAAAGAAATAAACCACGGGGTGACCTGGAATGATCAAAGACTACTTTAATTACTGACAGGGGTGAGGTAGAATAGTAATAATAATAATCTTCTAAATTCTCTTTCATAGACTTGTGAGAGTTTATCAAAAATTTGAGGGTGCCTCTTCCAAAAACCTGAACATTCACCAAAAGGACATTCACCAAAAAGCGGCAACAAGGTAGGTCAATCTTTTCTCACTGCCCTTCCGAACTTTAACTTTCAGCTCAGAATTTGAATTTTCAACCTTTGAACCAGTGACATTTTTGAATTGTGAACTTTTCGAAGTAAATTTCCTTTGTTACTAATAAATTGATTTATATGAACTGTCTTTCTAAAAGAAAGTTAGTAAAATCTTTGTTCTTAAGAAAAGTATTTGCTTTACTCGAACTATAGTTTTCTAACAGAAACTGATTTGTATTTCAAAGAATCGTCAACCTGTCTTGATAATTTGAAGTGTCCAAGGGAAATATGCAAAGCCTATATTGAAATTTGTACAATTTGTATCTTGTGAAATATGTTTTTGTTATTGTAATAAACGTTTGTTTCTTTGCAAATGTCTCAGATGAGTTAGATTCTAATTTTTTTTTATTTTCGCCATTAAAATATTTGACGTTTTCTCTTCTCAAAATTTTTTAGATAACTTTTGACGAGAGAAGATAAAAATTCTAAAAAAATATTTTATCTCCAAAAAAAAAAAAAAAGAATTCCATCATTCTTATTGTTTCTTCATTTTTAAGAGGAAAACTAAAATATTTTATTAGACTTTCTGTTCCTTCATAATGGTAAATAATATGAAATCTGGTTTCAAATAAATTATGAAAGATATTTAAGTATGCGTAGTTCGGTGGGTGGAAGCGTTTGCTGGGTGACCCGGTGACTTGACCCAAAGACTTGTAAGTTCAATACCTGGCTACGGCAGAGATGAAAAAAGGGATTGGTGCTAAAGGGAAATAACTGAAACTGAAATGTCCGAAGGAAGTACGACGGGTGGAACTGGAGCAGTCCACCCCGATGGACGAAATTGGGGTGGGAAAGTTCAAAATTCCGATCACTTAAAGAAGGCCGTCTTAAATATAGCAACAAAGATTAGGATAAAAACCTGAATATTGTAAATAGTTACAATGCCTCATCTCAGAAATATAGACAGAAAAATATTATATATATATGAAGCTTTGTAGCTATTTACACTATTTACAATATATATATTTACATTATATATATATATATATATATATATTACTATATACAATATATATATATATATATATTATACTATATATATATAATTATATATTACACTATATATATATATATATATATATATATATATATTACACTATATATATATTTTACACTATTTATAATATATAAATTTACACACTATATATATATATATATATATATATATATATATATATATATATATATATATATATATATATATATATATATATATATATATATATATATATTCATCCAAAGAGGGGCTATTTCGCTGTATCACAGTTCATCAGTGTGGCTAAACGTCTGGTTGCCTCTAGCTAGGATCAAAACCTGGTTGAATTGGTGTCAGTCGGAAAATCTACTCCTAAGCCTTTGGCGCACAAAAGGGCTGAAGGTGAATTTAAGTGTATTTATTTTTAGATAAACACGTCAGTGAATGAGAGAACTCGATTCGTTTTATCGAAGAGTATTGCATTAGTAGCAGCAATAGTCACTGTCTACAAACTCAAACTTTCTCCCCAGAGAGCTCAACGGAAATAATTTTCAGCATATGTATATATATATATGTGTGTGTGTGTGTGTGTGTGTGTGTGTGTGTGTGTGTGTGTGTGCGGGGGGGATGACAAAATTCAAAAACAAATGAAATCCCCTCAATAGAGGAAACATTGTTACGTAACCTATGATGACCAATCAAAACACAAGTATATGATAATTCAAAAAACCTGAAAGTATATTCAAAATATAAAACATTAGCGTATTAAACTTAATGTTAGATTAAACTAGAAATCAATATAAAATAATTAAATTCTAATTTCACCGTAAAATTAAAAATTCTAAATTTAACCAAGCATTAGTTTAAAATATTACAAAATCATTCAAAAATGAAACGGCAGAAAAAAAAAATATATATATATATATATATATATACAAGTATATGATTGGTGTATGCCGACTAAATTCGACTAACCAACAATTACTATACTTACAAGAGTGCTCAATACAGAGTAGAGCAGATATAATAATTTATTTAAAAATTATAACATAAATATGTTATAAAATCACTACAAAAATAGCCATTTTGTTTCAACACTTCCGGAGTCTTATCAAGTGACCGGAGGTGTTGAAACAAAATGGCTATTTTTCTAGTGACTTTATAACATATTTATGTTATAATTTTATATAAATAATTATATAAATATATATATATATATATATATATATATATATATATATATATATATATATATATATTCTTTCGTTCCAATTTTTGAATATATATATAATTTTGAATAATTTTGAATAATTATATAATTTATATATATAATTTTGAATAAATTTTGAATATGTATATAATTTTTTTGAATATATCCGGTAAATTTAACGCTGATGTAAGACGTAAACGCTACAAACATTAAATAGAAGAAAGTCAGAATTCAGGTGAAAAAATGGACAGGGAGAAGAATTATAGAAATGACACAACAAACACATTGGCATCGTAATACACAAACACGTAAATAAAACTAAATATCTAAGCACACAAATATAAGAACGACACCGGAAATGGAAGAAGAAAACGAAAAAAAAGAAAGAAAAACAAAAAAAGGAAGATAAAAATAAATAAAAAGAAGCTAAAAAAAGAATAAAAACAAACAAAAACTCAAAAGAAAATTATATCAGACAAATGCATATAAAAGTAAAAACAATTACAAGCTATGACACATGGGTACCTATATACAAATAAACAAACTCACCAAGATTCAGGCACAAATACAATAATTAAACGACATAAACCAAGCATCAAAATATTACATACATGAACAAACATAGATGAAAAGGTGGCGGCTGGGGGTTATCAAATAAGGGCAAGAAATAAGGTATGTACGATGTATACATATAAGTAGTTGAAATATGCATATCAGGCAGAAAAGACAAATACACACACACACACACACACACACACACACACATATATATATATATATATATATATATATATATATATATATATATATATAAACAGACACATATTTTGAGCCGTTCCATTTTTGAATAGTTTTGTAATATTTTAAACCTAATGTTTGGTTAAATTAGAATTTTTAATTTTACTGTGAAATTAGAACTTAATTATTTCCTATTGATATCTAGTTCAACATTAACTTTAATACACTAATGTTTTATATTTAGTACTGTCAGTTTTTTGAATTATCATATACTTGTATTCTGATTGGTCATCATAGGTTACGTAACAATGTTTCCCCTATTGAGGGGATTTGATTAGGTTTTGAATTTTCCAAAAAACTCTTTATTTTGCAATCAACACTATCACTTGCTAAGATGCCACATGTGTTGAAATAAAATGACTATTTTTGTAATGATGTTATAACATGCTTATGTTATAATTTTTGAATAAATATTATTTGCTCTACTTTGTGTAGAGAACTTTTTAAAAAATAGTTTTTTGGTTATCGGAATTCCAAGCCAAAATTGTTTTCGCATGTTTTGGAAAGTAACCTGTATGCTGTATATTAAAATTAGGAAAATGAATTGTCAATGGTCATTAATAAAAGGAATGTTACTTACAAACAGAGGATAATGTAAATACGTGGATGATGATTTTATTTCAAAAATGTTTGCAAAACAGTTGATACGGAAACGTTATGTAAATGTATTTACTATAGAAATTAATAATCAATAATGTAAATGCATTGCTAAAGATTTTACTATAGCAAAACAATGGAATTTTGAATTTACTTTTACTACAGAAATGCATTGTAAATAATTTTGCTCCAAAATGAATTCAAAATCAGAAAAAGGATTATCAGTGTTCAGGCAATTTCTACAATCCTTCATCAAAACCTAGAAACTAACGTTACAAAATCAAAAACGGAAAGCTTTATCAAAAACCAGAAACCTCAAGACATGAATAACTTCAACAGCAACAACAACAAAAACGAGTAACACGTGTAACTAGAAGAGAAAATAATGATAAAATGAAGATTTGAATTTTCCACATTACCAAAACACAAGAAAGGTTATTAAGGAAACTTCTATTAATAAAAAATGAACTGTAACAATTAATGGACTTGGAGATTTCGTGCAAAACTGTTTTAAGGAACTGATTTTATAAATTTCAACCGTAAACGGTAACAATGGCTGTTCAGTCAATGAATACCGAATGTTTCCTTTGTGGAAACGCTTACAATTATCATTGCACAATTTTATGTCACGAGTGTATTTTCTATAAATCAAGTTTTAAAATTATTTATGTCATTATTTGATTTCTTCGTACAATTCACAAATAAAGACAATGCGTTGCTTTTATTACAACTGATAATAATTAAAAAGTTATTCAACATTCAAAAAACAACAATGTTAACAATTGTTCGTTACTACGAATAAACCCAATATAGAAATTCCACCCACTATAAATGGGTGCTTGCCGTATGGGAGTGTCAGCTGTTAGCATGTGAGTTTGAATTAATAACATTGAACAAGGTGCGGCAGAAATACCTACCACATGTTAAAAGTTGACAAAAAAAAAACAAGTTAAGTGATAAAATTGATTTTACTGGTGTTTAAGCAAAGAGCTACAGTTTTATTTCGTTACAAACTATAATGCAAGATGATTGTAAAGTACCTCCCTATTTTATATATGAGTGGTCAGCCAGGAGTCCTGACTTAAGACACTATGACTTTTTTCTTTGGAATTGGTTAAAGGAGAAAATCTACTATACCAAACCAAGATTTTCTGGAAGAACTTAAAGGGCAAATAAAAGAAGTTATGTCTTCCATACCACAAGAGTTCCTGTTGAAATTAGTTGACGCGATTCCTGGGCGGCTCGAGAAGCTGGTAGTGAAATCTGGTGCCCATATCGAATTTTAAATAAAACTTCAGGCTAAACACTTTCCTCTCAATTCCATTTCTTGTAAAAAATATAGTTAATAAATAAATTATAAGTATTTTAAAATGGGGAGTTACTTTTTAATCACCCTGTATAATTATTTGCTAAGCAAAGCTTAGATGTGGCACAAGGCCGAAGCTATTGAGAACACAGGACGATCGAACACGCTACTGAGTCGTAAACGATTTAGCGAGACCACCCTGCTAACCATTAAACCAAGTCGAAGTGCCTATGTCTGCCTAAAATATAACAAATTATGGCTTCCTTTAATATTTTAGTGGTTCAATCATAGTATGTGTCCTTTATATTTTGATAGCACATATATTTCCCATATATTATTTTCCTATATAACTGCGTCAAATTGACAGGTTACGTAACCAACTCGTTTTAACATTTCATGTAACGCAGACACTGTTATCTACCCTTATAAAGCTAAAAAAAAAAAAGCAGCTCTTCAAACAAAGAACAAACCTTAAGTTTTTGCTAATCTTTGTTAACCTTCATTGTATGCGGATAACCGTTAAGTATTTTTCAGTTTATGATCCGTGGATGTCATTAGATGATAATTAAATTGTGATTCCTTTTTGTCTAATTTATTGTCAAGGAAAACATAACTAAAGTTGTTTGGATAATGGAGGCAGCATATTGTTAAGTTGGGATATTAAGTTGTTCTACAGGAAACAGGCTAAAGGATACAAATTGGTTGTATCAATTTATAGTTTATTTGAAAAGTTTTACATTTTAAAGCAGTATCTTATAAAAGTTGAAGGTAGAACAAACTTCGGCAGAAATTGTCCCTCAAATGTAGAATTGTCTTCATTGAAGATTGATACTTGTACTACACTATCCATTATTGTGTTTTCATCCATTTTAATGTATCTATTGTGTAATGCTTTCTGTATATGAATAGAAATTCTTTGCCACACGAAATAGCCAAAATGTTTTAATGACCCTAATTCTAATCCACTATTATTCAATTTATAGGTTTTACTTATCGTCCGGTTCACACTGTTTCCCAATCTTTTGAACAGGAATAGAGCTTTATCCCTTGTTTCCTGTATAGGATTGGGTTTCCGGTTCCTTCATAAGTCTACTTCCACGCTATGCTTCTAACGTCTCTGACTAAATTCTCTCTGAAATTTTATTCACCAATTAATTCTTGACTTCTTCAAGTTTAGATTTAGCTGGTATCTTTCATGCATACCCACAAGAACTTAATTTCGTGTCCTTTCTTATGCTAATACAACTCCACACAGTAACACTCTACCTTGAGTGGCTCTTGGGACTTGTACTGGGTGAACAATAAAAAATAATAATAAAATACACACTGACAATATTATTAAAAAACAAATTTAAATGAATATTTGACAAAAATTTTCTACTAGAAAATAGATATCAAATAAGTAAGTTTGAAATTTTTTTTATCTTCTTTAAACCTGATCAGCCTTACAATTCTGGAAATTCTTGTACAGTGTAACCCGGATATAAGAGAGTTGCCGGGACCGGAGAAGAAGTTTCTCTTATATCAGGGTCTCTTATATCCGGGTTACACTGTATTTGCTATTTGCTCGATCATTACGAATTTAATCATTAAAGTGAATGAATATTTTAATGTTTCTCCTTAATAAAGTTTCTATTTTCTTAATTTTTTTATTCTTTCACACTCAGTATCCCCACCCCGCCTTGTGTTTTAGTGGCTTTACTATCTTGCATGGGGTGAAATGGTTAGAAAAAAAATCCATAGTTTTCGCAAAGGCTAATGAAAATAATTTGATAAAGATATTTTTATTTTTATTTTATTTATTTATTTTTGTATATTTCGGAGCATTTTCCAGGATTCTAGTCCATATTTAAATATCAATTGTCCAAAGTCTGAGTACTTTCGGCCTTCATCAGCCATTACCAAGAGTTTTTTATTTCGTTTTTTTGGGGTTTTTTTTTTTTTTTTCACATATCGCGTCTTCGTCTGTCTTTTTTTCTTTTCTTTTTTTTTTCAATTTTATACATTTATGAAACATATTTAAAAAAAATTTTTTTTGGTCAAAAAGTATCAATAAGCAATATTTTATTGATAATAAATAATATTTTATTGATGTTGTGTTGTTTTTTACACTTTATGCTCCTAGCATTTGTAGTCTTATTCTACAGTGTATGGAATTATCCTGTTTTTCTTTTACTGACAAAGATTTGTCGGATTACTGGTGTTTTTTGTTGTGCTGATTGGTGATATGCAATTTAGTTCAGCTATTATCAGATAAATGACACTTCAATCGGCGTGATAATGTAATACTTGCATAACCAACATATTGTTTGAATTATTATCTTTAATATATCCTACCCCCGATATCACAAGCTGCTTTGCAAGTGATGATTTTCATTCAAAATGTCAACATATATTCCGGACACTGGTTCTGCTACTTCTAGATTACAAGTAAATTCTTTATTTTCATGCATAAACAAAAATTCATCCCAATTAGTCCTTATGGTACGTAAAGATTTCTAGAAATGTACGTATAAACCTTGGATTTCTACTAAAGTTGCAATAGCCTCGAAAGGAGCTTTCAAAGCTGGGAAAGTGTCCGAAAAAAAGTGATTAAGAAAATACGAGTTGAGGCTTTTACATATTTTTAGATGGATATATATTTTTTTAATATTTAATCCCAAAATACATACACAGATAAGCACGCGAACACACACATACACACACGCACAAACACACTCACATATATACGTGTCTCACACACACGCGCGTGCTGCACACACATACACTCACGCGCGCCGCACACACATACACTCACGCGTAAACACATACATACACACACACTCACGTGCGTGCGCGCACACACACACGCAAACTTATATATATATACACACACACACACGCACGCATACACACAAGGGAGTTTCGACAGTGCGTATATCTAACCTTCAGAGGTTCTCTTAAATTTTGCACACTACGCCCACTGTTTTCTAATGAGCGTACTTCCGAAAAATCACACTTCCACCGGAAATCGTCGAAAACAACCCAAAGACTTCCTTTTCCTGTCTATCGTCTGTGGGGGAAGGTGGGAGAAAAATTCCCATAGAGGCTATTCCATTAATGGTTATTCCAACTTTGATTTGAATGCGATTTACCGTTTTTTACTTTTTGTTTTGTTTTTTAACAGAAAAGCAAGCAAACAATTAAAAAAAATTGAATGAATTAAAAAAAAAAATTATCTCGGAAAATGATTAAATGATAATAAAGAATTGATAAGCACTGACCGCCATTGATAGAACTGACCACCAGAATTAAAAGCTTGAAGGGCTAGAAAAAACTGTCTCTGAAAAGGAAATGGCCCTGACCAAGAGGAAAGTGTCCAAAATGACTTTCACTGACAAAAAAACTAACAGTCCTTTTTGTTTTGAATTTCTGAGAAGTTACCATTTTTTTACATTTTATTTTCAGTCGGAATAATATCCTCATCTTTACTGTTATCATTACAATGTTTCAACCGTCGCTCTCTACGACTTTCATCAGTGGTTTGTGGATCCGAGTAAATTTCAAGGATTTCGACCGAAGCCATTTTTTAATCTACAGGCGTAGGTCATTTTTGTCTTGTTGTCTCTGCCTAGCGATATCGCATCTTTTCCCTTTTTAATATTGCTAAGCTATTGATTGCCCTGATTTCAAGTCTCTATGCTGCAACCCTACCCAATCACTGAAAATGACGTCATATCCACGATCAAATACTTTAATCTTATTGTAAGGAGTTCAATCTCTAGGCCAAGTATTAGGTTGGTGCAAAAATAATGACTTAATAATGTCGTTTTTTGACTAATTTTTCCGTCAAAAAACGACATTATTACGTCATTATTTTTACACCAACCTAATAGTAAAGACTCAGAAAGCAGAAGGTCGAAGAGTACAATGGCCGTAACGTTGTAATAATAATAATAATAATAATAATAATAATCTGAATCCGAAGTTTTTATTTTGCTGCACAGGACCAACGGTTTCTAACTAGAAATTACCAAAGCACACATACTGAAAAATTGTGTTAATACCAAAAGCAGATTTTGTGATAAATATCAAGAAACATTTGACGATCTTTTTATCAGGTTGCACGGCGTTAGCACCAAACTGAATATAAAACTCGGCATAACAGAGTGGGTCAATATCTGCACTGGAAAATATGCCACTTTTACAGGAAGGAAACTTCAAGAAACTGGGATGAACATCACCCAGATCAAGTTACATAGATTAGGACCTGTAATAATTTTATGGGATTCTGTAATACACAAAGACAAAACAATGAAAACTAATCGCCCAGACATCGTGATCAAAGACTACAAAAACAGAATGTGTTTTCTTATTGACATGGTATTCCTTGCAGATTATAATGTATCTTTGAAGATCTTCAAAAACTATCAAAATACAAGGATTTTGAAATGGAAATCTCAAAAATGTGGCAGATGAGGACATCAGTAATTCCAGTTTTAGTTGGATCTCTCAGATTGATTGGAAAAGGGACCAATAGAGTTATTGAAGGAATTCCTGACCGCCCTTGCCTTAAAGAAATACAAAAAAGAATAATCTATACTCACAAATACAGCTCACACATTACGAAGAGATTTATTTATTTAAAATGAATGTGATAATAGGGTTTTTTTGGTTTTTTTACAGAAATGATCAGTGGGAGATATCATGAAACCATTTCTAACCTTAGGTCTCAGGTCGGGACCCGGAAAGAAATGAGTATACACCAGAAATCAAAGTAAACAAAATAAAAAAAATAATAATAATAATAACAAATATGAGGATATTAGTCTGAATACAAATAATCACTTTTTATTGAGGCCTTCTTGTATAAACCCTACTAGAAATACCAAATTATTTTAAAGGACTCTGATAGCATGTCTCGAGACATGGAGAGGCTGAGTCGCATTGCATTTAGTAGGCATCGATAATAAAAGCCAAAATCTACGGTTCTTTTTCACTATACTCCCATTTTTCCGCTGCTTCACAATTTTAAAACTGTATTGATACGACGTCATTACCAATACAGAATTTTAAATTCATCTCTAGCGATAAGTGTTGAAGCTAGGCTACAAAGACAAAGACTGCGATGAGATGGCCACATTAAAAAAATAGATGTCTATCTTCGAAAACCTTCCTATTTGATAAACTAGCCTCCGTTCGACGAGAAGGGACCATTGTCTCTCGTAGGTTCAGTCAGCATCCGCAGGAAACAGATGCAACCATGATTTATCAGGCAACCTCCCACGCACAACCAAACCTAAATAAAAAGCGCAGAAGAAAGGAGCCAGCTTCACAATTTCATCACTGTCTGCCGAACCTTCTGCTGCAACCAATGTGAAAAAATTTCGCTCTCGTTTTGATTTTACGGCTTAATCGTTCGTTAAGCCAAGCCATGAAAAGTTTTGGTAAATTGAAGCCTTTATAAATAATTTCTTGCTGCCGAAGTATACTTTATACTAAACTATATTCCTTTTTAATCGGATTTACTTCATGCAAGGAGGTAAAGCCACTAAGACAGATGGGGTTACTGGGTGTGAAAGAATTATAAAACAGAAACATGACTAGGGAGCGAGAACAATAGAAAAGTAATCAGGAAGACAGTAGATGACAACTAATATTTCATTTAAATTTTTGAAGATCAAATTTAACTGGAAAGTGAGGAGCCGGAAGAGAGTTCCATAAGCGATCAGAAAAGAAACTGTTAGCATAGAACTTACGGTTACATTTAGGCAATTTAACTGTAAGTTGATCAGATCAACTTACCAATCTAGTAATGCGCTTAAATTCATAAAATCTAGGTATCATAGCAAAGAGCTTACCTGAACAATTGTAATGAAAGTATTTCGAGAAAAGACTCAGGGAATTAGCTTTACGGTTGTGGGAAAGTGATTAAAATCTAGACGCCAGGTCAGGACCAATAATATTGCTGACTCTTTTTTGGATTTTATCAAGAATCTCTAAATATACAGCAATAGAATCGGACCATATCTGGCAGGAATATTCTGATCATGGACAAATGGTAGATTTATAGATAGGTAAAATAGATTCAGACAGGATCAATCTAAGATAGGTAAGATAGATAGATAAGACAGATAGGTAAGACAGATAGGCAAGACAGATAGGTAAGATAGATTCAGGAGAGAAAACTGTTGTGCTTTTTTTAGTTGAGATATAACGAAAACATTTTGTTTAAGACTTTTATTTATTTCGGTTAAAATCATTTTTCGGCTTTCAAGGAGAATTCGAACTTCAGTTGTCCAATATTATTGGATCGCTTTCGACTTCCATGTAACATTATCAAATATTTGATTTATTTTAATAAAGTTGTTTGACGCATATATTTTTCTTTGATGCTTTTCAACTATTGCTTTGTCACTCGGCACTTCAACATCGACCGAAGAGGGAGCATGCAATAAAGAAACAAAATGCAATACGATATATACAATCTTTCTTCTTCTGTATGTCGTGTCTCTTTAGGGCGAGTGTGACCATGGTCCTCCACAATTTCCTGTCCTTTTTAACTCTCACTATATGTTATCGTCTAGATACTAAGTTACCAACAGAAAATATCCAAAGAAAAAAACACTCAGAAGATTTTTGAATTTTTGATGTTCAAATTATTCCTGGATACTAAAAAATTGAAGTCAACACTCAGAGGCGACATACTGTTTCATGCTAGACGCAATCGTCAGTGTTGACTTCAATGTTCACTTTTATATTTACATACGCTCTATCTCTGATATTGAGCACATTATCCCGTAAATATAGCACACATTCAAACTATATTTCTTCATATATATATATATATATATATATATATAATTCTTAGAAATACCTCTGATATAATGGTAAGACATTAGCAAGATGAAGACATCATTGCCACTTGCCAAAGTTCACAAGCACATTATAGGTGACAGTTTTAAATGGTTGATAGATTTCTGCCGCACCCTGTAGCTAATGTCTTACTATTATGTGGAAGGTATTTCTAGAAGATATATGCGGGTGGTATTTCTATCTATATATCTATATCTATATATATATGTGTGAAAATATTGTAGAAAATAGGAAAGAAACTGGTTTGGTAAATAATCCAAAGTTCCTTAGTATTTTTGTTATTATTTTTAAAAAATAGTGCTCGATACGAAAGTAGAGCATAAATATAATTATTTATTTAAAAATATGATTCCAACTCGCTGCATAAGAGGTCTCATGTTTCAAAACAAGAGCCGAAAACTTCAAAATAATATTTGAATTTACTTGAGTTAAAGTAGGCTCTGTTCCATCTTCAAGCGAAATTTTTTTGGGAATCCCAAAAGTTTTTCCTTCTGAAACCAGGTATTGAACTCACACTCTTTGGGTCCTGTCACTGGATCTAACCAACGCCTTTATCCACTGTGCCATGTGTCCTTGAGGACATCTGTATATGAATTTCTGGGTATTATAAACCTAAACAATGGATAAGGGCGTTGGTTAGATCCAGTGACAGGACCCAAAGAGTGGGAGTTCAATACCTGGTTAAGGCAGTGGAGAACTTTCAGAGGGAAAAATGAACAGGAAATAACTGACATCCATTAAAACATGGCACTTGGAACTAGAAAAGGTCTACCTCAGTTCGGTTCGACATTCCAACCACCTGAAGAAGGCCGGAGCGTACAACGGCCGAAACGTTGTGATAAATATGGAGACAAAGATGAGGACAATAGTCCGAATAATGTAAATAATGTACATAATACCTCATCTCAGAAATATAGACATATATATATATATATATATATGCCGGGTCATTTTGAGACGACTGATTATGGTTCTCCACACCTTCCTTTTCTTTATAGCTCTTAGTAAGGTTGGTAATTTAACCATTCCTCTTTCCCCCGTTCCAAAATGCAATTACTCAAGCTCATTAGGTAGTTTAATCGCTATTTCGCTTTGTCGTTTTTACTTTCAATATGTCCTGTGAGTGTCAATTTCGCCAAGCTCTCTTTTCTCAAGATATAAACAAGGAAGTCCAACGTTATCGTTCTGATTCTAAGTATAAATGTCCTTTCTTTTTTCATTTTTCTTAAAGCTTCCTTATTACTCACATGTCCGGTCTATGGTATACTCAGCATCTGTAGAACCAAATCTCCTTTTCATCTGTGAGGAAATTGTTCAATTAACTTCAACACTCTTATCTTTATTTACACTATTTACATTATTCGGAATGTTGTCCTCATATTCACGACGTTTCGGCCGTTGTACGCTCCGGCCTTCTTCACGTGACTGGAATTTTGAAATAACTGAAAATGAAACTGAGATATCCAGAAGAGACATGGCACATGGAACTAGAACAATTTGCCTCGGTGGATGAAATAAATTGTTCAGTTCGAAATTCCAAACATCTGAAGTAGGCTAGAACGTGCAATGGCCGAAACGTCGTGAATATGGCAATGTAAATAGTGTAAATGATTAAAATACCTCGTCTCAGAAATATAGACAGACTTTGTTTCTAATAAAATTTTCCTGTTTCTTAATATTTTGTTTAGCTTCTAGAAGTCTTCTATAATGCCCCTTCCGATTTCGATGTGACATTTTCCGGCTTCTGTTAAAACACTTCTCAGATATTAAAATTGTTGTACATGACTAATTTTGGTATCTTCTCATTCTAGATAACATCATAGGTTTTGTCCATCTTCCTGATAACCAAATATACGGTCTTCTTACAGCTGGTTACAGTTTTTATTTTTCTTTCTTACCTTCTCTATGTAATACTGGAGTCTCCTTTCTGTGTCTACTGGTGTTCATTCATCTATCTATCTATCTATCTATCTATCTATCTATCTATCTATATATATATATATATATATATATATATATATATAGGGTGCAATGGGTAAATTTTAGCCATTTTATATTTTTTAATTTCGCGCGTTCGCGTTGTTTGTTTCTGATTAAGCACCACCTGTGAGAAAAAGAACACCGTGACGCAATTCACACCCCAGAAATTTGGAAACTTCATGCTGTATTGCTTGGCATTCGTGCCCGAAGTCCCAATACGAAAAATTCAGAGTGTTTGGATGTCAATCTGAGGACAGTGCAGAGGATTCCAAAAGAGTTGGAGGATATATCCAGTCAACGAATCTAAACACGAAGACCATCCAGAAGACATGCAGGAGATTCCGAAGTTGTCTGTCGGCTGTAGTTGAAACCAATGGCGATTTTATTGTATAAATTTACTCTTTACTATTAGAAGATATTTTTATGTAATTTTGATAAATATATCTGTTAAAATGAGATGTCAGTGTTATTTTCATTTTTGCGTCATTTAGACGACAATTTATCCATTGCACCCTGTAGATATGGGAGAAAATGTCGTTAGATCCGACGTACTTTTAACCGACTTGGCCACGAAGAATTCCGCCGATCAAGCAAGTCAAAATACAGCGTTTAGGCACAATCCTTCTCATTCTAGATTCCCAAAAGTTCATAATTTCATTTTTAGTGGATAAAAATTAGCGTAAACGGAGCGTCTACACAAACACGGGTGTCCACTAAAAATAACATTTAAAATGAAATGTCGGATTAATAAAATAAAAACATTCCATTAATTCTTTAAAAATTGGTTTGTTTTCGTTTGGATACGAAACTGAGAAGTTAAGAACTTTCAGGAATTTATAACGAGAAGAATTGGTTCTAAATTGGTTTTTTGATCGGCGACGCCCTTCGCCGGCGAGTCGGTTATATACCTACCTACCACCATTGTACTCTCTTATAGCGACAACCTCATTTAGTAGCCATCTACTTCAGGTGGCTCTTGCGCCTTGTGTTGTGAAAAAAATAGTATATATATATATATATATATATATATATATGTGTGTGTGTGTGTGTGTGTGTGTGTTGGTGCCACGCCACATGATGAACACACCAAGAAAGCAGAACCCAGATGGAGGAGAATGGTGGACAGCTCAGCACGTCGGCGCCCTAACGACTCCTTCCGGTGTTAAAGGCGAAAGAAGAAGAAGAAGAAGAAGAAGAAGAAGGATATGATAAATACCCTTTCACTTTGTATGAAAATAAACGATGGTTGGAACTATGTATGATTATTTTACACAAGTAATAAAATAAAAATCCGAAAACTGTATCGTCGTATTTAACATTGCCGCTTACAAGTGACCGATTACTGGAATCTATGATTAATTTAGACTGGAAATTTTTATATTACCACAAAATAATTGTGTTTAAATAATATTTTACTTTACGACAAGGTTCCGCCGTTCAAGTATTAGGTGGCTACATATATTCGTTCGTTTTTTTCTGGTGTTTTAACGATGATCTCGAAGAATAATCTTTCATAGTAATTTTTATTCTTAGTAAATCTAGTCATTCTGTGAAACTGTTATGTAACGTTATTGAAACTTGATTTCAGTTTAGTCAGCCTTTTCAGATGGAATGCCAAGTAGACAAGAATGAGCATGTTTGACATCATTTTCTCTTTGTTTTTAATCAAAGTTACAAAGCTGCCAAAGCTGCTCGAGACATTTGTACTGTGTACGCAGATGAAATGCTTCAAAACAACCAAACGATCAATGCTAAACTGTATGTTGAACAAGTAAACAGGCTCAAAGAGGCAATTCAGTTGAAAAGACCTGACCGGCAATACAGTGTGATTATTCAATATGACAATGCTCACTCCCACGTCGCTAACGTGACCGAACATGTAATTAAATAGCTCGGTAGAGAAGTTATGCCACACCCACCATATTCTCCTGATTTAGGGGGATACATTGTTGAATGATTCATTAGAACTCTTAAGAAATAATATGAACTAAAATAAATTACAAGAAACGAACGGGTTTACGTAGCAACCAAATACTGTCAGGGCCTCGCATAAAGTTCAGTCAGAATTTCAGACTCAATGAGGAAGGAAGTCTTGGAAAATTTGATACTCACAGGACACAGATTGACGGTAAAATGGCTAGAGAAAAGCAACGCACAACCAAACTGGAATGGGTGACAGTGCTAGTTTTGGGAGAGATGGCAAAAAACGAAAAACGAACTACAAAGGACAGGGAATTATGGAGAAACATGGTCGTCAACGCATACAGAGACACGGCAGGCGGAGGAGGGGGAAGACGAAGAAGAAGAAGAAGAAGAAGAAGAAGAAGAAGAAGGAAGAAGAAGAAGAAGAAGAAGAAGAAGAAGAAGAAGAAGAAGAAGGAGGAGGAGAAGTAAGCGCTTTAAGAAAGATTTTGATACAAGTCTCAATGTCGTCTACTTACTAGGATAATCCTAATTTTCAAAATGGCGGAAAATTGGGCATATCGTACACCATTGGAAAGGAAAATTATATAAGATTAATCACCTGCTAGGAAGCATTGACCGAAAAATGTAGTGCGTTTGAGATATTTTCTAAAAGTGGACAGGATTAGAGAGAAAAATGTGATAGCTGTTACTTATGTAATATCTTTTCACTGAATTTGGATCCGCATGTTGCAAACTTTTTCATATCAAAACAGTGTTATTCGTTTTGTAGTAAAGGTTAATAAAATATCACAAAAATAGAAACAAATGGTATAAAATAGCCATTCTAGTAATTCGTGTGAATTTTTTTCTAATGCCAGGCTTTCTACGCGATGTTTAAAAATAATTTCACTCCAAGCAAGAGATGGTGGCAAAATAAAATAAAAACAATAAATAAAATGATAATAAAGAATTCAAAAATTATAAATAAATAAGTTTTTCCCATAATGCAATCCATAAAGGAACTGGAAAGGGTTTTGGTCATCTGCACAATTTTATTATCCCACTTAGCTTTGACAAATGTTCGTTGTGTGGCGCTGATTTTGTTTTATATAAAAAACAAATATTTCCTTCTCCTTCATTCATTAATATATATATATATATATATATATATATATATATATATATATATATATATATATATATATATATATAGATAGATAGATAGATATGTTCGAAAGTGGCAAGAAACATACACACACGCACGGACACATACACCCATACACAGACACATATATATATATATATATATATATATATATATGTATGTATATTTTATATATATATATATATATATATATATATATATATATATATATATATATATATATATATATATATATATTGTTATCGGAAAAAGAAATCCGTCGCAGAAATCACGTAAAAAAAAGTCGTCGAAAACAATTTCCGTAATGAAAACTTGACAATCCGAAATTTTTGTAACATGAATGATTGCAAGTTAGAGTTGTGTCCCTTTAATTGAAAAAGTGTGACACACTGACATTCACATTTATTAAAAATATAGAAAGAATAAAAGTAAAAATACTTAACAAACACCTTTTGTTGTTCTTTAACCAAACTTTTACATATATATATATATATATAAATTGTATATTTGGGCTGCTTTTACCTATTTTTCATATTCAAGTTTCGTTAAAAACGACTGACAAGGTGCAGTGGGTGAGTTTTCCCTGACGATCCGTTTAGGTGAAACCTAGGTAGGTTTGTCTGGCTCACTGGGTGTATCTATCTATCTATCTATCTATCTAATATATATATATATATATATATATATATATATATATATATATATATATATATGTATATATATATATATATATGTAAAAGTTTGTTTAAAGAACAAGAAAAAGTCTTTGTTAAATATTTTTACTTTTATTTTTTCTATATTTTGCATATATATATATATATATATATATATATATATACACATTAAGACATTTTTATGTTTATACATTTTTTAAACATAAAAAAAATAATTATCGGACTTTGTCCATTTCATAATGTGTGACGTCATATATATATATATATATATATATATATATATATATATACAAAGCAGTTTGATTTAAAAGAACTGTCATGGTCTGCCTGTTTAATTTGTTATTGTATTTTTCCAATTCTCGAATAAGCTGTTGAGACTTGTTCGAAGTTGTGGATAAACTGTCCAAAGTTCATATGTTGTTTTGTTCTGGTCTCAATCATTTACAAGAACCAATGTGCTATCTGCGTGGTAGACAATTCCTTTGTCTACATCCTGTCATTCTTTGGAAAGCTGGAAGTTTGAAATTGTCAAAGATGAAATCATGTGCAATGATTATTGTGAACAAATTGTTTCCTTTACTTGTATGTGCTTTATTTTATTGTCATCTAATGCGCTACATTTTACATCATTGCATATACATTCTTATGAACACACCAATAAGTTCACGTGGCAAAAAAATTTCAGTGATACCCACCTCCATTTTAGTGGGCGTCATTTTCACCAGTTTTTGTGTAGGGGTTATAAATGTTTTGTCCTTTTCCATAGTCCTGACCTTGAATTTGTTTATTTTAATTATTTTTATTTCATTTTGACTTCATTTATTAATTATCATTTATTTCATTTCAAACCCGTTGTTGTTTACTGCCATATCACGCTGAAACAACGGAGATAAGCAACGTGAGCTTGGTCAATACTTAGATGAGTGACATTTTGGGAATACCAAGTGCTACTAGCTTAGATGTGCGCGTGGTATAATGGATAACGGCTTGAAATTGGAAATCGAAGAACAGAGTTCTAATTCCAATCTGGTTCATTATATTCACTTACACATCCTTGGGAAATATATGAATCCATTTCTTCTACCCACCAAAGCTACGTGTGTTATTTAATAAAACTTGTTTCAATAAATCATCTACCAACAATTCTTATAATCTAATAATATTCTATTTCTTTAAATAACGGTTAATAAGCCGTAAAAATTAATCAATCAATCAGTCAATAAAGCCTATTATTAATTTCGGTGTCCACTTCACTATATATATATATATATATATATATATATATATATATATATATATATATATATATATATATATAATTAATTTCAATGCCTAACAACAAATGTAACAACAAAAAATGATGTTCATAGTAATAAAGAAATACACACACATACACACACATATATATATATATTCGGACAATTTTTATATGTCCTGAAATGAAAAAATTATACGAACGCATGAGTAATTATAAAAAAATCTCACCCACTGCACCTTGTCAGTCGTTTTTAACGAAACATGAATATGAAAAATAGGTAAAAGCAGCCCAAATATACAATTTATATATATATATATATATATATATATATATATATATATATATATATATATATATATATATATATATATAAGTGAAAAGTGAAAATGTTATTTTTTCAGAATTTTTGATTTTAGAACCCTCACAAATATGACTCATGGTAACTGAAAAGTCAAGGTAAATTATGCCCGATTCTAAGTGGCGACATTTAATATCTTATAAATAAAAGGAAGTACCTTTTTTAACGGCATATAAGGCACATTTTTTTTACTAAAAATATCTTTTAAAATGTGCCATGTGTCTTTATATCCTAAAATATATGTTTAAAATTCGCGATAGTCGGCCGAAATTAGCTATTTGGCAATTCCAATTAGCTTAGACTTAAACGTAAAGATGTAATGGAACATCTGAATGACAATGCCTGGTGATGACCTTACACTTACAGAAAGAATAAAAAAGACCCACCATTGCACAAATCTGAGACTGGGTGAAGCGAGATTGGGATAATATTAGACCAGAAATTGTATATATATATATATATATATATATATATATATACACTCACTACCAGTTAAGCTTCCAGTTAAGCTCATCCAACAGAATCTTCCGCTAAGAATATATATATATATATATATATATATATATATATATATATATATATAGATAAATAGATAGATAGATAATGATAATATTAGTGGTAAATATACATAAACAAAATATATAAATATATATACATACATGCATACACATACATATATATTTTTTTGAATAAAAAAATTCCAACAGGATAGAATCCAGGTAGAATGGAATATTAGTGTTTAAGCTTTTTTATTATATATATATATATATATATATATATATATATATATATATATACTAACATAAAAAACAAATACTAAATCTTTAGCAATATAGAACGTTTCACTCTTTATTAAATTACATCCATTATACTAACGTTGATTTTAAAAAGTCGATGAAGAAATATAGTGCTATATTTATGGGCTATACTGCTCTATATCAGAGACAAGGCGTATGTAAATATACATATAAAAGTGAACATTGAAATAAACACTCGGAGACGACAGTCTGTTTCATGCGAGACGCAATCATCAGGCCGCGAGTGTTGGTTTTTTTCTCGACTATTTATATATATGGGTCATTGGTGCATTGTGTGTAGTCCATTCTGGAGGTTATTCTGACGGTAGTGGCTTGTTTATTTATTTGGGTTAATTTTGTTTTACTTGTTTTAATTTATATTCATTTTTTATTTTATATATTTATTTATTCTTTTCGGTTTTCGATGTGTTATTAACGTAGTAAAAATTTTGGGGGGAATTGCTTAGGTCGCTTATGTAATAGTTTGTTTTGGTCTGCGAAACCTGAGACCTGCGGAAGCAGGGACATTCTAAATCATATTTACTATACGAACTAAGCAAAATAATAGACAAAGATGATACATGACTCTATAGGGCCGACGGTCTCATAATCTTACGAAACTATAACAAACAACACACAGACAAAACTAGAAAAGCAATAATAAAGAATTTAAAAAAAACGGATTCGACTTAGATATAAAAACTGACCTAAACGAATTAGATTTTCTAGATGTTACCTTCAACCTAAGAAAAGGAACATATAAACCATACAGAAAACCCAATGATAAACCACTGTATATACAGACATCTTTTAATCACCCGTCTTCAATAATCAAACAGATACCAAAATCGATTAACCGTAGGTTTTCCGACAATTCTTACAATGAAACCTTATTTAACGAAGCTAGGAAAGACTAGGAAAACCTAAAAGATTCCCGGCAACATTCACATACTCACCACTTAGCACAAAAAAGATCAACAGGAAGAGAAATATCATATGGTTAAATCCACCGTACAACAAAAACGTAAAATCAAATGTAGGTAAAATATTCTTCAACTCATACACAAACACTTTCCAGAATCAAGCACTCTACACAAAATATTCAACAAAAACACAGTAAAAATCAGCTACAGTTGCGCCGATAACATGGCACAAATAATAAAAAAGCAGAATAGGAAAATTATTAACAAACTACCCGAAGAAATTAAACCCACGTATAACTGTAGAATAAAGAATGAATGTCCCTTAAACGGCAATTGCTTACAAAACAACGTAATATACCAAGCCACGGTAAAATCACCAGATAATGAAGAAAACGTATATATAGGAGCAACTGAAGGACCCTGGAAGCAAAGAAACTGTGCACACAAAATATCTTTCGCAAATAGTAAATACGCGTACAGCACAATACTTTCTAAGTATATCTGGGAAATTAAAAACGAAACACAAATCACAACAAAAATATCATGGAAAATAAGTAAAAGATCATCAGCCTACAACAATCAATCCAAAACCTACAAACTTTGCTTGGAGGAAAAATAGCTATTATTACCTTCCCAGACCAAAATAAATTACTAAATATATCTCAAAATGCAGACATGAAAACAAATTTTTACTACATTACTTAAAAGTCGAAAACTGAAAAGAATAAATAAAAATAAACAAAATAATAATAAAAAAGTAAAACAAATCAACATAAACAAATAATAAACAAATTAAGAAACCACTCCCATTAGAATAGACGAAATAGAAATAAAAAATAAATAGATAAAAGTAAAAATGATCAATCCAAATATACAAATAAATAAAATAAATAATAAACAAATTAACAAACCAATGCCACCAAAATAGCCGTTAGAATAGACTACAACAATCTATCCAAAAATTGGACAAAAAATAGCTATAACTGCTATATAAGGACAGAAAATTACTACGCTACTTAAAAATCGAAAACCGAAAAGAATAAATAAAAATATACAAATAAAAAATAAGTAAATAAATAAGAAAAAACAAGTGAAATAAGTTAATCTAAATATATACATAAATGAACAAATTAACAAGCTACTCCCGCTAAAATAACCGTTAGAACAAACAAAATAAAAATACGTAAGCAAAAACAAAAATAATCAATCCAAATAAATAAATAAAATATTAAACAAATTAAAAATTGCTCCCCGACAAAATAACAGAATAGACTACAGCAATTAATCCAGAAATTGGGCGAATACATAGCTTCATCTTCTCAGACCAAAACAAAACATTAAATAAGCGACCTAAGCAAATCCCAAATTTTTTTTACTACGTTAATAAAACATCGAAAACCGAATAAATAAATATATAAAATAAAAAAATGAAAATATATAAAAAATAGTAAAATGAATTAACCCAAAGAAATAAACAAGCCACTTACGGCGAAATAACCGCCAGAGTGGAATACACACAATACACCACTGGCCTTTATATATAAATAGTAGAGAAAAACCGAGCAGTCGTGGCCTGACGATTGCGTCTAACATGAAACAGCCTGTCGCCTGTGAGTGTTGACTTCAATGTTCACTCTTATATATATATATATATATATATATATATATATATATATATATATATATATATATATATTCTTGGTTTTTCGCATGGTGATTTGGGAAGGTTTTACATACATCATATCGTTTGTTTTAGATAAACATACGTTAGATTATTTAAGAATGGGTTCAATAAAGATTGATGATGTAATATAATGTTTTTGACGTGTGTTTATAGTTGGTAATATTGTTGTTAGTGTTGTTATTTTTTAATTTCTTGAAACTTCGGATGGACGCGTTATCTCACCTTGTATTCGGAACACCACACATTATACTAAAGGTCATTTAAACAAGTCGAATACAAATGAAACAATTGGCCAATAAAAATCAAACACCACCACAAAAGTAAAAATACAAAAATTTCTTTCTTTTTTTTTCACCATATCTCATTCTCTGATGAAGCTTTAGTAAATGTGAAACATGTTAGATTAATAGACGTTTACTATTTTTTCTTGATCTTATCATATACATATATATATATATATATATATATATATATATATATATATATATATAAAACCTCCCAACACCATTTAGCATGTACAGTGTATATTCATGCATGTATAATTTATATACAATGTATATACAATGTATACTCATATATGTATTCATACTTGTGTGGGTGTCTGTGTGTGTGTATATGTGTGTGTGTACACTTCGGAAAGAAAGAGAAATGGTTCATTATACAGAAATGTTGAATAGGCATGTCACAGAAATAGAACCATTTAAAAACTACATATCTAAAAATAGCCCAAGGTGATAGGAAAATATCCGTTATGCTCATACATATTTTATTTATATCTGCATTGAAACTTTTTCCTGTTTCTATATTAAGTTTATATCTGTGTAGTTAATGATAATACAGGGAAGTTCTTGGCCCGACCAAGATGCATTTCCCAACCCACCTCAAACAAAAGTCCGGAATGGATATTTGGTTAGATTCTGGAAAGTATTGACGCGCTGAGAATTTTTTAACTACACCCACGTCATTATTCACATTTCATGTCTTTAAAATAAACAGACGAATGATATATTTATGATCTCATCAAGAAATTTATGTAAAGGCGAAATAATAATAAAAGAGAAATATGATTAAATTCTGATTTCTTCAACCTGTTACTTTGGTTTTGGTTGCTATAGTCACGGTATTTCGGTTGTTTTCACCTCCGGCCTTCTTCAAGTGTCTGTTGCACTGGATAACTCTCCCTAAAAGTTAGAAGAGAAACCTTTATTGTATTCACGTTGTATTATTTATTTATTTGTGAATTCGTCTTCTTGGTGCCATTTCTGCAACTTTCCGATTAATTAGGGATCAACCCAGAGCATCAGCTAAACTTGCCCAGCACTTACAGCCACTTAGCCATTGTTCCACAAAAGATTCAGATGGAAATCAAAAACACACAGCAGGGCTGTGTAGTTTTATGAAAATAACAGAACGTACGAATAACGCAAAGTCGAATAAATCAAATGGTAAAGCTTAATGAATGCAGCAGTCAAGATAAGAGGAGAAATAATAATTGTCGATTAGTTTGTTTTATTCCACATATTCATTTGTCTTTTATATTTTCTCTTTTTTTCCCAGGGTTCCTTTGTTGACTTTGAGTTATCTCCCATAATGAAAGGAGGTGAAGAAAAAAGAAGACAAAAGTAAAAGGCAGGATTAAACAAATTAATCGACAAAAGAATGAAAGAAAAATGTGAATTTGAAAATAATAGGACCTCTCCGAAAAGGAGAAAAAAACTTAAAATATTCTCAATCTGTACACCATACAAATAAACAGTAACGCCTTGGTTTAAAAACACACACACAAATTTAGGGTCACGGATCAAGTATTTAAAGGAAACGGAAGAATATCGTGCATTCGTGTATGTTTTGGAAATGAAAGTATCATCAACAGTAACTCCGAAGGTTATTAGTAATATTCCAAATATAAGAACAGATTAAATAGAGTGTAAGACGGGGGAGGGGAAGCACTAAGCGTACGTGTCAGAGTAACAGACCTTTCGAAAGATCGAAGTTGAGAATTCTAGAAATGATTAGCACAGATAGTCTTGCAGATACGATAAAAAAAATAAAAGAATGGCACATCCAGATATTAGCCTACGAGTAGTGACTCTACTTTATAAGAAAATAGATAACAAATATTCCGTTGCATCCTAAAAAGTAGTTAGAAATAAACGAACACTCTAGATGAAAATCAACCATACGAACGGACAATTCTCAAAAGTGGTTACTCATCAATAAACCATTTATAAACATCAAGGTAATCGATCACAAACACAACACATTATCTTTTAAGCAGGAGTAAAAGGTTTACCCTTTGTTTCCTGTTAAGGGTTGGGTTTCCGGTTCCTTCTGAAGTCTTCTCATTCTCTTTTACTCCCAGTAAGTACTTGCGTCTTAGTAGCATTATCGCCTTGCTGGAGATGAATTGATTAAAAAAAATCGAAAAGTGTAACCACTTTGATTTTGTTGACTTTGAAGAAGCATTTGACTCAGCGGAACACTTGATTGTAAATAGGTAAAAGCTACTGACAATATATAAAACAATGTTACAATATATAAAACAATGTTACTGCAATAATTAATCTGCATAAGGACACAAGAGAAATAGTGGTAAAAAGATAAAACAAGGTGATACCTTTCTCACCTGAATTATTTACAGCAGGACTTGGAAATATCTTGCCGAATATGAATTTGAACAGGGGGGGGGAGTAAAGCTAAATATATATTATTTAAACCATCTACGAATGGCTGTCAGCATTTTATTCCTTCAAAATGCATCGGATAAGTAATGAGAAACGCTAACTGATCAAAAATCGAGAACATTTCGCGGCAGGTGTCCGGATGAATGAAAACAAAAGTAATGTTAAATTGCTGTGACCCCGGAAAAGATCATAGAAAGAAAAGAAAAAAGAGAATGAAGAAATGAAAGTCCATCTGTTTAATGCAGCTAATAAAAGAGAGAGAACTTGCTAATTATAATTCAAACGAAAAGGTATAATGAATGTACAAGGCCGGCCTTGAAGTTTGCGTGGGAAAAGTAAATAAATTTAGATTGATGCTACGGACAAGTCTGACATTAAAAGGAGGTCAACTTGGACCAGGAAAGGGACCAATATAAAAGATCGGTGATGTGATTAAATGGAAAAAATGGAAACGGTTGGTAGACAAGAAGGAAGAATAACAGATGGAGCAAAAGAGGGTTTCTTGAAGGAGGGTACTCAGTAAACTACTAAGAAAAATGAAATAATGGGTAAGTGCAGACTTTTACTTTGCTATTTAAGTAATTTATATATATATATATATATATATATATATATATATATATATATATATATATATATATGAGAGAGAGAGAGAGAACAAAAAAATGCAGTTTCAAATTTAACTTTCCATAATAGACGCACTACAAACTACAATAATCAATTAATTAAAAAATAAATAAATATAACGAATATATTTATCTATATTTCCTTAAAAACTCTAAACTTAGCAACATACGCAAAAATGAATTGCCCTAAAAAAAACCTAAAGAGGGTTTGTCTGTGATACCGGAAATGATATTGTTACATTAATTTTGACAATCAGAGCTGAAAAGGGAGAATAAAGGAGAGGGGAAAACAATAGGGAGAGAGAGTGTAAGGAAATAAGAAAATGATGAGAAAGTGAAATAACCACACCATTTATGAACTAGCGCATGTATACCTACACTCACGCGCATGCGCGCACACACACACCCATACACACACAAACACACACAAACTAATCCCAATAATATTTAACTCCCAATTACCGCCTAAATTAATTGTGTCAAACTTACCAAAAAAAAATGAGAAACTTCGCTTTGAATTGCTGAAAACTCCAGACGAGTGGACCGAACATTTACGAAAAAGTTCGTCTACAAAACTCGGGAGTAATAGTGTCGGATTAAAAATAAATTCCTCATTGCTTAGAGACTACTCGGTTCATATTTCCGATACAGAAATAAAATTAGCAGATATTTTTCGAAAGAACTTAACTGAAGATGTACATCTCTTGTAATATATATATATATATATATATATATATATATATATATATATATATATATATATATATATATATATATATATATAGGTACCTCCACTAGGTCACGTAAAAAAGCGGCCTATCACGATCAAAAATGACTCATAAATCAACGAAAACAAAGTTTTGTCTCAATATGTTTATGTTGTTATGAAAGAGGAAAGACCAAAGTATTTTTTAAATATTTTTTGAAATTTTTTACTCCTTTCTAACACGTAGAAAATTTTGGTTAAAAATTATGTTTTTTTTTACGACTGCGCGATAAGACTAAAAAAAGGTTTGTTTTATTTTGCGCTTTTCCCCGAGGAAAACACACGTTAATTAGGAAATTCTTGCAAAAATCAAATAATTGTTGGATTTTAATGAAACTTTCAGGACTTATTCAGAAATGAATGAAATTATTTAAAAAAAATTTTTTTTCAGAAAATCTTGTTAAAAAGAGATTTTTTTTTTAACATGTTTCCACCCACTTACATATTTTCATGAAATTTCGAGAAATTAAATCAGAGTTCCCGGGATTTTTTTTATTAGTTATAAACAGGAATCATTGTAGAGTAAATCACCAATTTTTTTTTGTCAAACATTTGCTACTTTATAGAAAATCAGATTTGAATTGTAAAAAAAAAAAATGTAAAAAGTATCTAATTTAATTAATTAGAAAAGCTTCCACCTATTTTTGTAGATACGTTATACTAAGGACATTATTTTGTGAAGAAATAAAAATTTTTCGATGAATAATGTATTTTTTGCAAATTTTTTCCAGATTTTAAAAATTTATTCATTAACGTCTTAATACTTCAAAAATCGTTTAAAATTATTTATTTCAATCGTTCACGCAATGTAATGATAACGGTAATGAAAATGTAAATTTACGAATCGAACATTGAAAAGCACATAACACTCGTTTATGCAGAAATAATTTTAAAATAATTTTAAAAATAAATTTTTATTGAAAAACGTTCATAATTTCTATGTATGAAAATGTATACGCGACATAAAAATGTCACGTGATTTGTGTCGTCTGGCACCGCAGTTATTTCTCTTCTGTCCAGTTCAGATCCACATCGTTAACGTGTTTGCAGAAATTCTTTTCAAATTTTAAAAGTTGTAATTATTTTTAATTACTTTTTATTAAATATTTTTCTTTAAAGTATTTTCTTTTATTTTGGATAATATTTCATTGAAATAATTTTTTTCTTATTAATTAATTTAACATAAGATTGAGAAAGTAAGAGAAACGGAAACCAAGACAATAACATTACCTGAATAATAAAAAAAAGTTTAAAGAATTACGTGAATAATAAAAAAAGTTTAAAGAATTACGTGAATAATAAAAAAAAAGTTTAAAGAATTACCTAAATAATAAAAAAAGGTTTAAAGAATTACCTAAATAATAAAAAAAGGTTAAAAGAATTACCTAAATAATAAAAAAAGTTTAAAGAATTACCTAAATAATAAAAAAGTTTAAAGAATTATGCATTTAAAAAATTTAAACAATTATATAATTAAAACAATAAAGAATTAGTATCTAATAAAAACTTCAAACAATTATCTAAAAAAAAAAAAGTTAAAAAATTATTATCTAATGAAAAAGTTTGAATAAGAAAAGTTTATATACAATTATCTAATTAATAAGAAAAGTTTAAACAATTATGTAATGATTTAAAAAATTGTCTAATTAAGAAAGTATGAAATAAAAAAATAAAAAAAATAGTACATAATTGCTGAATAAAAATGTTAATATTTAAAAAGTACTAGTTAAAAACGAAAAACGGCGTTCGCCTAATTTAAAAATTTGTCAATTTTGATCATCCATAGCTGTCTGTCATCGCCTCGTCAATTGCGAAATCGATGAAAGACATGCAAAAATTTCAGACACATCGTTAAGAAATGTTTGGATACAAATTTTTTAAGCTATAAGTAAGTACTGTTTGTTTCATATCAGATTATTTTAACTTTAAATTTTCTAATTTTACTCAAATAACGTGTCAAAAATATATAAATTTATTTTAGGAAGAAGTTTAAATTCAAAATTTTGTTTGTTTACAAATTTCTTAAAATTTAAGAAAATGTCCGCTTTTAAGAAAATTAAACAAAAATCGAGCATATATTTGACATTCCAATCTATATAATTTCTATCTAAAAGACTTCAGAATATTTTACTTAGTGTAAATAATAAATTTAATGCTTTAGCTTTCAATTAAATAACAACATATTTAAACAAAACTTTGTTTTCGTTGATTTATGAGTCATTTTTTATCGTGATATGCCGCTTTTTTACGTGACCTAGTGGACATACCTATATATATATATATATATATATATATATATATATATATATATATATATATATATATATATATATATATATATATATATATATATAGTTAATACAGAGGTCAACAGCGAGTGCCGAAAATCTCTTTCATGACCGGAAGATTTAACTCAAGCATGAAACCGACTGTCACCTCTCGATATTGATTCCGTTGTCCACATTTATATTTACAGACGCTATTTCCCTGAAATTGGACACTTTTTTTACCGGTAAATATAGCATATTTTAAAAATAGGTACGTCCCCCCTTTTTTGGCATAATTTTTCAATATCTATAAGTAAAATATTCTGGTGTATTTCAGATAGAAATTATATAGACTGAAATGTCAAATTTAATTTCGATTTCTTAAAATTTTCTTAAAAGCCGCCATTTTCTTAATTCTAAGAAATTTGTAAACAAAACAAATTTATTGATTTGAAAAATTCTTCCAAAAAAATATATATATATTTCTGAGACGATATTACAGTAAAATTCGAAAATATAAAGATAATTAATCTGATTTGATATAAAAATTACTTACTTATAGCATAAATAGTAATATACAACCATTTGTTATTGATCGGACCTGTTTATCTGAGGCAATATTTGATGGACAATTGAGTGATGACAGCTAATATGGTTGACTAGAATTGACATAAATTTACGAAATCAAAGTGAACGCATTTTTTTTAACTACTTAGTAATCCATACAAATGGACATATTTTCAGCAATTATCTAATAATTTATTGACTTTTATTTTACCTTTCGAAGATGCTTTATGCGAATATAAAAAAATTAAAATACTATAAAATTAATTTCTCTGTAAAGAGACAAAACTCTTAGATAACGTGACCTTTTCATAATAATGTCACATTTAGCCTTTCATAGATGAAAAAAGGGAACACATTAAGTAAAATAAGAAAAAATAATAAATTATTTTAAAAATAGAATAGAGTAACTACGTTTATTAATCTTTTCAATTTTAGATTCGTAAATTTCTTTTCCACTTGATTACACATTCAGGAAATAGCACAATACAGAATTTTACACGATTTTAAACAATTATAAATTATTATAATTAAAATGTAAAAAAAAAAATGAAAAATTCTTGTAAAAATTCATTATTCATCGGAAAAAATGTATTTCTTCAGTCAATAGTGCTCTTAATATAACTTATTTAGAAAAGCAATTAAAAGCTTTTCTAATTAAATAATGTCATAGTATTTTACATTCATTATTTTTCAATTCAGAGCAGATTTTCAATTGGACTAGTGCAAGTTTGAAAAAATAATAGATGATTTACTTTCTCTAAGGAGTTCTACTTTTAACGAATAAAAAATTCAGAAAATAGAAAGTTTTTTGCGAAATTTCATGAAACTAAAATTTCGAGCGTGTTAGAAAGGATTCAAAATTTTTTAAAAAATCAAAAAATACTTTGGTCTTTCATCTCAATAATAACATTAATATTTTGACGATAAAATTTTATTTTTATTAGGTTTGTGGCATTTTTCATTACACTTTGCTGTTTTCTGCGAAAAAGTGGAGGTACCTATTTAAAAGTAATTTTTATCATATATATATATATATATATATATATATATTCAGGATGATGGACTCTTCCGTCGATTTTGACGTATGAGGATCCGACAATCTCATTCATTTTTATGCTTGTGACACTTCAGTTCCGCTAGTGACCTGCATACAAGTCCACATATTGTGGAACAGCAAGAATCTCCGGACATAGCCACAGGAATATTTGATGACGCTTTTCGCCGTTGTATTTCGTCTCGTAGCCGGACAATACGACTGATTTCTAAATTTCTGATACAGCTCTGGCACAAGTTAATATGAGGCACATTGACAGCTGAGAAGTTACTCTTTACCTTATCTTTATATCTGAGCCAGAGCCGTCCAACATTCCTTTGTCCACTGTCAAGCTGGCTATATATGAGGACCTTAGTTATTCTGTAGTCACTCATATTTGCAGTATGATCAGCCCAGTGATGTTGTGACTGCAAGATTTGTTATATTTATGGTTGAAGATTGCTCACTATTGAAGTTCGTTCATAGATATAGACAGTATGACTATAATAATCACCACTGCATGGTGACTGTCAGTTTCGATGCGTTAATCAATCTTCAGACCATGTACTACTGTAGTTCATATAGAGGCTGCAGTTCGTCTGTGTGAATTAGGCGATGGAGGAAACTAACCTTGCTCACTTTTTAGCTTGTTTTTTGTTTTGTTTTTTTTTGTTTTTTTTTTTTTTTTACATCGTGATATGGTTGTAGATAGGTAATATCCCATAACCTAAATTTAGTAAAACTTATTTCCAACCTCAAAATTTCGGACTGAATAATTTATACAAGTAAATAAAAAGACGTCAACATCAGGTCTATAAGTAACTTTGAAAATTAGCCTTAAACAAAAGAATTGGGATGAGCCGGTTTCTTCTTTACACAGATTCCAATAAACTCCAATTAGCCTATAGAGAGAGAGAGCTCGCGTAAAGAATATATATATATATATATATATATATATATATATATATATATATATATATATATGAAGAAATATAGTTTTATATTTATGGGATAAAGTGCTCAATATCAGAGATAGAGCATATGTAAATATGAAATTGAACATTGAAGTCAACACTCAGAGGCGACAAGCTGTTTCATGCTAGACACAATCGTTAGACCATCACACGCACATGCACACACATACTTACATATAAATAAAGACATAGATAGATAGAGACAGATAAAGTGTGGATATAAACCAAATAACGAGATATTAGCAACTGTATATGCGTGCAAAAGGTTGCATGTGCAGATAAGCAAATAGTTACTTCATTTAATTTATGGTGTTATCATATTATATGGAGAGTGACAGAAAGCTGTACAAATTTGTAAGGAAGCTTCAATAAATGCGAAGTTTGATATGTAGCTATCAGCTGTGTTTTATTCAATCTATATGATGTACGTATATCGTATATTCACTATTCGTATTTCACAAGAAATATTCACGTTTAAACTCGTGTGTATGTCTGGTGGCTGTGTCTTGATGACACAAATTTCCGAGTCTATCTGTCTTTTTGTGTGGCTGGCTAATCCCTCTTATTGATGTCCGCGAACAAATACCGCGTTTCTTCAATACCCACACTGTGGGGCATAATAATGCAACTACGGGACTGGACTGAAAAGTTCATATGCTGACTAGGAAAGAGTAAGGCTTTAACTGTAAAATCCTGCATGCATTAACTTTAACTCTTATTAATAAATGCATTGATTATTTCCAGTTAAACTGACATCAGATTGTTCAAAGAAGACTGTTCATCCTGTTAGTCAAAAAAGTCATCAACTGCAGATATGACGTCGTTATCATTAGTTGCCAGTCAAGTGCTTTTTCCTTTTGGTGAACTGATGATACTCAAATTAGGCGAATAGGGGGGGGGTAATAATCCATTTCCGAGTCACGGTCACGCACATCAGTTATTGAAATTCAGGACTTGTGTGCTGGATCATTGTTCTGATAAAACATGACCGATTTCGTCATTTTTCCTAAGCGATATAAATATTCGTAAATGCCACAGGAAGTTGTCATAGAACTCTCCATTGATGGTGTGGCCCTTTTGAAAATCGGTATTGAACACTGCCTTTTGTATCCCCAAAACTGAGGTTATCATCTTTCCTGCAAATGAAACGATCTTGCCCTTATTTGGAGAAGGCGCGTTTCCCTTGCATAATTTTATTTTTTTTTTTTTTTTGTCTGGCTCAAAGTAATGAACGCAATACTCATTTTGGTTTATGAAACATTCCAGGAAACCAGCTGGATCTTCCTCAGCAATTTTAGATATTCCCGTGATGGGATCAGCCAGGTGAGCTTTTGATCAGATGTCAGAAGACGTCACACCCACCGAGCAGAAACCTACGTCATACCAAGTTCATTATGCAGAATATTCTCAACAACCTCAGTGGACATGCCAATTGACTATGTGATTTATAGTCTATCTCCTGTCATGCATCATCTTGATGTTGAGAACGCTCAATGTTTTCATCAGTGGTGGTAGTTGCAGGACATCCAGACCTTCGATTATCTTCATAATCCCCCTCTGCCTCCTAAATTCAGCTTCCCACTTTTGCACTTTTGATAAAGCTAGGGTGTCATCTCCTAATGTAGGAACCATGTCGGCACGAATGCCCTTGGGAGATCAAATCTTTTTCTACAGGTACTTGAAACCACCATGACGACAGTTTTTTGTCTATTTTCAATTGAGGCCGCTACTTGTTACTTTCAGATTTCAGTTTACATAACAATAAAAATGCAGTTATTAATAAAAAGAGTTGAAATGAATGCATGCAAAATTTCCCGGCTCTAGCATCATTCTTTCATAGTCAGACTGTAAATGTCTCAGTCCACCCTCGTGAGCTGAACCAACTGTAGTTACAGTTTTTGCAAGAGAATTCATAATTTGCCGTGATCAACAGTTTGAATATGTCCAGTGTACTCAAAGCTTCGGTCACGATGACTTACCACTTTGTGCTAATACAACTATCAATAGCTTACGATTTTTTTCCTTCTAGCTAATTTCCCTTACAAAGCATGGTCATGGTTTTGTCTAACAGTGCTGTAGATTGAATTGTATCTCTTAGGCTTTTATTATCAAGTCTTTATCTCCTTGATAGATTGACCATAGTGAGATTCGAACCCGGATCACAAGGTTGGAGTGTTAACACCCAGTTTTGTTTTTATCTTATTGTTACTTAACCGTTCATTGACAGACGCCCTTAATAAATATTTTACTAAGTTTAAAGTATGACAAAAGGTTACAAAAGTATAGAGCATAATAAAGATCGAATTTAAGAATAACAGTCAGTGAGATAAGCCTGGTAAACACGTCTCGTTATAAAAATGTCACATTGAATATATATTCACACCTATGTTTGTGTCAGTAGCTATTACACTTGTCTTTCCTCATGTGCTTAATCATCCTATGGGTTTACAGACGTGGCCTTGTGTTGGCGTTTGCCAGTAGATGGTTGGGCTTCAGATGTTAATTGTTGATCTTCTTTCACTTAGCAACTACAAAGAATAAAAATGAAAATGTAGAACGCATTCCGACTCGTCTCTAAAGATGATGTCATTGGAAATTATGATATAAATATATAATTGTCAATGTTTCCCCCGACTCCAATTTAACTTCTCCTGTTTCTCAGTGTTACGTGGCCCGTGAAACTAATGTAGGCAAGCGACTAAGGTAAACAAATGCTACTAATACTGCTACTACTATTAAAGACATTATGAAACAAGTGACGGCCGAGTTGATTGTAGTTAGATTATTGGGAATTGTCTCAAACAAGTTTGTCAGAAAAAATAGAAACAAAAGCCCGAGGGAAAATCGAAACCATCCTCATGACACTAATGTTGAGAAAATGGCTAGAATGCTGAGGTATGAGCAGGGGAGAGACTTGTCGTCACGTGATCTCCACGCATGACTTTCCACAAGGCGGTAGAAAATAAACATATAATATCTACTATCCACACTAAGTACCCTATTTTTCATAGCCGTCTGCTAGACTAAAACAAGTTACTATTAATACTACTACACGTAGCTCTACTACTCGGACTACTAATCCATTAATAAGAATATTGATAATAATTAACCATAATAATAATAATAATAATAATAAAAATAATAATAATTAATCATAATATCCTGAACCTACAGGCTCTTGTGGCTTATAATGCTGGCGGATGTACGTTTTGTTTTAATTAAGACAGATACAGTAAATAACATGTTCAGTAAAATAGATTTGCTTGTAAACCAGTTTCGGCATGTCCTTTAGGTGCTGATGCACTGTCTGTATCTGTTCATGAGGGGGAGTAGGAGGTAGGCATTATGGCTGCATGTCGAAGGTATTGTTTTTTAGTATGAATCAACCAAGGTGACATCTCGATAGTTGAGTACATTCTTAGTCTGACATCGTTTAAGCAGATTGGGTTGCCCGACCTGAGAGAATTTTTTTTTTTTTAAATTTTTTATCTGGTACCCACCTGCAAACTTATGTGCTACTTTTATCGAAACCTGTCACTATATCACCCACATTTGGCTGTGATGCATGTGCTTGGTATACTCTTGTCAGACTTGGAGTCGTCAGGAGTGTATTAGACATCGTATACAGGGTGTTCCAGAATTAATTATTTCAATGAAATCGGGCACATTTTGAAAAAAAAAAAAAAAAACTGAGACAGTTTTATGTTTATTATTTAATTATGATACAAAACAAATGGATTTCCAAATCTAATCTTATTGAAAACTTTCAACATGTGTCTCGTCTGTCTCCCTACAAATTTCAAATCGATCCTTAGATTTGCGAAACATATTTTGAATCATTTCAGGATTAATCCCCTGCACTGCAAACGGAATACGTTCTTTAATCTCAGCTCAATTATTGATCTTTTGGTGATAAACCTTTGTTTTTATGAAACCCCTTGCAAAGAAATCCAGAGGTTGGAGATCAACAAAGATGAGTTCTTGTGTATTCATTATTAATATGGTTCTAAAAGGGAATGAAAATAAAACTAGAAAAAAAATAGGAAGATTATAAAGTTGTAAACTTAATTAGAAATTTATACACTTCTAAGAAAATATTAAACATGATGAACAGAAATAAAAGTGAGTTTCTAAAAAGAGCGCGCTCTATTTGAAGAAGAAGAAGAAGAAGAAGAAGAAGAAGAAGAAGAAGAAGAAGAAGAAGAAATATAAGGAGGGAAAGAAGGGGAGGAAAATATGATTTATGGATTTATATTGCCATTCCACGAGAATGAATGCAACTCGGAGACATTTTAGTGTCAGGTAATCGTGTACGATTCAAATCGCATATCATCAGGAAATGAACCGATTCCTTAGCTATTAAGAGAGGCACGTGCGCCTGGGTCCCTTACTATTTTTTTAGTAAAGTCATAAAAGAAATTAGTCCACTAGAACCAGGATTCAGTTCATATTAGTAGTTTCAGGTTATGATTGTCTTGAATTGGCAAATGCAAACAAACATATCTCAACTGACTAAATAGCACAAGAGTGACTCTAATGATGAACATAAGAAAATGTAAAATGTAATTCATTATTATCTAATTTATTAAAAATAATTTTTATATTAATTTGTAAATATTTCAATATTTTCGTAATTTTTGCAACAATTTTAATATTATATCAATTTTAATATAACATCAATTGGTTCTACTCAGGAATCTTATATATTTTTTCTTATATTTATATTTAAATAAGAATAGATAAATTCGGCTATCGCCCTGTTCAAACTCCTTCCCCGTCTTTTGAAAAGGAGTAGAGTCTTATCCCATGTTAGCAGATAGCAATTAACGGAAATGAAAATAATTAAATTGCCTGAATGTTTTCCTTCGCTTTTTCCTTTTTAGGAGACAACGCAACTTACACTACGTAGAATTAAACGTCGCTATCTTCTTTTTTATTATTATTATTAATCGGTATCACCCCATGTAAGGCAGTAAAGCCACTACAACACAAGGGGTTACCGTGTGTGGAAGAATTAGGAACAGAAACATTAATAATGATCGGAAAGAATAATTCGAATTCGTTGTTGGAAGTTTTACCTGGTGATCCTGAATCCTTAAAAAATGATTTAGGTGAAATAAATTATCGTAATGGTACCTTAAAATGGTTTGTTTTTCATTACATATTAGCTCTGTCCTCACAAAAAAACTGTAATCTACGGATCATATATGGACTGCGCCAGCGCTGCATTAAGCAGATATTTTTTATTAAACTTTAAATTATGTAACGGTCAGCATCTGACATGCATCTGAACAGTGCGTTGTGTATGTAATTCCGAATCGTGCTACCGGTGAGGAATAATATGGATATTTATTAATAGCTTTGTTGTATTACATCGTGCACTAATTTATTAACACCGACACTCAATGTGTGATAACTTACACACACACACAGATATATATATATATATATGTATGTATGTATACAGTGTAACCCGGATATAACAGACCCGGATATAAGAGAAACCCGCATATAAGAGAGATTTCTCTGGTCCCAAATTACAGCCTTTGTTAATGTATATATAACAAACCAAACACGCATAAAAGAGAAACCCGGATATAAGAGACCTATTCTCTGATACCGACAACTCTCTTATATCCGGGTTACACTGTATATATATATATATATATATATATATATATATATATATATATATATATATATATATAGTTAAGTAACGAAAATCTTAGTAATTCATATGGATAATCCCAAAAAGGATGAAATCCTGAGAGCTCAATGTTTTATCTAAATTGCTAAAGCTATACTACCCTTCTTCTTCCACCCAAAACCCTACGTACATCTCTTATCTCTTTATTTCCTCCTTTTTTTCTTTTTTCCTTTTTTCTCTTTTTACTTTTCACATATCATTTTCGTTGAGTTGACCGAATAAATAGACCAATGTCTGTTCCTTACCCCCTCCTTCCTCATTATAAGTATAATAATAAAAAGAAATATAAAAATAAAATTTAAAATTCTCCTTTCCCTCTCTAAACTCAACCATGTCTCTCATAGCATCCCACACCACCATCTATGTCAACTTATATAAGCTTAATACTGCCCGTCAAAAGTGTAAATTTTAAATTCATTTTTTCGTTTCACCTTTTGATAGTGAAGTCTGTAGATCCAGAGAAAAATAAAATTCACTTGTGAAATAAATTATTACAAATGGATCCTTAAAGTGGTCTGTTTTCTATATGAATGAGAAAACGATATATAAATTTGTTATATATCAACAATTTTAGGGGGAAAACTACGACAAAGTAGAAAAGATTTTCGTCTGACTCGATATCATTCCTTGTGTATCTTTTCATTGATTTAAAAATCATAATCAACTCAAATTTCTTTTAAAATAAAAACACAGAGTCAGATATAAAAAAAAAAGTCACAAGCTTTTGAGATAGTGATTCAACGAATGTATAATGCAGAAACAAATTGTCAAGGAAACACTGGACTCAATCAAGACAGTGTTTCATGTATATCTCAGGTCAACGACATTCAAGAGAAAAGATAAAAAATTGTCTTTTTTGGGAACAAAAATCTCTTTATGTCTCTTTGAAATCGAATTCCATTGTAAAAACTATAGAAAATTCGTAAAATAAAATAAAGACTGAAATGAAAGCAATTGATAGAAATATAAGAATGATATATCGAACAAGAAAAACGTTCCTGAATAAAAAAAAAAAACAAAAAAAAATAAATAAATAAAAACACGAAAAAATATTTTAAAAGGGGAAGGAAGTAAATGAAAGTCTGCGAAGAAAAGAAGAAAAAAAAACAAGAAAAACGAAAAACGGTGCAGAAGAAAACAACTTAAATGAAAATAGAAAAAATAATGACATTTATAGAAGAGAAGAAAGATGGAAAATCATTTAAAAAATGTCATTACTAGAGTTTTTTCTAAGATTGGAAGACGTAGACGTCTAACTAAAAAAAATGTTGCAAAAAAAAATAAAAATGAGATAAAGAATAAAATTAAGAAAAGAAAAATGAAAGGGAGATTCAAAAGAGAAAGACTAGGCTGGAAAGAAAGAAAGAAAGAAAGAAAGAAAGAAAGAAAGAAAGAAAGAAAGAAAGAAAGAAAAAGAAAAGAAATAAAGAAAGAAAAATAATCGATACACATAAATCAAGAAAGAAAAATAAATAAATAATAAATATATACATAAATCAAGAAAGACTGCAAGCAAATAAATATATACATAAATAAAATCGTAAATTAATGCAATAGAAAAAGAAAGAAAGAAAGAAAGAAAGAAAGAAACACAATAAATATACTGGATTTCCCAAAAACTTTGACATCTTTTAAAATGTGAATATTTAACTACATTTCCCAGACAAACGAAATTAAGTTAAGTAGTGTACGTGTTCAACAATAAAAGGTTTATTTATCGAAATTCGAACAGGATATTCAAAGGGATGCAGATTTTAGAACCGATTTCACAAAGCTTCACAAATGTTCAATGCACACACCACCTGTGACATGACACACGTCAAGTCTATAGTCCAGCTCCTGCCAAACACGCTGTAACATGTCTTGCGTAACAGTGATTCTCTACTTAGGTTTCTCTAGGCTTGTAGGAAGAGGGGGATACAGACCTGTCCTTTCACATCCCATATAAAAAAAATCATAAGTGAACGTAACGGCCATTTCAACAGCACATTGTCATTGTCACTGGCCGATCCATCTTCCTGGCAGATTCTTATTGAGATAAGTCCACACAGTTAACTTTGCTTTTAAACATTTTTGTTAAAATTTGAGATCATTTGAACGAGAATTGCTCATGTTATTAGACTACAAAACGGTGTCAATTTGTTTTGGGGGGGGCAGCACCCTGTACACAGATATAAATACATACATAAAAACGAAGAAAATATATACATAAATATATAAAACAGTTATATAAATAAGTGAATGGATAAATAAATAATAATAGAGAAAGAAAGAAAGAAATTGAAACGAAAGTGTTTTTGTTTTTTTTATTTTCAGTGTGTAGGCGATGTTTATTTTGGATTATTTTCTCTGTGTCATTTTCGTCATCTTCAGCAACTGTTGAAATAAATGGATCGAATTTATTTTTTATTTTTTTTTTTTTTTGCTTTGTCTTTTTGTTTTTGTCGTTGTCTCGAACGGGCGGACGGTCGGGTCAGCTGGTGTTCTATCTGTCGTTGTTCCTTTTTGGATTTTCCCAACCCTCCGATCCTTGCTTTTCTGTCTTACTCATAAAATTTTACTTTCGAGTAAACCGAATTGATTTTATGAAAAAAAAAAAATTCATAAACTGCATTATTCACTGATCAACATAGTCTGGTAGAAGAAGATCATGTTGCGTCTATCGTTTAAGTAGGAAGGGGTTTCCCGCGTTGCTCATTAATTTCTCTATCCGTACTTTTTAAAAAGCTAACTGACATATCGCTGATTTTCTCTCCGCCTAAAATATGACCATGCTCCCCCACCTTTTTTTTTAATATATTAATGTAAAATCTACTATTATAGTTGCCTACTTCTCACCCCTTAAAATTAATTTTCCAAAAATGGGACCCGGTGGCCATTAAAGAATTAAGATATTGCATCAGGTCATATTTTAATCCCGCGAATCATCAAAACTTTATCCACATATGATAGAAATCTCTTCCTTATTCTTTCAAAGACTAATTGTCCATTCTTTACATTTTAAATTCCTGGAAGCCAAGAATTTCCCGTTTGAGAGTGACTAGAGCAAATTACATTTTTATTCATTCTTTTTATTTTCCTTTTAGCGAAAATTTAACAAAAACAACGTTAATCGCAAAAGGACGTTAATCTAAACTTACACTTAATTTAAAATGTTTCTATTTTTATGGTCTTCTTTAATCAAATTCGTTAATGATATTTTTCTTACAAATATTAATTCGTTTTTCTTAGTTCTTGTTAAATTCTTATGTTGGCATAAAAATATATAAACATAAAAATATAAGAATGTTAGAAAAACTAAAAAAATAATCAAATTCTCTTTGTTATATTCAACGAAACACTTTTACAAGAAAGATTGCTGCCCAATTATACATTATATACATACTCACAAACACACACACACACACACATATATATATATATATATATATATATATATATATATATATATATATATATATATATATATTCAGAGAGATTTCGTTAAATAATTTAGACAAGTTCTCTCTACTTATTTTTAGTAAGATCCTTGCATATTCACAGATAAGCCTTTTTGTGTGGTTGTTAAAAGACGAGAGGAAAACATCGCGTTGGCTCATATTGTATTTATTCTGAGTACTTTTGACATAGCATAATGTCATCATCAGGGTATTGTTAAATATAGAGTAAGTATTTAGTGTGGAGTCACGAACGCTGTCTCATGGCTGTTTGACAGATACCGTTTTTAAGGGGAGTCCACATATAAAAATGGTAATCTTCAGATGGCCACAACAATTATTTTCCTTCAAAACAATGAACATGCTGCCGAAATACACGCATATATATATATATATATATATATATATATATATATATATATATATATATATATATATATATATGTATGTATGTATGTATGTATGTATTTATAGATCCTAGCGACAATAAACAATAAGCCTCTTAACCCAATGATTTGTCTTTCTGGGAAGACGCATTACCGATTAGGCAACAAAGACTAATCGGCAAAGGTTCATTCAAATTATTCATTTTAGTTTTAACTTGAACTTCTTCGAAAGTCATTCTCTACTTTTTACTCGCAACTCTCCAGTCGTTTTTATTACTATTATTATTATTATTATTATTATTATTATTATTATTATTATTATTATTATACTACCATTAATTAACAACATGTTTTGGAAACAAATTCTTCGAGCGAGATCTTTGTGACTTGCTTAACAGTCCCCAAGGATAAATGTAAAAATGCCGTGGGCGTCTTTGCGGTGATAAGTAAGAGATATTAAGATGAAAACAATATTAGTCAAAAGTTAATAATACTAATATCTTTTGTAATATCATCTTTTCGTATTTGGGATAATGAATAAATAAAAAAAAGGAATAAAAATAACTTTAAAAAACTTCCAACTGATGTAAACATCATGTGACATATGAGTAAAAGAAAATTCAAGTCATCAAACACAACTCATCCCTATTAATCATTAGTTCCTTCCCCGGCTCAAACTTTGTAAAATAACTAAAATTGAATAAGAAGAAAAGCTATTTTGAGCTCATACCAGCTGTCAATTATTTATAACTACATCAACAAAAGACCTTTCGAAGACACGTGCTCCGTAGTTACTATAAATAGTTTCATGTGCAGGTGGCGACATTGTTGTTTTCTTCCCGCCAATTTCGGCCTTATTTCCGCTTGCGTCATAGCATTAATATTTATAAGCAGAAAGAAAATAAAAATAAAAAATAAGACTTGCTTGCGTCATTCAGTTTTGTATGAATAACAGCAAATAAGGACGGCTTTATAAAAAAAAATTTACAAAAATGAAAAATATTTTTTTTGTTGGTAAACTCAATATCAAAGCCAAACAATTGCGCTTTAGTAAAGAGAGAATTGTTGTGACTATTTTTTTATCTGATTCTCTGTGTATTCTAATCAATTTCTCTTTTTTACTTTTTCACACGCACTGATTTTTGTCCCTTCTACCATAGCCAACGAAAGTACAACTGATGAATAATAATTATTGTAATGTAGTTTTTAGTGTGACTGATACGCGAGGGAATGCAACCGGTTTCGGAGCTGTAGGTGGAATCAACGACCCGAATACAAATTCTGAGTTTACTTTCACATAAATGCCTTTGGAAAGATAGGAATTCGCCTCTTCTCCCACCCACAGCTATGGGCTAAATAGTAGGTAGACGGCTTTCTCGCCTTGGCTGACAACCAGTCTAAATGAAGGAAATTTTCAAAGCGTAGAGTAGGCAATAGGAAATCATTCCATCCACTTTCTTTTACAACAACAAATGATAAGTAAAAAAATAAGATGTCATTATCGCTTGCATTATGAAAAGTTATTGTTTAAATTTTAATTAGAGTCAGACATAAGGCAACAAATTTGCGGTATCAAGTAAAATATATTTCAAAATAAAACAAATAGACAATTACACAATATCTGTCTATATCTCTGAGATTAGGTATTATGATTACTTGCATTATTTACATTATTCGGACTGTTATCCTCATCTTCATTGTCATATTCATAACGTCTTGGCCGTAGAACGCTCCAGCCTCCTTATGCCGGTTGGAATTTCGAACCGAACCTTTATTTCGTCCACCGGGGTAGATTGTTCTAGTTCCACGTGCCATTCCTTTTCCGAATGTCTCAGTTATTTTCCTTTAACTCAACTCTCAAGTTTGGTTCTACAGTGGTCTGGTATTGAACTCACAATTCTTTGGGTCTAGTCACTGGATGTACCCAACGTCTTTATCAACTGACAAGCTTGTTAACCACTACTTCACTGCGAGATTTACTATCATTTTTTAATGCTATATCCCTTCAAAGCGTAAGCGATCATGGTCCCCCACGTATCCCATTCGTTATTAAATGTAGCTAGCTATGAGATCTTAAGTGGTTTCCAACTGTCGTTGGAATTCAGTGTTTTTTCTTTTCTTAACCTTGATAGACTAGCCTATTATGCTATTTAACTTCTAACTGGGCGGGGAAGAATCAGATTCACGCTTTTCCCAAGGGCAGCTGTATGAAATTGAACTTAACAGACGAACCTTGAAATCGAACTTGGCACGCTGGTCCCATTTTCCGCACTAATATCTGATACGCCTTCCGCACATCCATCATTATTCATAGATAAGCTTATTTTTGGAGTCAATGAAGCTTTCAGTGAGGAATAAGTCTTAGTTAATAGCATTATATTTACCCATCGCTGGTGCAGATACCGACGCCTATAATACATTTCTATCCTTCTCAGTATTATATTATTAAAATAATTCGGGGTTTTTGTATATTATTGAATTGTTCGCGAAGATGGATTTCTCGCCATTTAATCATTAGCCTTTGTATTTGTTTTATGTATGAATAATTCATGAATTTGTAAATTAATTGCACCTTTATTGAAATTAAAATAACTGATCCAAGTGCAACTTTTGGATAATAAGTACGACATTACTGTAATTATTGAACAATATAGTTCATGCCACTTTGACGGAAAATTTACCAGTAAAAAAGAATTCTCTATCACTACATTTGTACATAAACGCAGAACTTTAACCTTAAAATTTAAATTCAAACTCAGCGTTGCGACTGCACGTTCCAAAACTATAACACACATTTCTCATAGCATTTTTCGGATTACAACCTTGTTTTCGTTTGTCCACTTATTACTGAAAGTATAAACAAGAACACAATATTTCATACCTGAGGATCTCTGTAGGAACAGACGAATGCTTGTAAAATAAAAAAATCTAATGCGACGGAAATTTATAAAACAGGATCTTTTCATTCATAAACAGATTCGGGGTTTTTGTATATTATTGAATTGTTCGCGAAGATGGATTTCTCGCCATTTAATCATTAACCTTTGGATTTGTTTTATGTATGAATAATTCATGAATATATATATATTAGTTGGTGCAAAAATAATGTCGGTTTTTGACGTATTTTTAACGTCAAAAGCCGACATTATTTTTGCACCAACCTAATATATAATATAAAAGGCTCAAACACTAATATTCCATGGTTATAATTTATTACATTGGAATCGTAATCACGATCCAATTCATCAGACATACAAATTCAAAAATATGTATGTATGTGTGTGTGTGTGTGAGAAAATTTGGAAAAATTCTATTTTAGCGTGTTTCGTCGCTGATCCGATGTCATTAGAAAGATAAATTTTATTTCAATTGTATATTAGCAAGACAAAGCATGATTCACGTTAAGCATATAAACGCTCGAAATTTATTTTATCTGCATCGTTATTTAAATCTGAATATAAATAACTTCAAGACAATTATATCTTTATTTCTTTCTTTCAAGTATTACGCATGGGATTAAAATTGCTAATTAATATTTAATCTGTAAATACATGTCTAATCTTGTAGACTCGTCTTATCGTATAGAACGAGGACCACAGTCTCACCTCGCGAGTTGAGACTATTATGCTTTCCTTTGCAAGAAGATTTTTAACCTGCTAGCCACTCATCAAACGAGTTTTGAATTCAGAGTTCTCTTTCTCCTAAATTGGTTGCCAAAGAAAGCTAGAACGTTCAGTCTGGCTTGTTATTAATCCATGGAGGGTGTAAAAAAAGAAGAGTTAATACCTTTCCAATTGAATTTGTGGGTAAGCGAACACAAATGGCCTTGACCGGAATTTGAATTCAACACGTCAATCCCATTTTAAGCTCCAATAACTAGCGATGTAAATTCTCGTAAATATTTATATATGTTGAGCGTTGGGTATACGATTGTCAGTTGTCATTTTAATGCGTCTCTCAAGTAATGTATATGAATGTATTCATGTATAGCGCGATTTACTAATCTTAACAGAGTCTGGAACGAGGTCAGTTGGGCAGAGCACTCGATGAATGGTCTACAGAGGAGCTTGTTAACAATTACATCACGACATGATGCCATACATGGGTTTTACTTGTCAGGCACAAGGTCACAAGCAAGAGACCCCAGAGAAGATCCATAGCCTCACTATAGTTTTAATACGCTAATTTCATAGTTGTATTAATGATATATATATATATATATATATATATATATATATATATATATATATATGTGTGTGTGTGTGTGTGTAGGAGTCACTATAGAGTTAATAGTTTAATTTTTTAAAAATCCCAGTAAAGTGCTCAATATAATTTGATTGTTTTAGTTTAGAGTCATATCAACCTCTATGAGTTATTTAATACTGAAATATTGTATATTTAATTCTATTTATTTATCGTTTTTTAGATAATAATAGTTTTAGTGATACATGTCATACTAATTAACTAATAATTGGAGAGAGAAGAGATTGATTCCTACCTTTCCCAAGAATATATGCGCGTAAGTGAATATAAGGAACTCAACTTGCCTCTTTGATTAACAATTCCGAACCATTATCCACTACTCTCATCTAGATACTGACGGGGCTCGACGTTGCCTAACTTTGGTGATCCTTCAGAACTGGTGTTTCAATGTAACATAGCATTAAACCCGCTCAATATCAGTATAATTTTTTTAATGCTACATCCGTTCGGGACAGAAGCGATCATGGATTTCAACAGATTTACGTTTCTTCATTGTGAGTTCTCGGTATATATATATATATATATATATATATATATATATATATATATATATATATATATATATCGGTTTAGCGTTACTTTCTTCACAGTTTGGAATTCAGAATAGTGCATCTCTTGGCCGCTTCCCACTCAAGACTAGATTACCCCGTTTACCTTGCTATTTAATATGCTTTACTTTGCTATCTAGGGTAGAAAAATGGCTTCCAGCCTTTCTCAAAAGGTATCAATGCAAAAGTGGACCCCACAAACGAGGACACAGATTTAACTTATACAAGTGGCTCGCTTTTTTTGCATCGGTAACCGATAGCCTACCAAGATATCGAATTATGGACATTTACACAGCTGAAAACTTTCAGGGCGCATGAAAAATATTTTCGTTCGTTGCAAACTTTCATTTGAGATTATTTCATGTGCATACCTAAAGATCGTCTATAACTCATCTCTCTCTCTCGGATTATATATATATATATATATATATATATATATATATATATATATATATATAATTGCATGTATTAATGCATGTTTCAGTAAATAATATAGACAAGTTTTGTCTATTTATTTTAAGTTCCTTTCATATTGTCTGATAAGCTTAATAACATTATCATTGAAAGGCGAAAGGAAATAACCATATTGATACATGTTTAAATCCAATTTAAGCTTTCGGCTTACATAAGCCATTATCAATATATTCAATATATCAACCAATACACGGACGAAACAATAATGATAGTCTGTTTTTGTTGCATGAAAAATTTTAAAGCAACGGCTAACTCGTGTATACGAGACGTGGAAGCGAAAATCGCGATGCAGCTCGTGACGTCACACATGACCACGCGAGAGTGAAAACGAGAAGTATTAAGTATGGGAGCCGTTCGTATAAACACAATTCCCTAAAATCCTTGTTGAAAACACAACTATACTTAAACATGAAAACAATAAACAAAACCTAAAAATTCTTGAAGCTATATACATAAAACAGTTGAAACCTAACCTGAACAAAATAAACTACAAAATCTCCACAAATATTCTTAAATACCTATAATTAATAACAGAAGCCATTGGTTTATACCAACGGCTTTACATTTACCCTCGTGGCGGGGGTCTAGTAAATACCGACTAGTTTGGATATTTTCCAGCTGTGCAAGTCGAACTTTCTGCCTCCGGGCAGAGAGGCTCCCCAGACGAGGCTATGTCAAAGGGCAGAGTATTGTCTCGGGAAACAGCTACCCGACCCGTTTTACACGGGGCATTTTTGGTCGAACCTACGAACTCGGACAACCCCACATTAAACTCGGTCTTGTGCCACATCCTACCTCGTGAGGAGGCTGGTAAATATCGACTAGCTGGGATCAGTTACTCAGCTGTTTGCCTTTGGGCAGAGAGGAGCGTGGACGAGGCTATGACGAAGAGCAGAGTCTCGTCTGGGGAGTTAGACAAACCCGAACGCGTTTATGCGGGGTTTACGGGGAATGTTTGGCCAAGCCTACAGGCCTGGAATGCTCCACATTAAATTCGGCACTGTGCCACATCCTACCCCATGCGGAGGTAGGTAAATACTACCAGCTGGGATCTATTGAGTACGACTCGGACTTACGCGTGAACTACTGTTTTTATTACAATAAACCTTTACTTATTTTATCCACCTTATTTTTCAAGAATATATTCCTATTAGCACGGAATATAACACATTGTAAATATGAAACCTAACTACCAATCTTCTAGTGAACTTAAATTCATAAAGTTGATGAATCAAAGAGTTAATCTCACCAGAACAATTACCGTAAAAAGGGTTTATAGAAAATGCACAGGAAATCTTTGTTACGACGAAAATAAAAACGAAAATACTTTTCATAAGACCCTGTAGTCATCTGACAATGTCCAGATATACACATATGATATTTTCATCATAACTTACCATACTAGAAAAGTTTCTGCGACAGGTAGTTGATAAAGAAAGGGGAGAAAACGAAAATATTTTTATAGACACCAACAGTTTGTCACAAGTCTAAAAATTTGTGGCATTTTGTTATAGTGTGTAACATTGTTTTGTAAGGACTGAAAATCTCAACAGTCGTAACTGACTGTTGAGATTAACTTCTAAATATGACAAAAACCGTTAGATAATCTAATCTTCCTCTCTCTCTTTCTATCTCTATCTCTCTCTCTCTCTCTCTCTCTCTATATATATATATATATATATATATATATATATATATATATATATATATATATATATATATATATATATATATATATATATATATTAAATTCCCTTTATACGGAGATTTTTCACAAGAACTTTCTTACCACAGTCGCGTGTTAGGCATTAAACCTCCCAGGAAATAATGTTCTCCCACGCATAAATACCTTCGCTGGTAAATTCACAATGGAATTTATTCAGAAAAAATCTTTTGACGATCATAACAAAAAAAAGAAAAAAAAGAAAAAAAAAAAAAAAAAGCAATCACAAAAATGCAATATCGCCTATTAGTAGCCATGAATCTCAGGATACTTTCGCCGAAAACAATTTTAAATAACATAATTACATTTATATTAAGTTGATGTAAAATCTTCTAGTATTGTATTTAGCGCAATGTTAGCGAAATCTTAGCAGTGCTTTTAAATGAGCTTTATTCAACACTTTCTTTAATTATATGGAAATGAGTTCAATAGGAAGATAAGAAAAAGAAAATTGGTCATCGTTTTCATTGTCTTCATTTTTATTTTCCGTCCATTCGGAAAAAATAATTTTTTGAACAAGATTGTCACTGGAAACGAAAAATAAAATTCTGGCTCCAAGAAAGTTTCCAAAATCTGGATATAAAAGGAATTAATTGAATGAAAATTTTATTCCAAGTGTTTAGTGGATTTCATAGAAAATTCCTAATTTTTTGTTAAAACACGGATAAGCCGTTACTAAGCAAGTGGCTCGTTTGAATGCCACTCATATCAAAACGAAATTATCCTCAGCATTATTCTTTTCGTTTCTTTTTCTTTTCCAGCGTTTTCATCGAGTTGCGATGGAAAATTATTTTACATGAGGCCTATTCAAGGAGCAGACAAACACTTATCTAATAATTTTACTTCAAGTAAAGAAAAAATTACTTCTGTACAAATTCTTAGGAAGCATCTTAAAGAATTTCATTTCCCATTAAGTTTGAAATTTATGCCACTGAAATGGCGTAAATGTAAAAGAACTCAAATACAAAGTAATCCAAAGTGATGGTGAACAGTACAAGCAACACCAGTGCCAGCGTTACCATGAATGGCGAAACCACGGGAAGAAGTGTCCAGCTTCAAAGAATTGGGAGCGATGCTGTCAAAAGATGGCACATGCAGCGTAGAAATCTGTTCACGAATCAACACAGCCACAGCAGCGATGGCCAGATTGGAAAGGACATGTAAGAACAACATCTACTTACATTACAAGTTCAAACTCTACAAATTGGTGGCCGTATTCATTCTCCTCTACGGGTGTGAGTCTTAGACATTGCTTGATGAGATAAGGAAAAAAATCTATGACTATAAACGGAGTAAGGTCAAAAGTCTGGTGGACCGACAGGAATCTCTCCTCGCCACTATTAAGCGTAGGAAATGTCATGGTTTGGCCACATCACACGGCATAACAGCCTCTGCAAGAGCATCATGCAAGGCAGTGTTGAAGGCGGATGCTAGCGAAGACGACAACACAAAAGCTGATCAGACATCAAAGAGTAAAGATTAGAAGGACATGACAATGCCGGAACTCCTGAGAGCCACCGACGACAGATCATCCTGGAGAAGATTGTCTGTTTCTTTTGCTTTTATGTCCCACCCAACTCCGATGATTGAAGCTGTCATGGGACTGATGATGATGCTGCTGCTGCTGCTGATGATGATGATGATGATGATGATGATGATGATGATGATAAAAACGTCGCAAAGATGAAGTAATAGTCTTTTTAAAGGTCATTTAATTGCTCAGTTTTCTCTTGTCTCTTGAAGTGACGCCTTTTTTCATTCATTTTTTTTTTTTTTCAGGTTAATGATCAAATTTCTTCATTCTGGTGGACACTTCTGAGAAATATTAATTGTAAAATATTTTCAAAATTAGCAAACGAGTTTTCAGAAAAGCAAATTGGAAAAAGAGAAAAGGAAAAAAAATTGGAATGTCGAGAAGAAACGCCCTCTCCATGTTTACAATTAAAATATATATTTCTTAACTTTAATTAATATTTCCCACACTAGATTCACCCAAACGTCCTTTCCACTTTTTCATTACATCCATGAAATTTTTTCTAGTTTTGAACCAGTGGCACCTTAATTTCATCTCCAGATGAAAATATTGACCTTTGAACAATTCTTTCAATTTCGGCAACAAACTATTCACGATTGATAATGTCAAATCGAGGCTGTAATGGGACTGTGCAATAGATATAAATCTTAGGCTTCTCACAGATTGCTCCGTTTGATAATTGCAATGTCCCCTTGCAATGCGGGGAAACAAAAAAATGTTATGCCTTATTCTGAAGCTGCGGTTTTTGAAGACTAACTTGGTTTCACAATCTTCTTCTTATGTGTCTCTTCAGGATGTAGGAGATCATTGATCTCCACAATTTCCAATACATTGTTGCACTTGGTAAGGTTTCTCTTTTTGTTGTGCCTTCTAAACTCCGTTCTGCCAACCAGCTGCACAAGTTCCGTAGGCTATTCGCAGATTTCCATTATCCCTCTTAAATTCAATATTGGCCTGTGAGTGTCAAATTCTCCAATACCTCATCACAATACTTGACCGAATCTATTGAAATTCGACGTTTTGTAGACGGGTATCCATCACTCAGTCCATTCATCAGGGGATATCAGCCATTATATATATATATATATATATATATATATATATATATATATATATGAGAAAGGGACATGAGAAGTCTTCGGTGTCGTCCATTTCCCAAGATCTAATGAAATAATTTCATTCTTTGGAATCCTTTCATGGCTGTGCCTATAAAATGTCATCATATTCAAAATATTAAACTTGTTCTATTGAAAAGAATTTCAAACTTCGGATCGCAATCGACGTGGTTTTACCTGCTATATTGGTGAAATAGGGTTATGTGACTTTACAGTTTACCATTACTTTAACACATGAGCCCCTTGAAATAACGCGCACTAATATATATATATATATATATATATATATATATATATATATATATATATCCATCGTTTCGTCTTATCTAGGGGACTCATCAGTGCTTTCTGCATTTTGTTGAGGATTCTTCTAGACTCGATGAATTATATATATATATATGTATATATGTGTATATATATATATATATATATATATATATATATATATATATAATGATTATTGAAATCCTCCCAATAATTTCTATATATATCACTGGCTTCTAATTCTCCGGAGAGAGCGGCTTGGGGATAGATGTCGTGACTCAGGGGGTACAGTCCGTTGGCCTAAGCAAACTTGGATGAGTCAAACGACGGAATTTGTGAAGAACTTCTAATATATATATATATATATATATATATATATATATATATATATATATATGAGAAAGTAAAGAACAAATAGAAAATGTATATCATTAAATCTTCGTCAGAGTTTGAGAGAAAATAGACAAAAAGAGAGAAAACTGGTATTTTCAATTATGTTTGGGTCAGTTCTCATTGGTCAGATACATATCACGTGTATTAAAACCGTAGATAATTCTATGTGTATGTAGGTTTGTGAAAAATCTTGTATGTCTAAGTGAGCATTGGATGGTAATGTGTATTCGTAATTGTGTATGTGTGTCTGTCTAGTGGGTGTCACAGAGTTCGAATTTATGGCTTTGTATTAGATTAGATTAGATTCTTTAAGAATTGAGTCAAGGAAAGATGGCGATGTAATGTAATGTTTTAGGCGTGTGTTTATAGTTGCTAATAATTTTCTTATTAAGTTTTCAATGTATTTTCTCCTTAAAGAATTATGTCCTATTTTTTAATTAGTGTGGCATTGGGAAATCAAAGTTATATCTCGCATCGATTCAATGCAAAACAAGAGAGGTTGATTCTTTGTCTAAACACAAGTCTCTCCTGTGTTCGTAAATGTGAGCTTTTAGATCACATGATGTCTCCCCCGACATAAACTATTTTGCATTGTAAACAATTTATTTGATAAATCCCGGTATTTGAATTGGTGTTGGGTTTATATTTTTTCCTAATTATATCTCCGATTGTCTTGGAGGTGGTGGTAACAATCCTAGTATTAGGGGTGTCTAATTTGTTTGTGAGTTTAGTAGAAAGGGTGATGAAGGACAGTATTATGAATTTTGTGTAATTTTTGCTAGAACTGTTATTGGTGTTGTTTGTTTTTGGGGGTTTTGTGGATTTTGTCTGCTCGTTTTTTTAGAGTTGAGGATAAAATGATGTGGGTAATGAAAAAGCTTGAAAGTTTTCTCAATATATTTCTTTTCTTCGTTTAAGTTTTCCGGGATACATTATAAAAACTTAATTTTTATTATTTTAAAAATATTATAATAGCCTAAATATAAAACAGTCTACGTTGTTTTCTTTCAATGTACATTCTTTTGAGAGGAGTGTATTTTTATGAAGGCCAGACGGTTTGTGTAAAAGTTGTTAGAATTGAAAATATTTTTCGGCTCAGTGGTTAAAACCCGCCGAGACTTTTAAGGATCCATTTCCAATTTATTGGATATTGTGTTTTTGTATTTATTGGCCAATCAGAGACGTGGTCTCAAGCTCTGATAACATTCCAAATAGTGTGGCTGAGGTGAGCCGAAATTTTAAAATAAATAGAGCTCAGATCTATTAAGAGAAGACTTTTGGACAACAAGGAAACAAGGCAGAGGTTGGTAACATGAAAGAGGCCATTTGTCATCGAGAACAGAACATCTAAAAAGGCACCAGTTACCAGCCAGCCGCCGAAAGACCAAAACTTTCTAGTGAAAATTTTCTTGTGGTTAAACAGCCTATAACGAAAAGATTTCGAAGACATTTTCCTAAGCACGAACACTGTGAAGTGAAAAAGGACTTTCCTTCAAAATAGCTCCTGTGAAAATATTTTCCATTTTTTCAAATAAGGTCTTCTTATATTGTTTTCTCGTTGTCATTTTTCCCTTGTGGTAATTTTCCACTTTTCGCTGGTAATCCTTGAAACTGCTATCTTACCTTTGAGGCGCACGGAAGGAAATTTTTGTGCAAACTTGTATTGTACTATTTTTCGTAATTATGTAAAATGTAAATAAATGCTTTTTTCCTTTTGAAATTTTACGCAGTGGTTGTCTTTATTTAAAATATTGTGCCTCTTGTGTCTTGCGTTGCTGCTAAGTTTTTTTATAAAATATCCTACGACATCTGAAGTAGAATCCTATGATTAGTCGAGATTTTAAATTTTGGTTGTGGTGGGAATAGAAGTTGATTATGTCGTTTTTGCTTGTGGTTATATATATATAAAGAGAGAGAGAAGATTGAGGAGAAAATATTTACATTATTATTATAAAAAATGCGTAAAACTTCGTATTAGCTACGGACCATTGATATATATTGATAATATAACCTTATATTTTCCTGAATAGTGACACGTTTGTCCCAAGACCATAAACAGAGAGCATCATATAAGAAACGAGGTCATATCCTTGGAATTGCGAGAGTGTGTAAGTAATAATTAAAAAAAATGTGATAAGTCATTCAGTTATTCAATATGGACAAACAGTAATTTCGTCTGAGATATACGTTCGCCATTTTGAATTTATTTTAATTGTGTGACTTGCAAGGAATTTCTTAGACCCATTCGCGGCCCTGTCACAGTTTTACAGATGATGCCTCACCTCTTGTTCTTTTCATTGCATTTTTATAGGAGTTAGTTACTATCATGAGGAAGATCCACTTTGATACGGCTATATATGTTTTTGCTCTGCGAAGGGAGGACTCGGTAATTTGTGGCCGTAAAACACATTAGTAAAATTATCGAGATTTAGGCGAAACTTCCTGACAGGTGATTTCGTTGTTAATCAAAGAATAAAAAATATAATGTACAAAGCTCTCAGATCAACTGGCTTTAAAATGTCAGGTGAACCAAAAAAAAAAAAAAAAACGCTACGCCCACCACCTTGGAAGTTGGCCATAATGTATTTTCTTTCTCATTTTTTTTTCTCTTTTCAAACAGATCGTAGTTTTCTTTTCTCTCTTTTCGCTAAACGGAATGAAAGCATTTTTGTAGCCATAAAGTATGAAGAATGAGACGCAATGGTCAATAACAAAACTTTTCAATTTGTCTCTTCCTTTTCTTAGCTTTTACTTACCCTTTTCGCGGATGACTCGTTGGGTTTAGTGTGTTTGCATAATGTTTAACAAAAAAAAAAAGCAAAAACAAAATGAATTTTAATGGCAACACAAGAAAGATACCAATGATAGTAATACTACTTACCCTTACTATCTAGCTAAGTCTGGTATAAAAATGAACCAAATAAGCCGCATACTGTCCCAGTAGCAAACAGGGAGCCTTAAGCATCCAAACATTGTGCTATTTAAGAAACGTTAACCTAAATAATTTCTGTTTGTAAACGTGAAGATGAAGATGGCATCTATATAGTTTCATCGGGACAACAAAGCTCCGATGAATCCGTCGCATTAGTTGAGAGGACTGCATTTACCAACAACGAGGACATTTCTCCCCATCATCAAGGATACCATCCTTTAGCATCGCCTCCGCTAGGTGGGTCAAGTGTCCAAATGCGTCCAACTCGACTCCGACATATCATCCGGTTTGGAGAACTTGCCAGCGTCAAGAGGCTACGTGGAGGCCCAAAGAGACGGTTCAAGGACCAGTTGAAGACATTCCTGACACAGGCCAACATCGACCCTGAGACCTGGGAAACCGTTGCTGAAAACGGGCCTTCCTGGCGTAGGATCATCCTGAAGCCGGGGAAAGATGTGAAAACTTTCGAGTTCCAACCGTCAACAAGAAGAGGATTTACAACATGTTGTCAGGAGGGCTCGACTCGCCCAGCTGCGTCCACCATCCACACACCTTTGCGACTCCTGTTCACCACTCTCCAGGAGTAGGCTGAACTTTCACAGCCATCTTCGCTATCGCCACCAGAGAGGAGAAAGGGAATAAGCAGAGAGATTGACGACCCCGATGATCGGATACGAGCAGGTGCTGACACAGGATGCATAAATGGATACTTTTTATAGTGGATCTGTCGTCGCTTAGTATTATTACTAGAAGATCTTTCACAAAGACTGAGACATGTTGAGGGAGTTGTTCAGGTGCTCTGCTGCACGGTGACCCTACGACCATACCCTGTCATGGGACAGATGATGATGACGAAGCGTGAAGAGGCCATGTTACAATGGTTTGATTTACAATTTTTGAGTATTTGAATCCCACGGTTCAATGTATTGCATGACCAGAGATTATTTTGAAGAATTAATTCAGTAAAGGCACAAAAATAGAAAAAGGTGTAAGACAAAGACATGTCAACTCACCGGAATTATTCAGCCGATACACTGATGTGATCGTGAAAGAATTAGAAGTCCTGTCAGGTTTCATGATTAGCGCTCAAAATCTTAACATAAAATATGCAGATGATACAATGTTAGTAGCAGACACAGAATGGAAACTACAAGATAGTGAAAGAAAGTGAAAAGAAAGAAAAAAACATCGGAATGGATGGTTGCTAGCAAAAAGAACAGCCCAACATGCAAATTACAATTTTGAGATACCAAAATCAATCAAGTACAACAATTTAAATATATGGAAAGTGTTTTAAAAGCCCATGAAAAGTGCCACGCTAGTTACTTTTGAAGTCTTCTTTGAACAGTTAGATGTCAGTTTAACTCAAGAGAAACAATATACTTATTAATAAGATTTTAAATTAATGCATGAGAGATTTCACACCTCTAGGATCACCTTTCCATTGTCAGTCTATGAACTTTTCAGCACCTCCTTTTATTATATGCATTTTCTCCATTTTCTTACTGTTTCCTTCGCCCACCTCTATTTTTGTCACTTCATCACTTCTCTGTTAATTTTTAATCTGTTCTCTGATTTACAGTAACTTCCTTTTTATCACTTACAGCTTTCCTTAGAATTACTTTCTAGTCGTCATTTTGCATTTTTGATTTTGTTCTCTAGCGTTTTTTTCCCCTATTTTCCTTTCATATATCATCGCTTACAATATACATTCTAAATAGACTTTATGTTTTAGTCATATTGACAAGATTCTTTGAAATTATTATATGGTTTCCATTTAATCCTTACATATTTATTTTGTATTGTCTTTCTTTAATGTTGTGAAATATATTTTCCTGCAATTCTTCCAATTCTTCACCTTTCCTTCTGGTTGTTTTTCTTTGAACATTACTTTTGTTTTCTTCCTTTCCCTATTGAAACTTACATTTAGAATTTACCTATTTATATAGATATATTAAATATTCTCCTTTTATGTTTACCTTCTTTTCATACCAGTTCATTAAACGGAAAATACTTATAAAGCATTTTGTAAATCATGTCGACTCGTACCCCTTAGTCACAGTCCTTTTTTAAACCTTATTTAGCCTGTGACTTTGTGAGATCGAATTATTGTAGTTTTGTTGTCGTATAATTTCTCTATAATTTATTCAATTTTCATTAATACACTACTTACTAAAGACAACTGACGAGTATCCCTCTAAGTGAAATGCCGTTTTCACAGTCAATAAGAGCCAAAGAATTTAGTTTCTTAGATTCCGTTTTTGTTTTTTTATAATCAGTTGGGGTTATATTTGCAGATGATCTATTGTTAAGCAATCAGTTTAAGACACACCTGAAGGCACATTGGGATAAAGAAAGATGCCTTCCAAAAAATGAGCAAAGAAACAGAAACATTTCGTAAGAAACAGTGGACAATCACTTCATAGATAAAGAAGAGACTTAAAGCAACAAAAAAGTATTTCTACGGGAGCATGCTGAGAATAGCATGGCCTGAACATGCGATCAACGATGAAGTTTTAGATGAAACGGAAACAAAAAAGACACTTAGACTTAACATCATAAAAAGACAGCTGAAATTTCTAGGGCATATATTGAGGAAAGAAGGCTTTGAAAATGTTACACAGACAGGGCAGATTGAAGGCAAGAGGGAGAGAAGAAAACAACGCATAACCTACCTAGAGATGGGTGGCGGAGAAAAAAGACAAAAGTTATTTAGACATTCAAAGGATAGGAAATTGTGGAGAGCCATGATCAGCAACGTCCTGAAGGGACACGACACTAGAAGAATAGGACTAAAAGCAGGAGTTATCGGAATTTCTTTCAACTACTTAATGAGGTCAGCTAGTTTGGGACATGCTTTTAATTCAATGCCTCTCTGAATGTCATCAATGTGGAAAACCGAATAAAAGAAAAAAGAAGGTGTTTGATCACGTGGTGCATTTGACTAGAAAATGCGCACTTGTTTCTTTCTGGTTAATGCAGGGCAATTATTGTTCACACCTGATTCATATTATGACGCACTTGTCCAACCTGTCCGTTTACCGAATGGTCATTTCGTTACTGAAAAGAACTGAATTCAATACGAACAAACACAAAAACACAGGTGTTTCTTTCATGTGGTACCTGGATAGATAGATAGATAGATAGATAGATAGATAGATAGATAGATAGATAGATAGATAGATAGATACGAACATACTGAGGAAGATACATATATATATAAATATATAGGAATTAGACCGAGATAGATAGATAGATATATAGATAGAAAGAAAGAAAGACAGAAAGAAAGACAGATATAAACTTATCTATATCGATATATAAAGTTTTATATATCAAGAACAATTTATGACAAAAGTTTTCGTGTGACGCGTTTCGTGTTTAATACTTCACACACACACACTATATATATATATATATATATATATATATATATATATATATATATATATATATATATATATGCAAAAATGGAAGCATTAACAATAAAAAAGAAGAAACCAACTCTCAATAATAATTATGAAGACGCCCACAGCGTGGTGACTGTTTAGAAATGAAAAACATTCCCATCGCTATATATACATAAAAAAATCTACATATTCAGTTAAGCTAAATTTATTAAAAATCTTAATCGCAGTGCCTTGTCAATTGCATCCAATGAAATTTATCTCTCTGATTGGCTGTCTGTTTGTCTGTATCTCTCTTTCTCTCTCTCTCTCTCTCTCTCTCTCTCTCTCTCTCTTATATATATATATATATATATATATATATATATATATATATATAATAAAAAGGATTAAACACTAATATTAGATGGTTATAATTTATTACATTGGAAGTGTAATTACGATCTAGTGGTTAATACACACACACACACACATATATATATATATATATATATAAACTATATAAATATATATATAAATACATACATACATACACATACATATACATATAGATCGTAATTAGGATTCCAATGTAATAAATTATAACCATGGAATATTAGTGTTTAAGCTTTTTTTATTATATTCTTACTCTGTCCTGGACATTGAGTTCTACCTGGATTCTATCCTCTTGGAAACTTTTCTATGTATATGTATGTGTATATATGTATGCATATATATATATATATACATTTATATAGTTATATATATATATATATATATATATATATATATATATATATATATATATATATATGTGTGTGTGTGTGTGTGTGTGTATTAACCACTAATATTATCAATATATATATATATATATATATATATATATATTGATGTCTATTGGGGCAGCAACCTTTCTTTCATGCATCTTTCATTGAAAACGACCGACAAGGAAGATTTAATTATTTTTTTATTGAAAGTAATATACACTGAAATTTCGAATCGAACCCTTTATTTAGTCCACGGGGTTAGATTGTTCTAGTTCCACGTGCCATGCCTCTTCTTTTTTTTTAAAAATATCTCAGTTTCAGTTAATTCCCGATAGTAACTCAACTCTCCAGGTTTTTATTCCCTCTGCTCTAGTCAGGTATTGAACTCGGGACTCTTTGGGTCAAATCACTTTTGGGGTCACTTCAACCAACGCTTTTATCAACTTGGATCGGGAATATGGCAATAAAGATGAGCACAACAATCCGAACAATATAAATAGTGTAAATAATTAAAATAAATCATCTCAGAAACATCGATAATTTTCCTGTGTTTGTTTGATTTACTGAACAATTCCAATTCTTAATACCGAGTCTCCGTCATTAAGGATTGTGCTGCGTCATGGTGGAAGGCAATCATGTAAAATCTATCAGTTAAATGAATATTTCTGATTTGTATGTTTTTGTTTGGGAAATGTATGTCACTTGTACAAGTGTTTACAATTTGGATATTGAAAAAATCAATTCGATTCAAAAAGAAAATAAAAGTGTTAAAGTCAGGATCCCGATGTACAACGAAAAAACACGCGCTGTTCATTTTTTTTTTTATTTTTTTTTTTGTATCGAAAGAGTGTGTCTCATCTCAATCGATTTTTAATCAGGAAAATATGTAGAAATCATTTTCAAACTTTGCAAGCGATATTTTAATTTTAAAAAATTAATAAAAAGAATAAGCAGTTTGGAATTTTTTTAAATTAATTTTTAATAAAATATCCCAGTATTTTTAATTTTTGACTTATTTTTTAATTGTCAATATTTTGAAACATTTGATATAATAGGATATAAAAACCTATTTAAACTACATGGAAAGCTCAACTTATGCAAGAAAGTTATTGAATCACACGCAACATTTACTGCTAAGTTGCAGATAAAAAATGAGTTGAGCTGATAACCCAAAAATAGAAAGAAGAATATATCTTTAAGCTATACCGCGACTCGATCATAAAAGATCTGTTGCTATAGCATCTCCTATCGCTGGTTCTTCTTTCAGAAAAGCAATAATTGGTATATGTCTATATTTCTGAGATGAGGTATTATGTACACTATTTACATTATTCGGACTATTGTCCTCATCTTTGTCGCCACGGTCATCACAACGTTTTGGCCGTTGTACGCTCCGACCTTCTTCGGGTGGTTGGAATGTGGTTGGAGATAACTGATAACTGACATCCATTAGATATGGCACGTGGAACTAGAACAGTCTACCCCAGTGAGCGAAATAAAGGGTTCATTCCAACCACCTGAAGAAGGCCGGAGCGTACAACGACCGAAACGTTGTGATAAATATAGCGACAAAGATGATGACAATAGTCCGAATAATGTAAATAGTGTATGCAATAATTGTTTTCGTTTCTCTAGGTCCGCTGCTGATGTATTAACGGTTATTGCTGAAAGAGTCTTTATCAAGTTTTACATATGAAAGTGAAGCTCGGGTTGTTACATTGGAGATCTCGAAAGCAATTGACAGGGTTTGGAATACCCGGTCTTTTTCATAACGTGTAAGATTTTGGTATTTTTGGACGAATTGTTGAACTGATTCAGTCAAATAGCGAAATGAAATTTGTCCGGAACGGCCACTCTTGTAGATCTTTTTCTATTAATGTAGGTTTCCCCAGGGCTCTATCTTTAGGCCTACTTTGTTTTTAATCATAAATGACCTTCCTGATATCATAACTGTTTACTCCTGTCTCAATTGTAAGTCTGATATGGTGACATTGGTAGCTGATATCAAAAATGACCTACAATCTGTTGTTAACTGGAGAAAGGAACGACTTATTTTAACGGCTCCAAGCCTCTCAATTAATCATCTGAGTGAAACACTTTCTGTCTCTCACCAGCATGGCCAATGCTAATTTCTAGGAGAGTGATTCATTGAACCTTATCAGGCTAACATTTTCTGCTGACATTAAGTGGAAAGACTATATTGAATGTATTGGTAGGACTACTGATAAGCTAGGTGTTTCACTGAGTCATACTAAATAATTTATCTCCTGAATCTGTCTTACATATTTATAAGTCTACCATTCGTCCATGCTTAGAATATTGTTGCTACGTATGGTCCTGTGTTCCTCTTGTATATTTAGAGATATTTGATAAAGTCTGAAAAAGCATCAGCAATATTATTGGTCCTGACTTTTCCATGACCATAATGTAGTTTTCCTATGCCTTTTCTATAAATGATTTCATGATAGATCTTATGACTTTAAGCGCAGTACTAGTTTGACAACAAAGTCTCATCAATTTAAAGTTGAATTGACTATATGTAACCGTAAGTTCTATGCTAAAATTTTTTTTTTTTTTGTTTTCGTACTTCTCGCTTGTGGACTCTCTTCCGGTTTCATACTTTCAAGCCAATTTCATCTTTAAAAATTTATACGTAGTGTCATCTTTATTACTCTTCTTCTATTGTATTAGCTCCTTAATAATGCTTCTATTTTTTCTTATTCTTTCACAATCGGTAACTAATTGTGTCTTAGCGGCTTTATTGTCTTGTTTGGAGTGAAATGATTAAAAAATTAAAAAAAATGTAGACCTAGGAGGATTTATTATCGGCGGAAACAATCTTAGCAAACATAAAATACGTGCATGACATTTTGCCGATGACAGACTCAGAAGTAAGACTACAATGTTCTTTAGACAACCAAAGAAAGCGAATAGATACGACAATCAATTATGAGAAAACAGCGTGTATGGTCGTCAAAAGGAGAGACAGCCAAATGTAGGAGCTTTGGATTGGATACCAAAACCACACAAATACAGAAGTATCTGAAAGGTGTTCGAGGGGAAATGAAATCTAGAAATCTGAATGCATATTTAGAAAATTTCATAGATTTGATTCTACAGAAGGATGATGAGAATACTGAACATTTTCGCAACGAGGATGTTTTAAAGAAAATTGGAACTAAAAGGATACTTCTAATTAAAATCAAAAGGAGAAGGGTGAATCCCTGGGAAGCATCATCAGGAAAGAGGGGTTGGTGAATTTAACACGCACAGGTTGTTTCGAAAGCAATACGGTTGGATAGAAACAGCGAGTAATCTAAAAGGTTTGCACGAACAAAGAGAGATAATAGAGCGTTAAACATTGTTTGGAGCTACAAAGGACTGGAAGTTGTGGAGAGCCATGACCCCTGCAGAGACACGACATAGAAAAATGAGTTTTCTTATTGTTGGTTGTCATAGTTGTTTTCTTTTCTTCTTTATTTTTAATCAATTCTTTCTCTCTTCTCATTTGATTTCGTCTTTTACTTTCTGGTGGCTTCAAAGTTTTGGGTTCCAATGGGCACAGGGTTTTGTTTCAAACGATTTAGGTTCAATTCCACTGGCTTTTAGTGTTGTTTTCACTTGGTTGGTCCTTTATATCTTCAAAGAAGGCATCCCCGTGGTCTTTCCCCTGAAATGAGACTTGATGGGGAAACCTATACTCTTCCATTTTTGCTACATGTTTTGACCATCTACTCTACTCGGGTTCAAATGACCGATAGGAACACCACGATTTCGCCAAATATCATCTTTCCATTTAAGATGTCCATTATCAGATAACTTTTATGTGCTGTCTGTCGTATTAGTTTTATACTTGTGATCATATTTCTTATTCGTTCTTCAGCCAACACAGAACAATGCTGCAACGTTACAGATATGTTGTATTTCGGTTCGAGGATATGTAATGTTGTGGCGACATTACTTTAACCTTGCAATCAAGTATTTTCCTTGACCTAAACTTACCACTCATCCCAATCTTGGTCAATTATAATGGCAGAATACTTTTTCTCTACTTAGCAATATGTAAAAAAGTTATGTCTTTCCGTAGTTTTAAAAATAATGAGAATTCCTAATTTATGCACGTTCTAATATCTTCCTGAAAGTTATTATCCATTTTTTTTTCGTTAAGACGGCATTAAAAGGCATCAGATTTGCAACGTTACAAGATAAAGTTGCAAGTAAGTTGTGGGAAAATCGCAAAAAAAAATTCGTACAACATCCTGCAGAAACCTTGTAAAAACGACATTGTGCTAGTGTATATAGGATTCACCACCGGATTCAGGAATCGAACTCACGACAACTAGTTGACAGCAGAACTTGATTAAACAATGTCTAAATCGTCAACTCCGTCTCAAATAGCATCGTCAGAGCATTTTCGGAACTTTTTATAATCTACTATCAGATCATTTCGACAGATGCTTATTATCACCGGAAATGTACAGCGTGTTTCATAATTCATGATTATTGGAATTAAAAATTGTCAGCTTATTTTTGACTTTATTCAAACTATTTTTCTTGTCTTTGTTGTAGATATTCTACTAAACGCTTCTACTATATATATATATATATATATATATATATATATATATATATATATATATTGTACAATAAAAAATATTAAAAAATTAAAAACTTCAGACACAGTGGGTTGTATATTAATATTCCTTCGTTTTTATTATTATTTCATTTAGATTTCATGGCTATCATCTGGAGAAAAATAATTTTCTGCTTGCTGATAGCAGTGAACTACAGAAAAAAAAACGTATATATTTGTGTGTGTGTGTGTGTGTGTGTGTGTGAGAGAGAGAGAGAGAGAGAGACCAAGAGAATGAGAGAGAGAGTATGTGTGTGTGTCTGTGTGCGAGTGTGTGTCTGTGTCGGTAAAACAAACCAACATACAGGTATCAAGCAGTCGTCCACTTATCCTCAGAGACCCCAACGCAATTTTCCTTACAGTTTTTGTCTTTCCTTTCTGTCATTCTAACCTGAAGAAGCCAAAGAAAGCAGAAGCTCTCAGTGAAACGTGTCGTTTATTGATTTTCCCTCTTTTCTCGTCATCTTCACACTCAATAATAGCAAAGTACAGTTTTGTATTGTCCTGCTGAAACAAGACCTGTTACCTCAGTTTTCCTGGGCATTTGGTCTTGATTACCTTTTGTAACTGCTTCAGTAAGTTGGCTTAATATTCTCCATTGATAGTGTGGTTCTTTTGAAGATATGCAATAATCCTAATGCCTTTTGCCTCCCAAAAACGGGGGTCATTACCTTCCCTGCCGAGTTAAGACGAAATTGACCTTCTTTTGATCAGGTGGAGATCTGTTTCCACTGCAGGAATTATCTCTTTGTCTCTGGCTCAAAATAATGAACCCAACACTCATCCTGGGTTAGAAAACATTCAAGGAAACATGAATCTGCCGCAAACAATGTCAGATTTTCCCGTGATTGGATCAGTCTGTTGAGTTTTTGATCAAGTATCAGAAGACGCGGAATCCGCTGAGCAAAAACCTTCGTCATTCCAAGTTCATTTAGCAGAATATTCTCAACTCTCACACGGGATAGGCTAATACCGTTGACTATTTCATTTATAGTTAATCATCATGTGATGAACATGATCAATATTTTCCTCAGTGGTGGCAGTCTGTGGACGTCCAGACCTTGGGTCATGTTAATACTCTCCCATCCCCTCCTAAATTCAGCTGCCCACCTTTGCACTATTGCTAAAGCTGGAGCATCATTCCCTAACGTAGCAACGGTATCAGTATGAATGTCTTTGGGGAATAAGCACTTTTTCTGCAGGTACATGATAATACCATGATACCAAATTGTGTCCATTTTCAAATGAAGTCGTTACTAGTTAATTTTGACATCTTTCAACAGTCAGATGTCTGTTTACCTGGAAAGAAATAATGCAGTTATTAATAAGAGTTTAATACATGCAAGGTTTCACAGTTCTAGCATCACTCCTTAACAGTCAGACTACGAACTTATCAGCACTCACCCCACGTATATATGAGACAAAACTGATTTTTATAAAAGAATATTACGTAACTCGTGTAAATGCTATCGTATTTCTAAAACTTGTACTAAATTTTATTTATGATATTTAAATAGATTTTTGATCAGATTAAAATATTGAAGTTGTGTCAAGGTTGATAATGTGTTTAACAGCATTTTAAACATGGATCTGTTGCTTGCTGAAATATTCATCCAAATATTCTTTTCTCGAACAAACTTCATGGTATGTTTAAGATGAGAATATTTGGGAATGGAACGAAGAACAGGGAAAAGTGGGTTCGTGCTTTTCCTGAAAATAGTAATGGGGAGTGAACAACTTAAGTCTGATTGAGTTGATTCTGGTCTCCATGTTGTTAACCTTCATGCAACCTCCCCCGCAACTTCTCGTGTCAAAAGTACTTATCAAAAAAAAAGCCCGCCTCATCTGCAAATGATTCTTACGGAAACTTTAAAAGCGTTTCCATATGTCGCTAACGATTAAATATCAACGCCGCATTGTTTTGTTTCTGCTTTAACTATTAAAATAATCAAAGGAAATTATCAATCCTTCCGTTTGTTAAGTTGAATTACCTGGAGTGATATGTAATAGGAAATGCGCTAACGGACATGACGAAGCGATTTTCTTTCTTTTTTTTTTTTCAGGAAAGTCCCGGATGTCCGTTTTATCACAGCAATCCGGTGTAAAATTAGCAAATCATTATTTTTCCTGTTCTTTCTATGTTTTTCTCTCTAAAAACTTTTGATGTTCGCTTATTAAATATATTAATGATTTCTCTTTCATATACGTTATATATATATATATATATATATATATATATATATATATATATATATATATATATATATATATATATATATATATATATATGACTTGGTATAATTTATACTGATTATTATTTCATAATTTATACTATATATATAAGTATATATTAAACTTTTCCGCTGGAATAAAGTAGAAAGATTAACGCCATGTTATCTTTGGACATAGGTTATTCCTAATTTTCATCAACGACCTTTCTTATAACATCAATTCTAAACTAAATGATGAAACCTTGCCGCCAATCTAGTACTGCACTTAAATTTATAAAATCTAGATATCATAGAAAAAAAATTATTCATAGAAAAGGCACAGGGAAGTTACGTTACGGCAGTGGGAAAATTGACTGAAGACGAGATGCCAGGTGAAGATCAATAATATTGCAGATTCTTTGAATTTTATCAGGAATCTCTAAATACATACCAGAAGACCAGATGAGACAGCAGTAAGCAATGGTCTTATAATGGATATATGCGAACTCTTGAACCCGAAACGTGTTTCGGCTTTAAATTATCCATAGTGTTGATAAGCCGTAAAACTAAAACAAATCAATCGTAAGTCTGGTTTCTGAGATATAATCACAGCATATTTATATTCAAAATGATCTTTGTTTTATTAAGTTGAATTAGGAGTCATTTGCATTTTGGTTTATCAACTTTAATTTTTAATGGCAAAGTGCAATTATATCTTATTAAAATTATAAACACACACACACACACACACACACACACACACACACATATATATATATATATATTCAACATTATTTGCAATGACTTGTTGCCACTTCATCAGGGAGCTTTTTGATAACTTTTCAGTAAAATTCCGCAGGTTTTGATGTGAAAAAATTAGAAAAAAATTCTCGGTCAAAGCGTTTTTCAGCGATCGAGAAAGTCGATAATCGGTTGCTGTAGGGTTAATGTCAATATGGCGGTTAGGATATCACAGACCAGCTGAATACCAATTGTTTTTCCGTGTTATTCTTGCTATTTGCGACCTTCATTGTCGTAGAGAAGAAGAATATTTTTCCTTTTAATTCACTGAATACGTTGACACTGCCGTACATAATAACTAAGTTATGCTTGGTGTCCTCCAAATGTATTCTTAATTTCCACCCCTGATTAGTAGATGGGATGATGTATTAGTCATGGCAATTCGTTCCTCAAAATGGATATTACTTATAACTTAGCCAAATATATTAGTATCCCCTTGAGTGTTTGGGATTTATTCGTACTAATTCTACAGATGTTTCTTAGGTGTCATAATAACGAAGAATATGTTGAGTTAATAAAAGACATACTAACAGTCTATCAAAGAATGGCTTGTTGTGTGTCTCTTACCATGTGTGTCTTACATTCTAATATCAATTGCTTAGAGGTTCCGGTAAGATATATTTGACATGAAACAGGGGTATCCTGGCAGCTTCAAGCTAAATATGATGGCTGACTATCGTTGGTTTCTGTAAAAAACGGTTTACGGTCATACCTCGTTGAAACACCGGTTCTCATACAGTCACCAAAGTTAAGCAATGTTAAGCTTGGTCAGTGCCTAGATGGGTGACTGCGTAGGAATACCAGTTGCTGTAAAATATATATGCGGAAATCCCGTTGGAAAAGGTATGAATCCACCTCTTCTCCCACCAGATATGGGTTAATTATTAGGATTGTATCAGTAAATTCTTATTATCTTCAAAATATTATTTTTTTAAAATACTTTCTGGCTTTAAATAACCTGAAAAAGGTTGATAAGTCGTAAAAAAGAAATCAATCAATCTTATAAAAGTCAAGCTCAACGAACATATGTAAGAGCGTGTAAAACATTTCTGAAGATAATAGCAATAAATTATTTTATGTTCATTCCGTTATTTATTTTAGGTTTGTTTTGGTTTATTTCTCATCATTATGTAAATGTTCCTTGAATATCAATATACTATTTGCTGACATATTATTTACCTTAAACATACATATACTTAATAATACTTATATACTATTTGCAGTGGACGTACATATTATATATACAGTATTTATATTGTTAAAATTACGCATTTAAGTGCCGACTGTAAGTGCATCGTCAGTGTTGTTGCTCCCATGTCACTAGAAGTTTCGGGTCTAAATAAACGACAGACTTCTTCGATGGGCGACCCGATCAAATATGGTCAGTATTTGGCCCGCACCCAGATTAAATTTGCTACTAGCTTTAGGATGTGCTTTATATAAGTCCCTCCCAGAAAACGGCAACTAATCAAGTCTTCACTTGGGCTATTCGATGTTATAGATCAGGTATGCTTAGTTGTACTGATCTTCCTACATGCGACTAAGACAGGGTGTTTTTTTATGTTTCTTTTTTTGAAGAACAAAAGAAAACAAACCAACAAATATAGTACTAATATAATAATTAACTGTAAAATACTTGTATATTTGCTTACAAGCTCTTAAAATATTTCATTTTTTCTTAACAAATGTTCTACTGTCGCAGTATGCCATAATTTTAAACAGGCGATAAAAACAAAATCTATGTGAGAAATTAAATGAAAACGGTTCAGCCTTTACATTTAGACACGTCGAACACCCAAAATTTTAAAATTTAAAATTCAGAGTCTTTAAATTTTCAGCCTTTCCTTTCGATGCGTAATTTTCTTTTATATTTTTCTGCTCGCCTCATCAAGCGGAAGTGAATTTTCATCTATCGTGATGAGCAGATGTCCTCTCAGAGAGGGCGCGTACATTGAGCGCCTATTGCTCAACCAAAACCTCAAGTGGAACTCATACACAGGATCCAGCGCTAATGATGCTGGACAAATTCTAGTCCCTGTGCTTCTTCAGTAAGTACTTGACTCTACCTGCTATCACCTACCTCGACAAGAGCCAGATCAGACCGAAAATGGAGTGCTATATGTGTATATGGCAGCCGTTGCCCAGTTTTCACTTTCCCGTCTTGATAGAGTTCAAAAACGTCTCCGCGTCCTTGTGGGTGATTATTTTCCGCGCTATAAACTTTTTTCCCTCAAACTGTTGCTATTTTCATGGTAAGTATTCTGATAAGCTACATTCCTTAGTCCCGCCGGTTCTAACCTTTATGTTTAAGATTCGGCATGCCACGCCCATTGTAGCGAATCACCCTCACACCCTTCGTAATGGATTTGTGGGTTGTAAGTTCCACTCGAACATATTCTTCCTACGAACTACCGCTTTTTGGAACCGGCTCCCAAGAGGATGCTTCCCTGATCACTGTAATCTTAACCTGTTCAAGACTAGGGTTAACGGTTATCGTCCCTACATCTCCCCATAAATCGTGCCTCTTACTCTGTAAGTGTCTACATCAAGTGGCTTTTGTCAAGGGTAAATATTATTATAAAAAATTTAGCAATGGAAATATTGATTTAGTCCTGATGAAGTCATTTTAACGGACGAAACATGTTGCATAATTAGTATTTTTTTATTTTGTTACCAAACAATAACACTTCTCACCTTAGATACAATAGCTTTTTTCTTTTTTTTTTAATCGATTAACCCCAAGTAAGGCTATTATGCCACTAATACTCAAAGGGCTACTGGGAGTGAAAAAGAATGAGAAGAATTTACAAGGAATCGTAAAGCCAGTCCTAAACAGGAAAAAAGGGACAAACCTCTACTCCTGTTCAAAAGACAGGAGAGGACTGTGGCCTGGACAATAGGCGAACCTATCTACTCCTATTGGGGAAGCAGAAAGATAATTTGTGAATAAGATTTCAAAGTTCGGGCGGAGACTTCAGGAGTATAGAGTTGAAGTTTAGAAGGAACCGGAAACCCAGTCCTAAACAGAACACAAGGGATACATCTCTACTACTTTCCGAAAGACTGGAGATGATTCTGATCCCGACCAGATTCGAACATATCTACTATTTACTTATTTTTTTTCTATTCATTTAGTTACCCACTTCCTGTTAGATCCATTGCAACATTTAATCTTTCATTACCCAAATGTGTGTAAATTACTTTTCTATATTTCTTCTCGTCTCCCATTAAAATTTGATCATCAGACGTCGATAACTTTTAAGCCTTCATGTGTAAACACGTTCTGTAATTTTGTGTTGCCATTCAGTTAATATGGTATCTTTTTTTTATGATAGATGATTTGTCTTACATGTTCACTGTAATCGATAAGAAATGTATGTCTGCATATGATATTCTTAATGGTTATCTAGGCATTATCTTATCCTTTTGAGGATTCTCTCTCCCAGTTCGTATGTTTGTTATACTAACACCACACTCTCCCGTTGTCTAACCTGCCACCTATCAGACAAAGCACACATCAATCAACACAGATTAGGAGGTGATGGCATCCTAACTTCCATGCGGCTTCTACTCATAAAAAAGTATTCATACTAAATAAAACAAACTACAAAAAGATCTTAATGGCTTTTACAATGAAATATATGTAAAACTAAACGAAATAAACTCAACATCAGCCGGGTAAATTGGCCTTAAATGTATTTAACAAGAGTCAGATACACTTGCCCAACCCGGAGACTGTCATCTATGACGTCACTATCAGCGACTAATGAAAACGCTGAATTTGAAACCATAGTGGTTAAAATATACAAATGAAGAGTTAAAAGGATAAAAAAAAGCAATTATAAACTATCAGCGTCCATAATCTTCCTTGAACTTCAAAATGACAAGAACTGTCACGTTTTCATGACAAACACAGGGAAAAATCGTTGAAAATAATAAAAGGACGTTCGCGGTTTTCATTGATCTTAACAAAGGCCAGAAAATGTTAAAGCCTTCTATTTCAAACGTTTCGATAAGATTTACACTCACTTGCTCCCCAAATAACATCTCTCTACTTGTAGTTAAGCAAAAGACAAAGTCAATAACATTTAACAATCAAACTTATATATATGTGTGTGTGTGTGTGTGTGTGTGTGTTTCTTGTGGTGTCCTCCCTCTAAAGAGTCTATGTTGGACTCTTACGCCTACTATAAGATTAGTAGGAGAGAAGGCCTTGGGGGAACAGTCAAATAGATTGAACACTGGGTCATCCGACACACACTCATTAGTCATGTAATACTCTTCTGTTGTACTTACTGTTTAATATATGATATATCTGTAACACTTGTTTTGTCATTTCTTTAACCATTTACTTGGTCACAATATCTTGGTGACGAGGATGAGATTGATGCATTTACAACGCTTGTAGAACAGGTGGTGTTTTTGGACTGAAGAATTCTGTCGATAATTGAACCGCCTTTTTCAATTTCAAGTCGCTGGTTTTCTTAGGCAAAATATATTTAACAAACTTAGTATATTCTGCTGTACCTAATTTCTTGAGGAGTAGGCAAACCTTTTTATGGTCAGCCCAACTTGCACAGTCCGTATTGTATAAGTCCTCGTAACGTTTAAAGTACGAAGCAAATGTAATTTCTTCTTCAGATGCCAACGTTTCGTGAGTGTTAGAGAGGATTCAAAAACATCGAACAGAGTGGCGTGGCTCACATTAAAAAAATACGCCAAAGAAAAATTAAAAAGAAGATTCTGTGACCAAGTAAATGGTTAAAGAAATAACAAAACAAGTTTTACAGGTATATCATATATTAAACATTAAGTACAACAGAAGAGTATTACACGACTAGTGAGTGTGTGTCGGTTGACCCAGCGTTCAATCTATTCAACTGTTCTACCAAGGCCCTCTCTCCTGTTAATCTTATAGTATGCGGAAGAGTCCAACATAGACTCTTTAGAGGAAGGACACCACAGCCATCTATATGATAAAATATAGTTTTAAGGTATGCTATATTTATAGGTTAAATTGCTTAATATCAGGAATAGGGCGTATGTAAATATAAAATAAACATTGACGTCAACACCCAGGCGACAGTCTGTTTCATGCTGGACGCAATCTTCAGGCCATACTATTTATTTTTCGTATAAATACAAAAAATGTGACACAAGGCCAAAAGTGTGGATGGAGAAGGCTGGTCTTCATCATCTTATCTTAAAAACTTAGCTGGCCACAACCACTGACCCAAATAAACTATACAATATTCCTTGCACAAAACACCGCATTCTTACTTACCACCCTTGCTACAACCATAATACCTCAAAGACTCTATGAAGTCCTAACTAGTCCCATAAATACAATTTGTCTATGGGGGTGGGGAATAGAAATAACAACTTTTAAAAATGAAAACCCCGACGAATATTTACACTATGCATAATACAAGAAACAAAATGGTGTTAGTAATAAAAAAAAAATAAAAAAAAAAACACAATGCGTAATTGTGGCAGAAATATCAGTTAACTGGACGAAATTTACGCGGGATTTGGATAAATTAAAACCAGTGATTCGACCAAGCATACACACGTACACATTCACCCAGACACGACAACAAATACAAAAAACACTCGAAGAACGAAAAAAGTGTCCCGCATCCACCAAAGAACTGACATTTCTGGTCACCTAACGAATGTGGGGGAGCTGGGATGGGAAATGAAACTAAAGAAAGTAGAAACAAAAATAAAAGAGGCCAATGAACATACATTCCCTAGCTAAGTTAACTTGGCGTAAAAACTAAAAGTGAAACATGTATAAGCTAATCAATTTTGGGAGGGCTTGCCAATGTTTAATACAGGGTTTACAGTATCTTGATGCCTACCTGTCATCAAAATGACACTCTTACGTCGGCTACTTTCACTCGACAAATAGGCGTAAGACTCACCCACTCGTTGCGAAATTCTGATGAAGGGAGCCGTCGCCTTTCCGTCCTGATCTTAACTTTAAGCTGATGCTTAAAGAACAAGATCAGTTGGGAAGAGGTAAACTTCTCGTCTCCATAGAATTCCTTCTGCCACGTTGTCCATATCCCGACACACATAACACCTAGTAAGCACAAGAACACATAGTTCTCAGCTTTAGTTAACGGCGGTACCACAATGCTACAAACAGAACTGGCCTCAAAGACAAAGAATTTTTCGAACAGAATGCGAACCATGATCTCTTCAATAAACTTGCACAACTGGACTACGATCTTGTAATGGAAGAAGGCGTACCCCAGAGTCTCCACTGAGTTATCGCAGCAAACGCATTTGGGAGAATTTCCCAACCCGCTGAAAAAATTTGTTTGATGACCCAGAGGTCCCTTCGCATTACCAGCCATGTAAGAGATGCTTCATCATTACTGTGGGATTTCAACCCAAGCGCCCAAGGCCATATGGAGCGAGCACCCTGCTTCATTAAAGCTCGACAGTCAGGCCATCTTGAACGGACCGCTCACTAATATCTAATATAATGCCTTACTGGACAACGTCTGGACGTCGGAGAGGCCATCCGTCACCCGTAAGAGGAACTTGAGGTCTAACCGGCATTCTCAATAGAAGAAGCCCCAGCCTCGGGGTAAACGGTGGGCCTCCTCCTCACATGAGTGCACACTTCTTTAGGACGAAATGTCTTATTGGCGTCTTCTTCCCAGAATTCGCCATTTCCATCCGCTTGCAAACAGATTTGATCTAGGAAGGCGATACGAAGCATATGTTGACGAATCTCAACGCTAGGCATACCCAGACCGCCTTCAGAAGGGCGGAGGTAATAGATCTCCCGACATACTTTAAGAATCTTGCCTTCCCACAAGAAGGATTACAAGACCCTAACTAATTGTATTAGTATGGCATACGGGAGTGGAAGCACGGAGAGTCGGTAAAGAGGAATTAGGTAGATATGCGAAACGCATACTTCCACCCTCCCCTTTAAGGAAAGATACCTCCTGGACCATACGAACTGCGCCCTCAACCCTCACCCGCACCTTCGACCAATACAATTCAAGCACCGAACCAGACGCCGAGTATCCGTCCAGAGGAAACAGCCGGGAAGAACTGTCTTCCATGCGTCCAACCACAAGCCAACGGACTTATCGTGGTAGATATTGGTCCCTGTTACCGTCTCGTAACCTCTGATCTCTTCGTCAGTCTCGCTCTGTTCAATATAGGAACCGAAACATCATCGGCAACAGGTAAGGAGATACCGCATAAGCCCGGATCCGCCTTTAACTCGAGAAGAAAGGATCAAACACAAGAGCTTGATCCTTCGTGACAAGCAAGGAGGCCAGCTCTACCCTAGCTAAGGCTACTTCCCCACTATTACGGGATTTAATTGCCGATCAGCTTTTGCTTCATATGCTGTTTGTGCTGCTAACCTAATTAGATTGAGTTGGTGATCACAATCAGCAACAAACGACATAACTTTAGATTTCATTAAACCCCACCACTTATTCCCGCTGTAGAATAATTAGCAGCTGGTCCTGGAAATCTCGCTCACCAAATAATGATGCGTTCAATTTCTAGTAGGCAGCCATCCTAACCTTAGGCTTATCTAAGTTTGCATCAACCCGGACGAGCCTATGATCTGAGTAAACTATCGAATGGAAACTTGGACAACCTAAGAGCCCAACATCGACTGTCTTCTAGAGCTCGGTCGAAGTAGTTAGAACGCACCATCGGGGCCGAGCTGCCCCTATTAGTGCAAGTCTACACTACCCCCCGGGGGATGCTCATTACGATGCACATCGATAAGATCGAACTTGTCGATAAAGTCCCGAAATCGCTTCACATCGGGATTGTTAGTATCCGATCTTTCCCGTACACGATCTATATCAGGGTCAAGGACGGCATTCCAATCGACCGCTAAAACTACCCGTCGTGATGTCGTCAGAAACGGTTCGATCCACCGAAACAAATCAGGCTGCTCCACATGGTTACTGGGTGCATAAACCCCAATGAGACAAGGAGACTTATGGAAAGATCCAGCTCGCAAGGATCTGTGAAGACAAGAGTACACTCCGCAATCAAAGATTTGTTCACGAGCCAGAAAACACCACTCGAGCATCCATCAAAATATGCTGAACAGAGTACAAAACTCTGACAAACCGGTTCTCCTGTAAACAACATAGATTCACGTCGAGACGCCTCCGCCATTTATACTAGCCAAGCAGAGAGCATTGATTAGTCTGATTAAGTTTGGGTATCTGCATTAAACATTTCCCGGGTTAGGACACCGACGGCCTGACCCATTGTGACTTCACCCATTTCACTTTTGATTGTTGTGTTAAGAGACAGGCCACAAGTGTCCCAGAGGAACTTGATTTCAGAGCTCTATACAGGGATGGGTAAACAAAAAGAGAGATCCTCCCTGAAGAAAACTGATTTAATTTTTTACATTCACCTCGTCGAAGGACATCAGAAGGAATATCCTGAAGACATTTATTTGCCTCATCTAGCATTGTCCATATTTTTTGAGATCAGTTGCCTCTTCTAGCACCGTCCATATTTATTGAGATCATTTGTCTCCTTCTAGCAACGTCCATATTTGTTGAGATCATTTGCCTCCTTCAAACATCGTCCATATTTATTGAGATCATTTGCCTCCTTCTAGCAACGTCTATATTTGTTGAGATCATTTGCCTCCTTCAAACATCGTCCATATTTATTGAGATCATTTGCCTTTTCTAGCACCGTCCATATTTATTGAGATCATTTGCCTCCTTCTACACCCCTAAACATCCCAAGCCCATCCTTTGCAAACTTCTCTGAATTCATCCAAAACACAGGACACAGAAAATGGCAAAGTACACGGATAGAATCAATTAACTCAAACCTTCGAAATAAAAGGTTTAGATATCTTTTAAATTTCAAAGAATTCCTTTCAAAAGACGTTGAAAACCCTAGAAAATTTCGCAACGCCATGCATTTGTTAACTATGGTGCGATCGAGACAAGGATCGCAACAAATATGAACGTGTGCTAGAAGAGGCAAATGATCTCAACAAGTATGGACGATGCTAGAAGAGATAAATGATCCCAATAAATATGGACGATGCTAGAAGGATTCAAATGATCTCAATAAATATGGACGATGCTAGAAGAGGCAAATGATCTCAACAAATATGGACGATGCTAGAAGGAGGCAAATTATCTAAATAAATATGGACGATGCTAGAAGGATTCAAATGATCTCAATAAATATGGACGATGCTAGGAGGCGGCAAATAATCTCAATAAATATGGACGATGCTAGAAGGAGGCAAATGATCTCAATAAATATGGACGATGCTAGAAGAGGCAAATGATCTCAACAAATATGGACGATGCTAGAAGGAGGCAAATTATCTAAATAAATATGGACGATGCTAGAAGGATTCAAATGATCTCAATAAATATGGACGATGCTAGGAGGCGGCAAATGATCTCAATAAATATGGACGGTCCTAGAAGAGGTAAATGATCTCAATAAATATGGACGATGCTAAAAGGAGGCAAATGATCTCAATAAATATGGACGATGCTAGAAGAGGCAAATGATCTCAACAAATATGGACGATGCTAGAAGGATTCAAATGATCTCAATAAATATGGACGATGCTAGGAGGCGGCAAATGATCTCAATAAATATGGACGGTCCTAGAAGAGGTAAATGATCTCAATAAATATGGACGATGCTAAAAGGAGGCAAATGATCTCAGTAAATATGGACGATGCTAGAAGAGGCAAATGATCTCAACAAATATGGACAATGCTAGAAGGAAGCTAAATTATCTCAATAAATATGGACGATGCTAGAAGGAGGCAAATGATCTCAATAAATGTGGACGATGCTAGAAGGAGGCAAATGATCTCCTAGCATCGTCCATATTTGTTGAGATCATTTGCCTCTTGTAGCATCGTCCATTTTTATTGAGATCATCCCAAGAGGATGTTTCCCAGATCACTACAATCTTAACCTGTTCAAGTCTGCAGTTAACTGTTATCTTCCCCTCCAATCCATATAAATTACCCCATAACTTAAACCTCTACATCGAGTGACCTCGGGCCTTGTACAGGGTGAACCTTACTACAAAAATGTATATATATATATATGTGTGTGTGTGCGTGCGTGTTTGCTTGCATAAAAACAGATGCCCAAAGCTTAAAATACATTTTAAAACTGAAAGATCGTTCTTGAAACTTTTATTTTAGTTTTAATTTGAAACTAATAAATGAAAATTTAATATTTCCAATAAACAAAACACTTTGCTCTTTTTCAAATCGAATTTAACCGAATTTAAATTGATTGGGATGATAATGTTTAATGGCTAGAATCAGTAAAATTGACAAATCTGTCAACAGAGTATAATTCTCTTTATTAAAAAAAAACTTTCAAAAATAAAATATATTTTATGAAACTTTATTTGAGGAGGATTAACTGATTTAAAGTTTAATTAAAACAAATATTACTTTATTTTAAGATATCACAGAAAAGCATTTTAACATGTATGTGGGTGTTTTTATGATCTGTTCATACATTTATCCATATTGTCGTAAAAAAAAAGATTTAATATTTTAAAGTTTGAAAATTATTCTAATTAAAATTTTAAAAAATAAAAACAATTCTTATAAAAATTCAGCAATTTTATTACATTATTATTTTATTATTTAGAGCAGATTTTCTGGAACTGGGGGTCCTGTTTGGAAAAAACAATCTCGTAGGACTTGTCCTTATAATTAATATAAACATTAATTGCTACAAAATAAATTCTTGAACTTTCATAAAATTAAATAAGTGTTAAGGTAGGTACCTCCACGAAATCGCTAAAAAAAGAGCATAGTCTGATGAAAAAGACGCCAAACTTTATGAAAACAAAATTTTATCGTCTAAATGCTTATGTTTTTATGAAGAGGAAAGATCAAAGTTTTTTTAATTATTTAAAAAAAATTTTGCTTCTTTTTAGAACATTCTAAATTTTGATTAAAAAAGCCTTGTTTCTCTTTGTACCAACAGGGGCTAGTAAATAACAGATAATTTTTAGCCCGTTTTTTTTTTTTTTTTTTTTTTGTATTACACACATTAATTTAGAAAATCTTGCAGAAATAAAAATAATTGTCAGATGTTAATGAAACTTTCAGAAACTATTCACAGATGATCGAAATTATTATAAATATGTTTTTTTTATTAAAGTCATGGCAGAAATATTTTTTTCATATATTTATTAACACCCCCGTAACTAATTTTATGAAAAACTCTAGAAATTCGAGTGCATCAACCTTAGGGATTACAATAGTTAAAAGCACAAGGCTTTGAAGAATGCAAATCATGTTTTGTCTTGTTTTTTAATTAGCTCCACGGTACCTAAAATCAGCTCTGAATTGTAACATACAAAACTAAATAAAACAAATATATTATTTAATTTCAAATGCTTTTATTTGTTTTTATGAATATGGACAATATTTTCTGAAAGCAAAATTTTTTCAATGAAAATTGAATTTTTAATACAATTATTTGTTATTTCTTTAATTATAATAGATTTTTACATTAAGTTTTTTAAAAATATTATAACATTAGTTAAAAGCAACATCAACCTTTCAAAGTGTCCTTATGAGATTGTCATTGTCTAGCGCTTTGAAAATTGTATCATTTAGACCAATCAGAAGATCCGCAGTAATTAAAAAATGTAATTTTTGTGCTTATAATCGGGCGGTAATTATAAAGTACGGAAGACCAACCAGGATACAATTTAGTTGCATTATTTGAGTTCAGCATTGTTCTCCGCTGTTAAGGCCTTTACTTTTGCGAAACACGTATGGAGAAGTTAATTTGATTTTTCAATTTCAACTGAGAAGGGTACCTATAAGTATCAGTATCATCTTATGAAATTTAACTACTGCTAAACTTTAATTTATATGATCTTATTTTTATATTAATCTCAGTTATGACATTTTTCCATAAATGAAATATCAAAATTAATAATAAAATGAATGGAAATACAAATAACACAGTAAAATGTAATAAATGTACATAAAATTATAGTATTTTATGTACACTTCTTACAAAATTTCATAAGAAAGGTACGTATAAATTAATTAGATACCTTTTTCTTATGAAATTTAATCTCACTCTTAGCAGTCTTATTTTTAATTTCTTTATATTTTCCATAAAGCATCGTAAACGTAAAGATGAAAGCTAAGTACAAAAAAAAAAAAAAATTAAAAATTTAGAGCGCTGAAAGTTTTCCTTAAAAGTAACGAGGTAAATAATTTATTCACTTAAATCTAAATAATTTCACTTCCTTCCATCCGTAGAAAGAATTATCCACCCGTAAGTTATCTAAACGTCATGAAAATGTCTTTCGTCACTTGTCAAATGACGTGAAAGGTTATGACCTGCTTTGTTTTATTTTGAAATTACATTTTTTTCGGCGCAGAAGCTAAGTTAAGCTTGGTTCAAAATATTTTAAATAAACATTATAATTTCTGATTTTATTAAAATCAGTTTTGAAAAACTGATAATTGATTTTTAAAAGAATATCAAAGTCAGATTTTCATCTTTTTTGTCAAATGGAAAAAAATGATTGATTATCTGTACATTTTTTTTTTTTTTTTTGACAAAAAAAAAACAAGATTTTTAACGAAAATTTCGGACGTACTAGGAACGATTAAAAAATGTAAAAAAATACCCCAAAAATACTTTGATCTTTCCTCTTTAAAAATAATATGAACATTAGACGATAAAAACTTGTTTTCGTCAAGTTCGGCGTCTTTTTCATCATGCTATTCTCTGTTTGTTTACATTTCATTGAGGTAGGTACGTTAAGGGTAACAGATCTAAAAAAAATATTTTACCACGATTTTCTAAAAAAAGAAAAGAATAGAATTTCATTCAGTTTTGAATAAAATCCTGAAAGTTTAATTAAAATCCGACAATTATCGGATTATTGCTAGAATTTCAGAAGCAAATGTTTTTTTTCACTGCACCTCAGTACTTACCAGGTTCAATGTTATGTTCGGTCTTTCAACCTGATATGGTTATAAGCAACAGTTTGAAATAAAATAAAATAATGAGTCATAAATAAATAAAAAACTAAAATTAAATTTAAATAATTAAAAAAAACTCAATAAAATGAAACATATATAAGACAATATTTAACATTTCATCATATACTCATTAAAATTTAAATTGTATATATATATATATATATATATATATATATATATACCTAGTGGAACACAATTTAAACACACACTTATACCCACACACATACATACGTCTTTGTATGTAAAATAACACATACCTACACATAATACGTACAAGTAAGTATATATATATATATATATATATATATATATATATATATATATATATATATATATATATATGTATACGTCTTTGTATAGGTATGTGTTATTTTACATACAAAGACGTATTTATCCAACGGAATACAGACATATAAATATACCGAGATAGATAGATAGATAGATAGATAGATAGATAGATAGATAGATAGATAGATAGATAGATAGATAGATAGATAGATAGATAAGGGGACAAGAGGGAGATGCATACCTTGTAAGATGTTGACGAGTGTTTCGTATCAATTGTCGACTAAATGAACGTTCTGTTTGTACAAGTTTAACTTACCGGATGTCACAAACTGCCGCCGGAAGTCTAAACCGGATGCAGGATATGGGTCCGTTTAGGGAAAAGTCGTTCATTTCCTTTCGGACAACAGTGTGATTAACACATCTTTCCTGGCAGTTGATTCATTTCAAACTTAACTCTTAATGCGTAATCTTCACACAAACGCACATAATGGGCTGTCCTTTTCCCCAAACCGAGAGAAAGGAGTTCGATTCTCAGTGGACGCGCCACACTTGAAGAAGCATGAAGTAAAACAATGCTGAACGGTGACACTTATGCATCAAAAATGACTAATTATCTATACACCCACGCGCGTGCATACACACGCATGCACACAGACGCACACACATGTGCATTTATCCGTTATTTTTCAAGAGATGCCGTTTGTGTTCATTTCAACATTTACTGAGTTTGCTAGATATTTCCTTCATGTTGACTAAATGGAATTATTTTCATTGGATCTCGTACAACCCATTATGTTATTATATGACTCATTACAATATATATATATATATATATATATATATATATATATATATATATATATATATATATATATATATTATCATTATTATTATTATTATTATAAAAGATTATAATAAAAGACATATTGAAATCGCTACACAAAAGCTTTCATGTTTCAATACATTCTATTTCAGTAGACGATGGTAACTGGTGATTAAATGATTTTTTTTTCTTTTAATCAAATGCATCTACTCATTTCGCTCGTTGAGGAAATGTTAGAAATTTACCAAGTAATTTTAACTTTACTATAGTTACCGCACTTATTTTCTGATTATGTCGTGTACGGACATCCGTATTTACAAAAATCAGCATTTTTATACACACACACACACTCACGCACACACACACTCACACAAAATTCAATATTCTTTTTAAAATGTTGCGGGTTGATGAATTTTAAGAAGCTCTTCCATTTATTATTAGTAAATTTATGGTCAGTGAATATAATTTTTATTTAATATCATTATCACTTAACCGCTACAAATTAATACAGAATTTTAAAAACTTTTAGTTGATTCTCCAAAGGAACATTATTAAAATTTACTGTCATGTCATTTAATGTCTAATAAATGTCATTAATAAATTAATAAATAAATAAATTAATTAAATAATATCATTAACAAATTAATAAATTAATTAATAAATGTCATTAATAAATTAATTAATAAATTAGTAATAAAGGAAAGTAAAAAAAATGGTTGTTGATATTGCTGAATGATAAAAAATCAACAACAAAAAACAATTTTCGCTTTGTCTGGAGTGAAATTGATTTAAAAAACATCGTTAATTTCGGGATGATATATTTTAGTATCTCAATGCAGCTTCAGATTTCGGTGTCATATTGTTGTCGGTTAATAGACTACGTGCTTAATTTTCTAGATCTGTTTGATTCTGACGACACAATTTGTAACTTTTCTAACATTAAATAGTCCATTCTTCTCTCTGTTACTTTGTGTCACTGTTTTCTTGCCGTTCTCCTACAGAAACTGTCATCATCATAGTGCCATCCTAAATCCTGACAAGTGTTCTCGACTCTTAGGATGATCTTGCCAAATTACTGATATAAAAACCAATCAGAAAACGGATTCTTGTCTTACCCTTCTTCCTATTTTGTCGGATGATTGGCATTAACATCTTTTTTAAACATTTCCCCTCTAGCAAGAAGATAATAGAAGTTACAAGGAGTGGAAGAGAATGAAAAGGCTTTAGTGAGAAGAAAGGCCAATAAAAGAACATATTTTAGGAAGACAGAAGATTGTAGGCACCAGGGAAATAAGAGATCGGGAGATCAACAAATGAAAAGTGCGAGAAAAGAAACTATTAGAATAGAACTTGCGATTATGTCTAACTTTTTCCACAATAAAATGATGAGAGCATGTTGCCAGTGTAGTAGTACATGAGGTCAAAGTACAATGAAGGAGAGCACATCACGGCAGACGGAAAACTGACGAGATGCCGTGATGTGACCGAGATGCCGGCTTAGACCAATAACATTACAGACTCTTTTTTGGACGAGACCAGATATGGTAGCAGTATTCAATGCAAGGACGAACGGTATACTTATAAATGTACAAGATTGATTCTAACGAAAAAAAATATTGACTAGGACGACTCAAGAAAAGCAATTAACAGACTTCGCAATTGATTTAATAATATACACGCCGCTACTTGTCGGTAGAAAACGTGAGCCCAAGAAGGAGTAATGAGTTGCTCACGAATAAACCTATAATTAATAATGGACATTTTTATAACCTTAATAATTAAAACGGGATTTTGTTTTTATTTTGATAGCGCATACCGCGGATATTATTTTAATTGCGCATACCGCGGATATTACGTACATTAGGGGGGGTTAAGTAATTACTTGTAATTATTCTGTTTTTGTTTTTTTTCTGTTTTTGTGATGTGAATAATAGTTTATAAGATCGATTTGTGTTCGTAGGAGAAAATATATGTATATTCCAAGAAGTAATTGAAAGTTTTGCACCTCAGAAGCTGGACTTAGTCATTTTTTCAAAATGAAGTTTGATACGTATGAAACGTTTACTGAGTTTGCGAAAAGATAAAAACAAAAAAATATTTTTTTAAACTTCAACAAACTTTGACAATTTTTGTTCATTAAGTACGAAAAAAAATAAACACAGTCAATTTTACATATTTCATTTTTTTTTGTGGGGGGGTATTCTTTATTTCCCCGTGATGGAAAAAGGGTAAATTTGTTTTTACTTAATTGTTTACTTTCGGCCAATACACGAGACATTGGAAAATATTGTCATTTGATTGGTTGACAGTTTGAAGTCATTCACACCATATTCTTATTAGTCAACTTTTGGTATAAAAAGGAAGCGGGAGACTGTTTGTATCTGATTGGAATCGTTCTGATTTGATCGATAGCAATCAGTGGTCAGTACTGGCGTGGAAAATTAAAGCCGCCTAAAAAATAATCAAATCTCGTTCGCTTAAATAAATATTATGTTGAACCCGAATAAAATATCGCATTATTTCAATCAGACTGATTATTTAATAATAAATGATATTACGTGTAGTCAGCTAACAGAAGTAAAAGGAAAATCAGTCCTGCTTAGCGATATCGAGTCAATTTCCGAGACACATTATGAGAAAAGAGGGTTTGGAAAATGTAACATTCTTTAGGCGTAATGAAAGAACAAAAGATGGAAACACCGAAATATCTACATAATGAGTTTAGTCCTGGGTATGACGATAAACTACATCCAGCTTTAGGAGCGTGGAACTGCCTTTTAATTGCTGTTGTCCCAAGGTCCACCCTGATACCCGGTGGTAGCACTTGTTAAGGTATGGGACTTGTTAAGGTATGGGCAAATATTGAACCCCAAACAAAAACAAAATTATGAGAGTATAAAAATACATAAAAATCCCAACGATACATTTTTTTAAATTACATATTTATAGTAAAAAATTATACTAAAATGACCAGCAATACAAACTTTATCCGGTAGCAAGGCATCTGATCGGGAGATTGGATGTTTTGAAAAGTGTGACACCACCTCTTAATTTCTGTTGCTCCCGGGGACACCCTGACTCGGGGTGGTAGCATATGTTAGGGTCCTAGGTATGGACAGATAGTGAAGACCCCCACCAAACAAAAACAAAACACTGTGATAGTATAAAAATACATTTTTATAGTACAAATACCAGCAATACATATTTATATAAAATTAGCAACAATACATTTTCTGTAGTGAAGGCATACAATTTTATTCAAAATATTCAGATTTCGGCATTAAATAACCGATAAAAGTGTTGATATGCCACTAAAAAAAAACTAACTAATCAACAATCCATATTTATAGTACAATAACCAACAATACAATTTGTAGCAAAATAAACAAAAATAAATTTTATCGGTAATTGAAGGCATACACTATATATATTTAGTATTGCATACAATTGCGTTCAAAATATATTTAGTATTGCATACGATTGCGTTCAAAATATATTTAGCCATAAAAATGAGTTCAAAATATTTAGATTTCGGCCTGGAAAAAAAAACCCACAGATGTGTTGAAAAGCCGCTAAACAAAATCAACCAACCAATCCTTCCTAACTGGGTATTCTCAGAGTTTGTTAGTAGAAGCTCATCTCTGTTGCATCAAGTTTATTTTTCATCGCTGAGGAATCTGTCAATCATTCATTGGCATATAAGAAATTCGATATTATGTAAGACTTCACAAATGTTTTCTTTGTTTTTCTAATGACATGTTCGTTTCCACCAATTCAACAGCTAAGCACCCAGCACGCCACTTAAAATGGGACGAATCATTCGCATTACTTTTGTATTCAAGAGGTTAGAAGGAAGTTTCACTCGGACAACATCTCCTGAACGTCTACTTTGTGAAAAAGACTCCTGAAAAGATGCTTTCCAGATCGTTTCTTTCTTAACCTCTTCAAGTCGAGGTTCAATCATTATCTATCCAACATATCCTCATAAACTGTACTTCTAACCTACTACTCTTACCACTCATACAATCTCTTCCTTCAGTAATCCTCTACCTTGAGTGTCTCTTGGGCCTTGTATTGGATTAGCAATTTGTTTAACAAAAAATTTAGTTTCTGAAAGGCATTCCTATGAAAATTTAGTTTTCCCTGCGTTTTACACAGAAAATATTTCTTTAATCATTTCACCCCAAACAAACGGACCGTGTTTGTAAAATAAAAAAATCATTTCCCTCCCTACAGATATATATTTAAAAAAATCTACATATTCAGTTAAAAAGCATCTTTGATAATGGCAAATGGAATAGTCAGAAGCATTCGGATATATAGAACACTCGGACCGTTTTTCCACACTTTATACCCAGAAACGAAAATACTTGTACGAATAAAAGAAAGAGTGTGTAAGAACTGTCCAAATGTTTTATATTTCTCCCCAAAGCAAGTAATAACGATAGCGAACACACAGCCAAAAATCACATACACATTTATTACAAAAACCAAATGCATATTAATTACAAACAAGACGAATCTTCTCTATGGCATATTATAAAGAAATATACTACTCCAATTGACCCGAATAAAAAAATCAAATTAATTATCTATTATAAAAAATTTAAGACAGCTAACCTTATCCTGAAAGTAACAACACACCAGTTAAGTCAAAATTACAAAGAACGAACATTATCTATGAGTTCAAATGCCCCTTAAGGAACTGAGTTCCTGATCAAACCGGACTCATGCTTATCCAGACGTCTTACCTTACACCTATCTGATCACAGCTCCATTAGAACCCATTTAAACACACACACAAATTTACCAGACTACATTAGAAACATACTAGTAGAAAACACAAATACAGGGTGTTTCAAAAAGAATACGCCAAAATCATTACGCTGTTTTTCAGGTCTATAGCATTGTAGTGGACTGAATCAGTGGTTATTTGATAGAGTACGTATCAAAGTTTGATTGGGTGTCAGTTTCACCGCTTCTGGTGCAGCTGAATTGTGGGAAGATCAATCAAAATGGCGACTCCTCAGCAGAAGGCATTATGCGTGCTTGAGTTCGCGAAACCAAACGCCATTGTCACGGTGCAGCGTGCTTTCAGAACAGAATTCGGCATTGATCCGCGTGGGTTAAACAGTTTAAAGAGAGTGGGTGCCTGTGCAAAGGAAAGAGTCCTGAAAGACCATGTGTTACAGAGGAGCAAGTGGAGAGGATTCATGATGCATTTGAGAGCAGCCCACGTAAGTCCGTACGTCGAGCAAGTCTTCAGTTTGCCATCCCTCATACCTCTGTCTGGTGTGTGTTAAAGAGACGATTACACATGAAACCATACAAACTAAGCCTCGTCCAAGCACTTACTAATTATGACAAGGTGATGCGGAGAACATTCTGTGAGTCAATGCTGGAGATGGAGGAATGTGACGAAACTCTCTTTTCACGTTTAGTTTTTAGTGACGAAGAGAATTTCCATTTGAGAGGCACAGTCAATCGTCACAATGTGTGCATTTGGGGAACAGAGCACCCAAAACTGGCTATTCACTTTACTGCAAGCAGATTCGAATAACTTCATTTTTCAGCAAGATGGAGCACCACACCATTGGCATCTCGGGGTTAGAGCTTATCTGAATGAAAACGTGCCTCAGCAATGGATTGGGAGGAGAGGTGCTAAAGACCTTGCACTCTGTGTTTGGCCTGCCAGATCCCCGGACCTCACTGTGTGTGACTTTTTCTTGTGGGGTTATGTTAAAGACCAAGTTTATGTTCCAGCACTTCCAGCAAGTATCGATGACTTGAAAGATCGAATAACAGCTGTAATCAACACGGTGGACCGTGACATGCTGAGGCGCGTTTGGGAGGAATTCTCATATCGGCTTGATGTTGTCCGCGCTGCCGGTGGTGGCCACATTGAGCACTTATAAAACATGAAATGAAACTTGAATGTATATACGACACATGTGTTCATGCTAGAGGTTTGTAATTTTTTTCGTTTTTGACACATCACGTGATGATTTTGGCGTATTCTTTTTGAAACACATTGTATATTAACTTCATCCACATGCAAACAAAGATTAAAAATAATGGAAGCTTTAATAATAAAAAAAAACAACTCTTAACAATATTGTCTACGAACAAGGCCACAATGTGCTAACCGTATTCGGAAATTAAAACATCCCTACTACACACTAAGACATACACATAATGCACACACTCAATTAAGCTGAAAAATTAAATCATCCTTGACAATGGCTAAAGGTATAGCCGAAAGCGCTCGGAAATATAAAACATTTGAACAGTTCTTACACACCCTTTGCCCAGAAAAGAAAGCTCTTGTTCGAACGCAAGAAAAAATAAATAAAAAGCTTAACCGTAGTATCTTGTCTGTCGTTTTTAATGAAACATGCATAAAGGAAAGATTGCTGCCTAAATATACAACTATATATATGTATATATGTATATATATGTATATATATATATATATATACGTGTGTGTGTGTGAGATAAAATAAACAAACAAGTAGGAAATGTATCTCAGTCTAACATGTTTCCCTTTTATTAAAGTTTCGTCAAAGATCGAGATAGAAAAAAAAAAAAAAAAACCAAAGAGATAGAGTATTGGTATTTTAAGGTAGATTTCTAAAAGTAGTTGTTAATGGTCAGTCCTCCGGGGCCCTAGCAATCAATGGTCGCTACTCGGACTAACCCTCTTTTTACTTTACATAAATGATCTGCCTAAAAGTAAATTCCGATCCTGATACACCAGTATATGAGTGCACCCTACAAGCTCTAGACGATCAGAAATTAGCAGCTGATCTCTCCTCTGACCCAGCCCTAACATTTCAGTGTGGGTAGGGGAACTGGCTAGTAACATTCAATGCCTCTAAAACTAAACTAGTGAAATTCCATCATTGACAATTGGACCCTGAACTATCACCACTCACGATGAATAGATGTTCCCTCAGGGAGGTTCCGTGTCTTGAGCGCCTCTTGGGCCATAAAAATCAACTCAGACCTCGAGTGGAGCTCGTACACATGATTCATAGGTAAAGATGCTGGGAAAATAGTCAGTTCCTTGTACATCACTTCCCTTGCTATCCTTCACCTTTACGAGACCCCGATCAGGCCTAAAACGGACTACTGCTGCTATATATGGTCAGTTGTTCGGTATTCATTTTGCAATCTCGATAGAGACCAAAAATATCTCCATGTCGATGTGGGTGACAAATTCTTTACCTCTCTACAGCCTCTCACTGCTCCATCGCTAAAGTGCTCAGACGACCTATATTCCGTAGTTCCTCCAGTTATAAACTTCACGACTAGGAACCCACCCATGCTTCGCCCATTGTAACGTACCATCTTCATTCCATTTGTATTCCCTGTGTGAGATGTAAGTTCCACTCGAACAGCTTCTTCCAGTGAACCCACAAATATCCGCATAAACACTCTACATAGCGTGGCACTCGGGCCTTGTACAGGATGAACACCACTATAAAAACAATTTACTAATTATTCGGAAGCATAAAACATATGCCAATTTCTGCTTCCGAATAATTTCAGAATTCTTAGACTAAACAGGTATTTTTTTTTTCTTCTGATTTTCAGCGCTAAATCCACCGGAACTGTCAGCGAAGAGGAGAAAGTGTTGGGATTATGGGAAAGGAAGTGAGGAAGAGGTACAATAGTGTGAAAGAGAAAGGAAAGAGAAAATACGGTTGAAGAAGAAGAAGTGAGAAAAAGAGTGAAAAAAAAAAAGAAACAAACATGCAAAGAGAGAAAGAAAGGAAGAAAAGGGAGAAACTACTTGAAAGCAAGAAAAAATTAAAGAAATAATGAATGTAAGAAAAGTAAAATTAAAAAGAGACAACTTGAAAGCTGGTGCAACTTGAAAGGAAGAAAGGGAAAGAAAGATAAAGGAAGAAGTTGAAAGAATTAAAAAATTGATTTAAAAAAATGGAAAGAATTATATGAAAATATAAATTACAGTAAGAAAAAAAAGAAAGAAAAAAGGTATTGGAAGAAAAAAATTGAGTGAAGGAGCAAAAATAAAAAAAGATTAAAGAAAGAAACAACCAAATGAACAAATGAGATAGATAGATAGATAGATAGATAGATAGATAGATAGATAGATAGTATGAACAGGTGTAATAGACAGATAGATGGCGAGAGAAATAAAAAAGAAAAGAAATAGATAATAGATAAAAAAAAATAATGAAAGAAAGAGATAAAAAGATAGAGGGAGAGAGAATGAGTGATCACTCACAGCAAAAAAAAAAAAAAAAAAAAGAGAAAAAAAAAGGAAGAAAACTGAAATGAAAAAAAAAAGAAAAAAAAATTCCATTGTGGGCAAAAATCAGTGAGCGACAAGAAAAGCGCGTATTTAAGCAGCAATGAGAAAACTGAGCCGAAGATTTTTTTTTTTTAAATCCCGCTCATAATATGAAATAAGTTCTCACGCGTCAAAATTTCAGTAAAAGAAAATATTCCTTTTGCTGATTTCAGGTCGATGAAAGGTCAATTCAGCGAACTTTACAGCCTGCCCAGATATTCTACCAAGGCATTTTGTGATGGGAAAAAGGTGGGTTAATTAAAAACAGGATGGAGAAGTAAATTTGCTTAAAATTATTGTTTATTAACATTTCCTCTGGAGACGCTTGTTTTTACGAATTGCTTTTTACTTTCGTCTCTTCAATTCTTTGCAAATCTTTCTCATTGAACGTGTCTAATCGTATAATTATAAAAATATGCTTTCGGCCAGCGTCATCTCACATACAATTGTCATATACAAATACCCAATACATTTGTCTGTTTTAATTATGCAAGTTAGTATTTTCACATTAACCCTTTGAGCCCTGCGTTTCTGAACAATTTTAACCCTTCTTCTGCCTGAGCTCCTGAGTCAAAATTCGCAAATAATTGGTATGTATTGTAATGTTTCACGGTAGATCTAAAAAATAGTTTCAAGTGTTTACCCACCGTGGCTGGGCATTACGTCATTTTTCTCTACCGGCGGTAAAGCTGTGGTCATGTCTCAAAGGGTTAAAACCTGTATATAAATCAAACGGCATTTGGTAAATTTATCAGAATATGACACCTGTTTATTTGTGTTTATTCAACACCCATAGAGTCTACCTGTAGTGTGATTTATATTGCAACTATACGGAAGGCGGGGCTTATGAAAAGAGGGTTCAGTCAGCCACTTTGTTTCGGGGCCCCAAAACTAAGAAGAGCCCCACAGCAACTATTCAACGCCCACCCCGTCCCTTGAGAACAAGCACTACTCAACTACCCCCCACCCAACATAAACTTACATTTGCATACTCAAACATCCCTATACGCTACACTTATTTCTTTTTTATTAGTATTTATTAGTAATTATTGTAGGCCTAGTTGTCTAAACCTATAATAACACCAAGAGTATCTATCGACAGGACGGGTGATGGGAGACTGGAATCGATGGTCATCTGAACGAAGTTTACTTGAGTTTCAAATTTCATTTAGTTTCCATAACTGCTCTGATCAACAACTTAATGAAACGAGTATATTTCTTAACGTTTCGTTAGGAGTTTAGGGAAGTTGTTACGTAAGACCAAACATGGTGACAATGAGATTAGTGATAATTAAATAACTATACTAAGACTTTGGTCAAGGTCTTGGCAAACCGATTGCTATCTATGCTGGATCGTTTGATAGTCTTTAAACAGACGTTCTATGAAGAGTAAGACGCTCCAAGATAATCTGCATTTAGCATGAATAATCATCGAGAAAGTCGACCGTGATGTCCCGCTGATCGTTTAAGATCAATCCAATCCAAGATCTTCGATAGATTTGACCAATCGGTGATCGGATTCAAGTTGTATTTTCGCCTCTGGATTCGCTACTTGCATACGACTACTAGAGCTATTATAGAAGACAATAGGTTAAGATCGAAGCTTTTCATATTAACTATATACAGTTTTTAAGTATCTGTCTATATTTCTGAGATGAGCTATTATGTACATTATTTACATTATTCGGACTATTGTCCTCATCTTTGCCGCCATATTTATGACAACTTTTCGGCCTTCTTCAGTTGGTTGGAATGTCGAACTGAACCCTTTATTTCGCTCACTGGAGTAGACTGTTCTAGTTCCATTTGCCATGTTTAATGGATGTCAGTTATCAATTACCCAAGGACACATAGCACATTGGATAAAGGCATTAGTTAGATCCAGTGACAGGACCCAAAGAGTGTGAGTGTTATGCGGAATTACGTCAACTGATGCTATCACAACTGTCAGGTACTCTAACGATGCCGAGGAAAAGAAATCCAGTCGTTTGTGTCGGAAGAAGTGATCAAATTAACTGTGATAAGTCTTTTGGAATGCGATTGGACTCCTGGTCCACTTGGATGGACAAGCCATTCAAGAAACTCAGCATCTGGTCTGGTTTTTGATCTCCAGCGGTAGAAGAATTGGTTCGAGGAATTTGCAATTAAACGATTAACCTTAGAATCTGAATTAAATTAAAAAGATTTAAACAAAACTTTTATTAATTATAAGTCTATAAAATCTGGCATTGACTATAGATCTATATATAAACAGGCATTCATTGTCATATCTGTCCTTTTGTATGGCACTGAGTGCTCAAAGATGATGAAGAGACTTGAAACAACAGAAATGTGGTTCTATAGAAGGAAGTCAAGGATACTATGGACCGAACATGGACGAAATTTTAGAAAAAATGGAAACAAAACCGAAACTTATACTTAACATCAGGAAGAGACAATTCAGGTCTTTGGGACACATAATGAGGAAAGAGGGTTTGGAAAATCTGATACTCACAGGAGAGATTGAAGGCAAGAGAGACAGAGGAAAACAATACATAAAATAAGCAAATGGATGGCGGAAGAGGGTTTGGGAGAGATAACAGAAAGAAAAACATTTATTAAGAGTTACAAGGGACAAGGAGTTTTGGAGAGCCATGATCGCCTACGTCCTGAAGAAACACGGAACATAAAGAAGAAGAAGAAGAAGAAGAAGAAGAAGAAGAAGAACCAAAATAGTTGTGATAGAGAGAGTCTTGTTTCGACTTCTTTGGGGTCACAGGGCTCTCGTGGTGTGTCCCGATGTTTGTAGCACATCATACAGCTAAATCTCTTAGGCCTGATGTTTACCCCAAATGATGATAATGGTTGATTCTGAATGGAAGGTACTAAGAAAGCCTTTGCAGCTTTCAGAAGCGTGCGTTCGGGTGACGTGGAGGCCCATCGTTTTCCCGAAACGAGTAATCATGCCATTGCGAACATTGGTATGCACAGAGATTCCTCTCTCGAGTAAAGACTGACCTTTTTGACACCCGGCCATTTTCGTGAAAGACATTATATCGGGCGTCAGATGACGGTCATGCGAGAGGGTTTAATCAAGAAACACGTCCTGACGAGGTCAAAATATCACTTAATATGACCCTAGTTCACATGCCTCAATAAAAGCAAAGCATCCCTCAGCTGGCTGTTGATACGATGCGAGCTCTGTGTCCGTAGAGTTTGGTGCATCGTGAGACTGTTTCCTCACCCCCCGAATGTGCCCGTTATCGTGATGAAAAGGAATCTATTGAACAACGGCTTCTTTTACGGCGATGGTGTATGACCGTTGTGAAGGCTTTTGGTGGTACGTATGCTTTGCGATGGAGTTTTTGATTTGGAACCCCGTTCTGTCTGTAGCAATGTAGGTCCGTTGCTCAACATGAAGAATTGGTTGGTTGGTTGGTTGATTTTGATTTCAGTTTGTACGAGTTAATGCTGAAATCTAAATATTAACACAATCTTATGTCATTAATTAAAGATAAAATTTATTTTTGTTCATTTGTATTGTTGGTCATTGTTATATAAATATGGATTGTTGGTTAGTTGATTTTGATTAGCGACATATCAACATCTCTATGGGTTATTCAATGCCGAAACCTAGATATTTTTAACATAATTTTAAGTCATTAACTAAATATATTTTGAACGAAATTATATGGCTTCAACTACAGAAAACTGTTGGTAATTGTTTTTACTATAAAAATGTATTACTGGTATTTTTACTATGAAAATGTATTTTTATACTTTCATTATGTTTTGTTTTTGTTGAGGGTTCACTATTTGCCCATAACGGGGACCCTAACAGATGCTACCACCACGAGCCATGGTGGAACTGGGAACAACAGTAATTAAATGTGGTATCACGCTTCTAAAAATTATGTACTTGTTCAGTTCAGTTCTTTTCGAATGCAGGCAGTTTCCCCCAGAAATATTCCTGACTATTCTTATATCTTTCATAACCTTAATATCCTGGGTATGACAATAAACTACTTCCGGCAGCAAGGCCTCTGGTCGCGAGATTGGAGGTTTTGAGAAGCGTGGAACCACCTCTTAATTGATGGCTTATACCCGTATTCGGAAAAGTGACATCTGAACATGTCTTTTTATACGATTTACGTGTGGATTGTGAATTTGAAATGTTTTTTTGTTGTTTTTTTTTTGAGGAAAACAGGGTGCATTTTTGACATTTGATGCTCTTTTATTTCCGGAAAGGAAAACAAAACACTGTACAAATAGCAAAAAAAGATATGTGCTGTTTGTTGGAGATGGTGCCATATCTGGGAGTACTGTTGTAAGTGATTCTTTAAGATCAGGAATGAAATTTTAATCTGGAAGATCAAGAAAATTTCAACAGTTTGTGTAAAACTGACCTATGCTGACATTTTTAACGAGTAAATCTGATTGATGTCGTTCTTTAAGATTCAAGTATAAACCGGAAATATACCAAATCTATATTATGTCTGCTTTTTAAAATCTAATGTAAATTCTTTTGATTTTAGTGAAAACAGGATTTTTGTCCACCTTTGTCACTTTACTATAAACTGAATCTATGTCTACGTTTTTGACTCAACTTCAAACTGGACATATGTCTAACTCTAACTACCGCCAACCCGATATATATCTACCTTTTTATTCTAGTGTAAAATCTGCTTTTGACTCTTGAGTCAAACGGAGATATATATATATTTTTTTAACTCTAACACAAAACTATATATACGTACATTTTAAACTCTAGTGTAAACCGGATTTTTGTCTACTTTTTAACCCATTTGATCTGCTTTTTTGGCTATAGTGTAAACCGGAACTATCTTTATTTTATTCTGGTTTAAACTGAGCCTCTTGTAATTTGTTTAATTTATGAGACTTACAGTTGCCATTAAATGAACCTAGAAGTGGTTATGTCGTTAAATTAACGAACCTCAAATAACGTAACATCATTCAAAGAGTGAATCTGTCCTTGAACGAGTTTGCACACCTTGTTGCAACGGCAGGCATCTTCCCTGAATATCTTGTAGATATTTACTCGTTTCAACGTGACACAAGATTTTGAATTCGCAGCCTAAAAAAAAATTATCAACATAGATAAAAACTAAAGTAGCAATAGGGATGTGGTAGTATAATAATAGTTTACCAAACTAGAATCTAAACCGCTGCTCCACGGTGAGGCGCCCAAAGAAATAAAGAAAATATCCTAAACTGCTGATTGCGGATGTATACAAGAGGTCATCTGTGTTTGGCAGATAAATTTAACCCACTTGTTTGCAAATGATAATCTGGTAAATAATTTTTTTTTTTTTTTTGTTTTTTTTTTTTAATTTATTTTGCTGGTGTGATTTTGTTTGTTTGTTTCACGGGTATTTCCCTCATCCGTCTCTCCCCTAACACATTTTTTATTTCCTTCTTAAGGCTCCGTTTTCTCAATCTTACCGGAACCTGCCGACAGACGCAACAGCTGTAAATGGTGAATACTTCCGGTCGTAATCTTACTACGTTGCCGATTTCGGACCGCACCTTTAACCATCAGTAAATTTCACTTTTTCTTAATCATACTTCTCAACACAGACTTCCTATTCCAACTCCCTCCCCCACTGTCTAACTCCCTCCCTCTTCTGTACAACTCCCCGACCCATTAATTTGACACACCGAAATTTATTCTCAAATTACTCCATCATTTTACTTTGCTAAGCCGTTTCAATTTTGTTCACTAATCTTTACTTGGTCTGGCTCGCTTGCAAGCCGTTTACACTACTTGTTGCTAAAAAGTCACCCATCTAAACACTAACCAAATTCTCCTTCATTTATATTCCGTCTTTCTTCAGGACATTGGCATTAATGGTTCCCCACATCTTCCTGTACTTTTTAGCTCATTAAGTTTTGTCTTTTTGTCATTTCTCCCAAACCCTGTTCTACCATCCATTTACTCAAGCCCATCAAGAATGTTATGCGTTGCTTTCCTTTGTTCCATTTTCCCTTAATCTAGCCCGTGAATATCAGATTTTCCAAGCCCTCCTTCCTCATAACGTTCCCCAGAAATTTCAGCTCCTTCATCCTGATGTTAAGTATAAATTTCCTTTTTGTTTCCATTTTCTCTAAAACAATGTTCGGTCCATGGTATCCTCAGCATCGATTTGCAGAACCACATTTCTGCTGATTCAAGTCTCTTCTTCATCTTTGAGAAGATTGTCTAGCATTTGGTGCCATATAGGACAGATATTACGTAACAATTCAATACTCTTTTTTCGTTTCTAAAGAAAGTTTTTCTGTTTCTTAATTCTGTGCTTTGCTTTTGGTATGCATCTTTGGTCATCCCGATGTGTTTTCGGATTTCAGTGTCGCACTGTTATAACTTCCTCCTAGAGGTTATAATATTATGTTTTGACAGACTCCAACAGAACTCTCCTGACTCATTTTGAGTTCTTTATTTAAGGCGTCTTTCCTAGTTCATTTGTGTTACCGGAAGTATCTTATTTACTCCAAAACATACCCCTTTAACAGATTTTTTTTTCCAGTAATAAATATTTTTTTTAATATTTCTTAGTATTTACCCCCTCCTCTTTTTGTTTTTTCAAAAACTCTTTTCACATGCCCGATATGTTGTTCCTTAGAAACACTTTTAATTAATATATAATCCAGATAAGCAACTGCAAAATCAAAATTTGCAAGGATAGCTTGTAGAAATAAAGTTAGAGCCATTTTATCCCCACAAGGAAGTCAATTGAAATTATACAATCCCTTGTGCGTATTAACTCTCAACATTCTCCTTCAACCTGTATTTGCAAATACGCTTTAGAAAGATCTAGATTCGAAAAAAATGTTTCACGGTTTAAATTCACGAAAATTTCCTCTGGACTTGGTAATGGGTAGTTATTTGGGTTTTAAACCCTGTCGAAAAATCAGCACATACACGAATGTCTCTAATTTGCGCAAGAAAGTGTGACTTAGCCGGGTACACTGGGCTCTTTAAACTTGAGAGGCAACCGATCTGGGAGACGGAAAATTCTGAATGACAAACTATGGAGAAGGCAACGAGAAAGCACTCAACTATCTTTCCTAAATATGCATTCACAGATAATAAAAAACTAAAGAATCTGTGAAGAGCCATGATCGCCTAGGTCCTGAATTGACATGTCATATTAAAAAAAGAGATCGATTTTATTATGAAGACAACCCCACATTTAAATGATAAAAAATCCATATTTTGCGATTCTGAAAAAAAAAAAAAAAAAAAATATATATATATATATATATATATATATATATATATATACATATATATTATAAATTTAAGTATACTCGTCCGAAAAAAAACTTAGGTGTATTGACTTGTAAATGAATAAACGAATACCCAATTTAAAAAAAAAAAGGAATAAAAAAGAAAAAACCGAGAACATGTAATTTTGGCGAAAATAATCGACCAGAATCCAAGCTCAGAGTCTGAAAGAAAAAATACCTCCGAGACGAGTCAACACTCAGAGGCGACAGGCTGTTTCATGTATATATATATGCTGAGGAGGCTACGGTAGACTAATGGATAGCGGCTTGGATTGAGGATATGATGTACACTTTCTTTTCTCTTCGGATTAATACTTTTGATACTCAAAGAGTGGGCGCGATCCAGTACATTGTCATTCCATAGAAAATTTCATGCCCGTGCATTAGTTGATATTGCATGATCCTATTTGCTGCATCCCAGGCTGTTCGTAGCCTAAAAGAGTAACCAGTTCAAAAGATAATAGTAGTGATATAAATAGAAATGCTCTGAAGCTGTTTCAGATCAATACCTGGATACTGCTTCTGAGGCAAAAGGGACTCATGCTTGTAGACCTTATGTCAAACGATGTGAATCTTTGATTGGGTAAAAAGCCATATTCCATCGTAATACCATTAAAAATGTCTTGATTAATTTCGTGCTATGGACATTTTTTTCTATGAGACTTACTTACAATCCCTTGTGTTGAAGGCTGCATTTCCCTTATATTGTAGAGGGTGTGTCAAAAATTATTAGGAAGTTATTAGGTAATTATTCACACTGACTTTAATTAGCCAAGATAAATTCGTCCGCACCTTTAAATAACTTTATTAGAAAACAAAGCAAAAAGGTACGTCAACATAATGAGTGTGTTTTTGTTGGGGGCCATTGTAAAATATCTTCAAAAGATAGATATGATGCACTTTTTTACACCGGTGATAACATCTTTGCACTGTTTTTTTTTTTTTGTTTTTTTTATCATTTCACCCCAAGCAGGGCGATAATGACACTAAGACGCAAGGAGCTTGCTTGGAGTGGAAGAGAACGAGAAGACTTTACTGAGGAGAAAGGACAATAAAAGAACAAATTTCAGGAAGACAAAAGATGGCGAGTGAGGATCCATTTTTTTTTTTTATGCGGAATAAGAAACCGTGAGATTATTCAAGAGGTAAGAAGAACGAGTAATGATGCTGTCAGAATAGAATTTACAGCTACATATTGCTAATTCAACAATAAAACTATGAGACCTTGTTGTTAATTAAGTATTATTCATGTGGTCGATGTAGCAAGAAGGCAAGCTCATTAAAACTGTCATGAAAATAGTTACAGAAAAGTGGGAATGTGGATGAATTCGTGATGACAGGTCAGGGCCGATAATATGTCAACCCTTTCTTTGAATTTTGCCAAGAATCTCAAGATATATAATAGGAGCACGTGGCCAGATATAGCAGCAATATTCAATGCACGGTCGAATGGCAGATTTACAAATTTACAAGATAAATTCTGATGAAAAAAATGTCTAGAAAGACATAATGCACCAACTTTCCTAGCAGCAAACCTCGCAAGTGATTCAATATCGCCGCACCAAAAGAAGGCATAATATTTATAATGAAAATCTCGGGCACCAAATCAGAAATTACAATTACAGTTAAAAAGTGAGAAATCTATAATTCGACATTAAATTTGTAATATTTTGGAAAACAAACTTTTAAAATCTCTCGTAAATGAAGATTTTATTAAACAAACAAATTACCGTGACTCTTACCAAGAGCAATAAAAGAATCTGGTGTTTCTAAAGAAAAAGTATCAAATTTCTGTATAAATCGAAATTTGGTAAAATTACCAAATAAAGAAAATTCAAATTATAGGGAATATATTCTACGAATCAGTTTCAGATAAAATAAAAACTTTCTTTTAGTGAAAACTAGTTTAAAAGCCGCACTCCGAGCGGACTTTTAAGGTAGCTGAAGCGGAGATAGCTTAAAAGTCCGCCCAAAACTAAAGTGACCCTTGGTCCAGCTTAGAAAACAGCAATGATAATTTTGAAGAAATAACTTTGAATCCCTGAAGTCACTCCATGGAACTTCAAAACCTCACTTTGACTCTGAATCGAGAGAGAATTCCAATTCCTGACGAAAGTTCAATTTGTGCCGAAATTCAAGTTCAGGCCCAAAATTGAATTCTTCAAATCACAAACTCTACGAAACATCAAAATTTCACGTCACGAAACCTTTCACTTTAACTTTGATTCCTTGACATTTTGCAGGAACCAAATTGATTTCTTCAATTCACAAAATTTTGGAAATATTTTAGACTGAATTTAAAACAAAAAAAAAAAATTAAATTCACAAAGTTTTCTTCTTACTTTAAACTCAATATAAATTAAAAACTTAAAATCACTAATTTTTTTCAGTTATTTTAAAATTTGAATGTTTAACTGTTCCCTCCTCATCCGGAAACAAATCTCAATGCTGGATGTTCAATCACCAGATGGACAGATATTCAATCCTGGGATCATTCTGATTCCAAAAAGGTATATGTATATGTAGAGCAAGTGTGCCCAGAGTTGGTGGTGGGGAGGGTTCAAACACACGGACGGGCAGACAGAATTTGCTGCTTATTTATTTAGATGAAAAAAATTACAGTATCCCTACTGAGTGAAAACGATTTAAAATTTAATTATAATTTACAGAGATAAATAAAAATTACACATCATTTAAAACATATTATT